>OW388142.1:3831430-4431430 GCA_936450015.1 Meganola albula
TATGTCCGAGATACAAACCAAACCATGAATTACTTAATTAGAATTATGAAGAATGAATTGAAATGAATTACATTGAAATGAATTTGACGACCTCGGTAGTCGAGCGGTGTAAGCCGTCCGATTGGGCTATACTGTGCCCGGAAGGTCACGGGTTCGATTCCCGCCCCGGGCAATATTTGTGTAACACCAAAAATTTGTTTCGGTGTCTGGTTGGTTGAGGGACTACCCTCCGTGCCTCGGAGAGTACGTTAAGCCGTCGGTCCCGGTTGTCATTTAACACATCTATGACAATCGTTAAATGTAGTCTGAAGCCAATATAATCTGACACCTGGTCTAGCCATCTCTGCTACTGGTTCCCTACGGGTTTCGAGGTCTGATGGCAGTCGCTCGTATAATTCTGGTAGCTAGCCGCATCAGGTTAGACTGGGAGCCGACCCCAATAGAAATGGGAAAAAGGCAAGGGGAATGATGATGAATTGAAATGAATTACCTGCATTGCATCATATTCGCGTCTGTCATATATTCTGTAATATATCCACATCTTTTGGCTTTCTCCTTGGGCTTTTGGCATATTATTGCAGATTTTGCTTCCGAGGGTGTGAGAGGCCTGCAAAGAAATAATAATATCAACCAGTGCAATGTCTAGCGTCACCAGACATTGCACTGGAACACGGCAAGGCCGCTTGGCGGTGCGGCGTTGTCTGGTGGGCCCGGTCACTAACCACGACCGAAGCTTACCACCAGCTAATTACAAGTAAACATAATTACCAGTTGACCGATTGTCACCTGATTTGCACCACCTGCGGACCACGTGTGGGGATTCAGATAAAAGGTGCACTCCCCTGAGCCCCTAGAACTGATTTAACTGACTCCCCCCAACTATAGTCCTAACCTCTCACTTTATAACTTAAGGATACCTTTTCTTCTTTGTTTCGTAAATTGCGTCATCTGAACCTAACGTATACGAATGATACTTACTCAATAGTGATATGAGGCATTTCTCCTTTAACATACGAGTCTTCTGTTGTCATTGGAGTATATATCGTCTCTCCAACAACTATGCTCGACACCGCTGGTTGAGTGCCTTCTAACACTAACTCTGGCACTAAAACAAGGAACGAAATAATGTTGTAGCCCAATACAGGGGTGGCAAACCATTTCACTACCTAGTATATAACAAAGTCGCGTTTTCTGTCCCTATGTCCTTGTGTATGCTTAGATCTTTAAAACTACGCAACGGATTTTGATGCGGTTTTTTTTAAATATATAGAGTGATTCCAGAGGAAGGTTTAGAAGTATAACACATTGCACCCGTGCGAAGCTGAAGTTACTATAATATTAGACACAGATGTTTACTATCTGATAATAATACCCAACACTTCAATAACTATTACCATTTATTTTCAAAATAATTTAATGACGATTTAGACATGCCGTCTAATAATTATGACTGCGTGAAATACATACTATGACGCCTAAACTGCAAGTATATATTAACGAAAAGTCTATAAGGGGATGTGTCATACAGACATAAAGAAACGAAACCGCGAGCACAGCACAGCATACATATCTAAATTTGCAAGTGCGGAAAATAGTTTCATTCGCGCGTTCCACGCCATCTTGAATATAGTCATAGGGTGGCGAGAAAAACAAAACGAGGGTAATTAATTAAAACTCGAGCAAATATAACTAAATCAGTGGTCCAGTGGTAAAGCGTGTTCGTTTAGTAACCGTCTCGGATCGAGCAAATTAGAAAATCTTAGTACAGCTCTATGTTTGGAATTGTGCCCGATAAACGGCAAGGCTCGTGCCCTATTGCGTATGAGACCTAATCATAGCCGGTGAAAAGTGCGTGATATTCCCCTCTGCCTACACATTCGTGAAATAAAGGCGTGATGCTATGAAAATAAAGGTTAGAAACCGCGAGCGTAGCGAGAGCGAAATTTATTATAACATTAACGAAAATCTAAAAAGAGTAAGTATGCGAGCGAAGCGATTGTGAAATTTTCAGTTAGTCCACGAGACTTTTTAGACGACTAAAAATAACATTTTTTTCTAACATTTCCGAGGAGATAATAATAAATAAATAAATATTCTGGGACATTAACACACACGGTCATCTGGTCCCAAGCTAAGCAGAGCTTGTGTTATGGAAACCAGATAACTGGTATATACTATACATATAATACTTTTCTTTTGTAAATATATACTTATAATAGATATTTACAACCAGACTCGACACAAACACAAATGTTCATCACTAATGTTTGTCTCGGGTGGGAATCGAACCCACGACCTGCGGCGTGAAAAGCAAGTATCTTACCGACCACGCCACCGGCCCGTCAATAATATAACAAAGAACTTTAATATCATGAATAGGTAAAAAAATAACACTTAAAAAGATAAATAAATAAAGTTAAACGGTTTCGGCCATTTTATATTAGCGGCCATCTTGAATTTATATTAAATGAATTTTTCAAGTAAAGGTTTTTTATTGAATAACAAAAGGTTTGCAAGAAATTGGTGATCTGGCAACCATCTTGGATTAATAAGGACGTTGAATACGTATTATTTTATTGTCACCAGATTCAAATTTCAAATCTATATGTCAAAAGGAAGGGGGTCAGATTTAAATTACTAGATGTGACCCAAACAAATAAACAGAGCAAGCTAAATAAAAACGTTTAACAATAAAATATCCATGAATAAAACATCGCAACGTGACAAGGCGACCTCATTAATATGTTACTTTAACCTTCGCTGTTCGCTCCGACGAAAGACGCACAAAGAAACAATATTATCTTGAAAACATTGTTCAGCTCTATCGCTCAGCCCTATCTGTAGCGCAGGAGTTAGTAGATACTGGTTTGTTGTGTAGAGCAAACGCACAGCAGAATGTATGGTGATCTGGATTCAACTGTCAGAATTAATTATCGGTGGGGTGTCCAAAATAGTACCGTTTTGGTTCGCCAACTTATGGTTCGCCATCCCTAGCCTCCGATAATAAATGTCAACACCCACACCCCTTATCATTTTTATGGGACTAAATATACTAAAACGGAATCACAATTTTTTTCATCCTCCCAGTCGATTACGGACCGCGCGAACGCGAAATGCCCCCGATCCCCTAAAACTAGAGTGTCCGGCAACGTCCTGGGCCGAGGTTCGTTCCCACATGGGGAGCCCTCATGGCAGTTGCCACAGTACTTGATCGGTTCGACCGTACTCGGACGGCTCACCGAAAAAGTCCGGTGAACCAAAAGAGGCCCTTCCGGCCGATTGGGTTAGGTCATCAGCAAAAAAAATCGCGTTTTGAAGTCCGGACAAGTCCCGTGCTACCTAAACTATATTGGATTTAATTAGAGAGATAAAACGATTTGGACTGTTACATTGTCCGCTACCCTCTAAGGAAAGCGGCATACAGAGCGGAGAGTCTCTTTGAAGTGCTTTGCGCGGGGTGCCAAGTCGTTACTGTCAAACTAATGCCAGCTGATTCAAAAAAAATGTGATTTGCGGAGCGGGGTCAGAAAATTGTAAAAAATACTTATATTTAAATTGTTATACGAGCCAATTATATATGGCACACAAACCACACTCCACACATCTATACTTTTCCCTCACATTGTAAATTATCATTACACAACAGTACACGATCAACATTCGCACTCAGCAGTAGTAGGGAACAGAAGGCAGAACGGACCACTTAAGGAAAAACGCATTTAGAAAAAAAGATGTTATATTTATGTAAACCTTTTATCAGTACAACTAATCAACACTTTAATCTTTATCTTACTTATTAATTAGACTTTAATCAAATCACAATTTTTGAAGATATTAGATGATTTCTAATAACTCACTTTGGTCCGTTTTACCTTCATGCAGAAGGTAAAATGGACCACCCTTAAGGGCAAAACGGACTATCACTAATCAGAGCATCTTTCGCACACAAATATGACTTCATCATCGTTGTCGTCTACTCCAGCGCAACCGCAATGTGCCCATGATTGGCAATCTTGACATTGCACCCACCCATCTGTTGATTCCAAATACATGTGGCCACAGTAAAGGCATTCCGCATCATCATCTTCGGAGGGACTGTCACTTCTGTTCTTTTTAGTTGCCTTTATATCACTTTTTTTACTAGCTTTGCCTTTCGATGATATTTGTATGGTGTCGTTCTTATATTTTGTCATTTTCTTCTTCGATCCCTTTACTAAAGTCTCGTTCCATGTTTCATGTTCCCGTTTACTAGTCTCGTTCCATGAATTCCGATTAGACGTTCTTCTATAAATTATTAACCATCTAAAACAAGAAATAAAAAAAAAACAAAAAAAAACAAAAAAATATACCAAGAACACATTTATATTAAAGGTAAAACAGCACCCCGGTCCGTTTTGCCTGGGGCCGTTTTGCCTTTTAAGTGTTATTAACACAACAAAACAATTTTGAGGTTATGTCGCATGTAATGGCCCTCATAATTAAATATTAGGTCAATAATAAAACATTCTAACCATGGAATCCAATGGGACACGTTATCATAAACCAAACGAAACTGGAGGCCAGTCAAAAAACCAAAATTTTACATCAAAATCTAAAAAAACAAACATACCTCGCTGTAATTGTGTGCATGCGGGCGATGTCATTGGGCACACTGACCGAGAGAAATGACATGACTGCCTATTAAATGGCACAACTCATTCATAGATAGAGCTACTGGTTCCGAAATTATTAATGTGTTCCGTTTTGCCCACAGGGTCCGTTTTGCCTTCTGTTCCCCAATGGAATAATTAGCATTCACATTAATTGTTAGCATGCGAATGTGTTATTAGCATATCACAAATTAAATGTAGTTGCGAACTTCTGTGAAGTATGGAGCGAATTCGCCACTCGCTTCATAACTACTTCTTTAACATACACATTGGACCGATCACGATCGGCAGCGTGCTTTCTCTATCGCTCCCACGGGAATCCGGGAATACTATATTTCTCTGTTTCATGAGACATTGATTGACATCAATCGCGAGTGAACATATTAGCAGTTTTGCATATTAACGAAAATCACTACTTCATTATTATTATCGTCATATTAGCAATTAGCAGAGCATAAGCATATAGCGTGCTAAGACTAATGAATTCGTATTTAAAATTTAAGTGAATTCGCATTAATTAGCATCATTATTCAGCAGATAATTTCATCTGGCCCTAAATCATAATGACTTACATTATGATTAATATTTACAAAAAAAAGTAGAATATGTATATTATATCAGTTATCTGGTTTCCATAACACAAGCTCTGCTCAGCTTGGGATCAGATGAACGTGTGTGTCCAGGAATATTATTAATATTACTTGCTTTTGTTATGGGTTGTAGGAACGGATATGGTACTTAAACACATTTTTTTTTTGTAAATACAACATATCAAAGTTAAATTACACCCAGACAGAGAACAAACAATCGTGCTTGTCACACAAACAATTGACCTGGGTGGGACGATTCCCACGACTTCCAGCTTAGCAGTCAGCTCACTAACCACTACGCCACCAAAGTCTTAAGGTCAGTTAAATCTTCATTAAATCGCATCTATTTGGCTATCAGTAACTTTTAATTAACGAACATCAAAGATGTGTTTACTCATCAGCAGCACAGCACTACAAACAATAATAGTATGATAAAATATCTACATACCTTCAATAATCTGATTTCCTATAGTCAATGTCATATTGTCATTGACAACTTGCGTGACATCGAAATGCTCATCCTTCACCTCCTGGCTTGAAGTGATCGGTAAAATAAATTGTTCCTCTTCGGATGTTGAGGAGAAATCAAAGAATATCTTGTCATATCCTAACTTCGTCGTAGCCTCGAGCGAAGACAAGGATTGTGACATGTATGTGTGATCTAAGCACTGTTAAAAAGAAATTTTAAATTATTTAGACAATACAATCTAAGAGCGGTTTCGCACTACGTCCAATCTAAATCCGATCCGAACCGGTGAAAATACTGTTCGGAACTATTTCTATGGTAATTTACGCACTAGATCCGATTTCTCTCATCCGATTCCTTTCCGGCATTCTAGAATCTACATTCCAGAGAAGATTTTTTAAGGACCGAAGTAGACATAGTATTATTTGTATGAACGCACGCGCACTGCGTCCGAATGGAATCCGAGCTGCGTTAGAGCTGTAGGTAATTTAATAAGTTCAGTTGCAGTGCAGTTGCAGTGAAGTTTCGATCAAAATAGCACTTTCAGATGCGCTCGCGCCAAGATCGCGTCACGTCACGCTTTAGCGTATATGTTTTATATATGAAAATTACAAGAATACCATTTTGCACTAAGATGTAAACTTGATCACAATTGCAACGTAACTTGATCGCAACTGCACTGCAATTTGATCGGCGCGTCAAGAAATTACGTGAATTAGCCCACAGCAACGAGCAACGAGGCGGACGGGGTAAGCGGTTGGGTGACGTGACAGGCTTTGGTGCGTAATAGTATGTCCAGAAGTTGACGTCGATTGTACGAACTCACTATCAACGACGTGAACCCTCTGCTGTGGCGCCGCGTAAAATTATGTACCTATTCCAAAAGGTGGCTCCTGAATTGCTTGAATTTACATCAGAGATCGGATTAGTGTGTAAACCATATCCGAATTAGGTCAGTTTTCTAGATACATATTTTTACGGGTTCGGATCGGATTCCTGCTCCCCAAATGGGCAATTCTCGACACTGGTCACCTTGGCACGAAGCCTCAATGGACATAGCCGCGATACCACTTCCAACTGAAGGGTTCCACGAAACGGCACTCGGGCCGCGCATAACCGCTCTAAGCGCATAAATCCACAATAGCTCGCACACAGCATGTTGCTTCAACACAGGAATAAAAAACATGTTTAGTACAGCCTCACTCCTAACCACTGTTCTACTGCGTAGAAACGGACTCGTAGATGTGTGGGCACGACCTGGGATCAAACCTGCGACCTTACCGACCGCTGCTCATAAATAAATATATTTTTATTTAATTTTTATTTACCTCTTGACTCCTGCTCAAAGACAGCACTCTCAGATGATCCTGGGCATTGTGAACTTGCCACTTGAACTTGAGGAATCTCTTCATCACCGCCAGACACTCCCAGCATACCAGGTGCTCCCACTGCGTAATAGTGTCACGTAACTGGGAAAAATTGCACACTACACACTATCTGCACCCCTAGCACGAGTTGTGAATACAAAACAAGTGTTCAAATTCTATCCCTATCCTGTCAAGATGTAGTCTACGAAAAAACGCGCTCACCCAGTGAATACCGATTCACTCGTGACTTGAAGACAGGCAGATGATAGCTATCGGGAAACAGAGATGCCGGTAGCGAATTCCACAACTTGAAAGTTCGCACATTAATAGTGGAAGCAAAGCGTTTTGTGTACCCGTGGAATTTCCACCATATCTCGATGGCGCACAGCCGTACCTCTACTTGTCCGATGATAGAACGGAGATGGGAGACAAAAGACCGTAAGACTAGTAACCTTGCGATGCTCGAGGCTCTGCAATTTAGCCTTGGCAAGGGGTTCGTTGTCAATAAGCCTCTTGGCTCATCTTTCTATAGGCTCCAACGCCTCGAGTTGGTATTTGGCTGAACCATCGCAAAAGTGCGAGCGGTACTCTATGCATGAACACATGTACGTTTCATGAAATTAGTGTCGTAGTCGAATTCTTAAGATAAGGCTACAGTCTTCATAAGTTAAAGGAGAGTTTGAGGGACCGAGTCACCTTTAATTTCATACCTTATGAAAAAACAGGAGTGTCTAGTAAGTATCTAGACGGTGGTCAGAACATAGTAGGGAATAGGGATGACGTCGATGTTAATTTATTGTACGTCAGATAAATTAAAATATTTGACACATATTTTTCTTGTCTTGTCACTTGGACGTATCGCTGCAATCTTAAGTGTGACCTTAAGATTGCAGCGATATTTCCTCATCTTGTCGTGATACCTATAGTACCAAATAAATATTCTCTTACAAGTGATACAGTAGAATCTGTTTATTATGAATCCGTATTGACCTACAGCTCAGTATGACGTGATTGAATATTGAATAGCACATTTGGTTTACATATAAAATTCTTTTAGAAGGCCAGCATTCTATTATATTATATGTAAACCAAATGTGCTGTGTATCTGGATATTATATTAATTTTTCGTTAGCAATAACACAGATTGAAAGTATACATAAATACATACAATATGCAAGTTTAATGAAAGTAATAACTTAACCCGTACTATGGAAGATCTTGCCACCAGCCGTAGGGCGAGTGTCAAGACTCACAATTAATAAAAATAACTTTAACACATGCATCAAATTAAGTTTTTTAATAACTCCTAGGAAATGATAATGATAAACCTTGTAAGGCGAAAAAACAATGGAATATTTTATATTTAAATATTAAAAATTATAAATAGAAAGTCTAAGGAAGTGGATGGGTCGTGTGGAAATATCGCAATGAAAATGCAGATGCAGCGAGCATGACATTTTTCATTAAAAACAACTGCAAAACATACTACTATGTATATTTATATAGCTGGGACACATTCATTGATGGGATTCATTATTGAACAAGAACATAAAGCAAAAGTTTAATTCTAGTTCAGTAAAAACGAAAATTGTGTAAAGGCATGAGCAGAGCGAGTGCAAAATTTTCGTTAGCAGTAATGAAACTTTGATAATAAAGTTGATAATTAAAAACCAGAGTAAAGCAAAATAATTCAGCAATGAATGAAAATGTTCAAGAGATAATGGATAGATCTTGTTCTGTTTCAATCAGGACTAGATTTGTGCTAAAAAAAGTAAGAAACAGGAAGATATCTAAAATCATGTACTGGTCAGTAGGTCATATTAAGACTTATACAATCTGGGCAGAGGTAGGACGGGCAGCAGAACTAGGATAAATTGAAATATATAACATAACTATCAATTTTCCATAAATGAACATCGCAACATGATCCATTACACTATCAACTGAAATCAATGTGGAAAATATTGTCAATTTTTACTTCGAGCTATAAGGAATTATGTCCCACATGTGGTGGCAACATCTCTTGCTCTAGATCATTATTTGTTTTGCTAGGAAATGATAATAAAATAGTTAAAAAATAAATCATAACATGAGTAGTTAAAAAAGCAAGCACAGCGAGCTTATTTTATAATATATTTTGAAAATTGAAGGATATATAAATTTTACGCTGGTGCCACAAATAATGTTATTCATTACTCTACGAGTGCCACAAGCCGTAGGGTAGTGGGTAAATGGCCTCACAATGTATTTAAAGATCTTTAGTTCATTCGACACAGCCATTTTTACTCTTCCAAGTCTTGGCGCCCTTAAGATGACCCACTGACCCTTGGCACTCAAATTAATAAATTACATTAATTTTGTATCTGCATCCAAATATAGATTCTATTGAATTTCAAATTGTGTTATTGCTAACAAAAATATTTAGGTGACCAAGTCCCAAAATTTTCAAGTATGCGCGCGCAAGGCGCCCTGGACACCCAGGCTGCGGTATCTTGCGCCGCCACTGCATGAGACATCCACCAACCCGCACAAGGCCAGGGGGGTGAATTAAGGCGTGAACTACCTCAACTCGACTGCTAAGATAGTTTGGAGAAGTCGCGCATCACAGCTCTGTTTCTAACATCTAATAAACTGCACGCCAAGCGAGCGTCCGATGCGCACGCATGACACAGAGGACGCGGATTTATTAGAATTTCATTATTTTGTACTTAGAACTTCTCACTTACTTTTTCACCGGCGAAATCGTACATCAGCAAACGAAATACTTCATATATTTGTGGTAAACCATACATATCAAATAAATCACGATCACTGCTTAAACAAGTGCTACAAGTAGTCTTATATTCTGTTTCTACTTCTTGCTCCATTTTGACTTATTTACACTGAAGATTGTATCATAACAAAAAATAATACTTCCATGTAAAATAGACAAAATTTGGTAAAGCAATTTCAACTGCACAGGATTATAGACTCTTTGGAACTGCACTGCGACACCACAAAATGGCTTCTTTATTTTTTTTTTTTTTTTTTTTTTTTTTTTTAATGGCTCGGTTGTAGACCATTTGCCAATAACAAAGTTAGGGAAACTTATAAAACATTAAAACAATTTAATTTAGAGCGGATGGAAAAACCAGGATAGGATTTGGGAAGGATTAAATTTTTAAGTTGGTGTTTAAGTTTATAAAATCAGCTAGAATAGAATATATACGAGGGTTATTATAAGATAGAAGTAACTGGATAGATGTAGGTAAAGGGACAGGAATAGATATCAAATTATTAAAAAATGAATGGGAATCATAGAGGGGGCAGGAAAAAAATATGTGATTTATATCAGCTACACCGATGCCACATTCGCATTCATCAGATTGTAAAATTTTGAGACGGGCAAGATGCGCCGGTGTGCTGTTGTGGCCCAAACGCATGCGTATAAGTGAGGAAGTTGTACGTTTGTTATAAATTTGTTTGAAAAACCACGGTTTGCTCGGGATAGAAGGCTGGACTATTTTGTAATATTTGCCCTTTACTGTAGAACTCTCCGCCCAGAGGCTATTCCAAGAATCTTGAAGATAGTCTGTAGGTAAAGAGCCAAGGTCATGGCAAAAGTTTTTATATGGAAACATATCACCATCGGCGACAGCCTCATTGGCCAGTTTATCTGCTCTACAGTTACCAGAGATGTTACAGTGACCAGGTATCCACGCAAAACAAACAGAGTAACCCGAGATGTTGCACATGTTTAAAAGCTGACGTAACTTAATGATAATGGGGAAAACGGTTTTCAACTTAAAAGGAAACTTCGATAACGTTTGTAGCGCACTCATAGAATCGGAAAATATTATGGTTTTCTTTAACTGTAATAAAAGGACTAATTCTACGGCCTTGAGGAGGCCATAGCATTCACCGGTAAAAACAGAGGTCTGCGGAGGGAATTTCACCTTTTGAACTATTTTAGATTGATGGTGGAATATCCCAACACCTACGTTACCTGAAGAAGAGTTTTTAGAGGCATCCGTATAAATGTATTGGTAATCTTTCCAATCATTATTTAAGATGATGTTAAATCTTTCATTAGCCATGGAGGTGTCTTTATCTATGCCGAAGTTATATGTTATGTCAATAGATCTTACTAGAGATTCTAGGTCGCTGGAAAAGAGAGGGTGTGTAGGAGATCGATGCGTGGGGGCTTGTAAGGACATAAACTTACGAAAACTGACAACAGTGCATGGAAGTGGTTTATGAGACCAGGAATTACATGTTTCAATAAGAGTAGACAGAGCCTTAAGTTTATCATATAAGGGATGGTTAGAAAATTGAAAAGCTCTAAACAAGAATTTATCACATAGATACTGACGGCGAAGGTACATAGGAGGATCGACACATTCTATTTGTAGAGCATTGATAGGACTTGACTTCATAGCCCCAGATACTATTCTGAGAGCCTTAGCCTGAATGCGGTCAATTTTAGCAAATGCAGCCAAATTGCCAGGGGCCAATAAAAATGTACCGTAGTCTAGGACACTACGTATGAGCGCGTTATAAATAAGTTTTAAAGTATAAGGGTGAGCACCCCACCATACCCCTGCTAGGCAACTAATAATGTTTAGAAGGCGTTCGCATTTCGAATTTAAATAGTCACAGTGTGGAACACCTAAAAGTTTGGAATCTAACATTACTCCTAAGAATTTAACATGGCTCTTTAATGGGATTGGTTGGCTATCATAATATACGAGAACAGGAGAACGAAGACGTTTTCTGGAAAACAGCATAACGGAGCTCTTGGATGAAGAAAGTTCAAGACCGTTATAATCTAACCAAGTTTTCAAACTATTGAGTGCCGAGGACAGAGAAGTACAAGCGGACTCGATTGATTGGTGAGAACAGTATATAAGTAAATCATCAGCGTATTGTAAAACACTAACAGGGCCATTTAAAGAGGATTCTAGATCATAAGCGTAAATGTTGTATAATATTGGACTTAACACTGAGCCTTGCGGTAAACCTTTCCACACAATGCGTGTTAAATTACGCCTTGTGTGAAAAGAGTCTTCTGAAGAGTCGGCGTTCGGAGTTTGCAGATGTATGTATCTACTGGACAAAATATTAATAATAAAGTTAGACAGGATTACAGGGATATTAAGAGCATTTAATTTTTGATATAGAATACTTAATACTACATTATCATACGCAGAAGTTATATCTAAGAAAGCAGCCACGACTGATTTTTTAGATAAGAATGCTAACCTAATATCAGTTGTTAATATGCTGACACTGTCCAAAGTGCTTTTACCACGGCGAAAGCCATATTGAGAAGGACTTAACAGCTGGTTACTCTCAATATACCACTCCAACCGGTTTTTAATTAGGTGTTCAACGATTTTGGTGACAACGGGAGATAAAACAATTGGCCTATAAGAAGAAACATCTGATGAGTCTTTACCAGGTTTTAAAATCGGTATGACTTCTTGTACTCTCCAAGAAGAAGGTACATTACCAGTAATCATGATGTTATTGATGACATCTAGTAGGTAAGAAAGGAAACTGTCACTAAGATGAGAAAAAAAAGAATAAGGAATTCCGTCTTCTCCAGGAGTGGATTCTTTACTAAAGTTATTAACTATGGCTTTGAGTTCTGAAAGGGTAAATAAACTACTAATGAAACCTAGTGTACCTTCAGTATTTACCGGTGGTCCTATTAATAAAGGAATTTGCTCAGCCACTGAGGGAGGACAAAGTTTATCCAAAAATGAATCAGCTAGAGGTAATGGAAGCGTTGCAGAGCATGTTTCTTTAAACGCAGATCTAAATCTCCTGATGTTCTGCCAAACAGCAGACGGCCTAGTTTGGGGGGATAAGGATAAACAGAAAGCTCTCCAACTTTCTTGTTTCTTTTTCCTAAATAGCTTTCTAGTTTCTCGGATGGAGTTACAAAGAATCTCAAAGTTTTCGTTTGAAGCAAACTCCCTATACCTTAGTTCGGCCAGCTTGCGATCCCTGATAGCTTGAGTGCAATCATTATCCCACCAGGGAGGGGATGGAATATAATTATGATGGCTAGACTTTTTCGGGAATGTTACATCCGCGACCTCTATAATGACATTTGCCATGGCAATGGCAGATTCATGTTCGGAGCCCTGAGTGACATTGGGAAGTTGTGACAGCTTGTCATCTAAACGTTGTTTGAACAAATGCCAATTAGCGTTATCTAATTTGTATTTAAAACGGGATTTACGTTTGGGTTGAGTTTCAACCGCAAAAGCAAAATCTAAAAGTAAAGGATAGTGGTCGCTTCCATATGTATAAGGGAGGGATCTCCAAGTAATCAAAGATGCAAGATCCGAAGTGCAGATTGATAGGTCTGGTGCACTGAGCCCCTCCGTTGGGGCTGAACGCCTTGTTGGGGAGCCCGAGTTTAAAATACATAAATTATGGGAGTCAACTATGTCTAAAATTAAATTGCCATAACTATTTGAAACAGAGCTTCCCCAAGTTTGATGATGACAGTTGAAGTCTCCTATTAATATAAATGGTCTTGGAAGAGCCATTATGATTGTGTCTATTTCAGATAATATGTCATTAGTTGGACGGGGAATATAAATAGAAACAAAGCATATGTTCTTAACAGTAACTGCAATAATAGAGTAATCATTGTTGTGAGGTGGGATACTAAAGTGAGAAAATAATACTGGGTGGCGGATAAGCAATGCTACCCCACCATAACCATCAGAGCGGTCTTCTCTGACACATGCATAACCTGGAATCCTGAATATGGACTCAGGTTTTAACCATGTTTCTTGGACTGCTATGATAAATGGTTTGTATTTATTGATTATATGGATTAAATCAGATTTTTTTGATATAAGACTACGACAATTCCACTGAATTATTGCGGACTGATCCATTATTGTTTTTAATAAAAGAAGAAAATGCTTCAAGTAGTGGGGCAGCGTTTGACGGTAAAACTTGAAATTGGGAAAGCAAAGTAATTAAGGAGGAAAGGAAATCATTGATGTTAATTTCTGTATCATTTTCTTTACTTTTATTTGTAATGGCACACCCATTAGATGGCTCAGGCATCGAATATTCGCTGATTATTTTTCTATGAGCGTCCTTGTCATATCCCTTTCTTGGGCTAGGAGGAGGACGAGGTTTACTAAAAGTGGTTTTTTTATAGCTAAATGAAGTGTTTTTTACAGGTGATGGCAAATTAACAGGTAGGGCTGTGGGTTGCGAATATGCAGGGGAAGATGAAAATGAAGTAGCAAGAACAGCATCTGCATATGAGACCCTAGAAATGGGAGGGTGTAATTTTGAAGCCTCTAGATAAGAAATACATGATTTTGCCATAACTTCTTTTATATTTCTTTGCCGAACATACTCAGGGCATTTCTTGTCAATAGCAAGATGTGCACCGTTGCAGAGGCAACATTGCACATCATCCTCATCAGCTGAACAGCCATGGCCAGAATGGCCTTGTCCACATCGAAAACATCTTGGAACTGAACGACATTGAGCCTTAACGTGTCCGTAACGACAACAATTATAACACTGAACTGTTGGATAAATGTATAATTCTACAGGCAATGAGTTATAACATACAAAAATTCTTTTTGGCAAAACCTGACCATCAAAGGATAAAACTACAGTTTCTGTTGCTTTAAAAGATGTAACACCATCAACTACTACCTTTTTATTTAATCGTCTCACTTTGATAATGGGGCCGCAGCCTGTAGGAATATTAGTGTTTTCTTTTATTTCTTCTTCAGACCAATCCGAAGGGATACCTCTAACTATACCTATTCTCGTAATGATAAAAGAAGGGATAAATGCTTTTAGGTTGCTGGTTATTAAATCAGTGTTACTGAGGAAAGTGTTGGCGTCATTTAACTGATTGAAGGAAATAGATAGGCGATTTCTGCCAATGCGTTTTAAACTACCATTGATAACATTTTTTATGTTGTGTTTTTTTAAAAATCGACCAAATGTAACCGGGTGTAATGTGGTACCATCATTTTGAGACTGTGTTTCTTTTACAATATGTACAACATATGGGGCAGAGTCACTGTTGGTAAACAAAGACCTTACTGGTGGCTGTTGAGGAGGAACTACTGGGGGCTGAACAGGCTTTTCTACGTCGGAACCACAACCGCAATATCCGTCGATCTTTTTACCATCTTTAGTGCGTTTTGTATGTTTTTTGTTGCACGTCCTGCAAATACGTTTCGCCGCAATTCGTTTTCTTTTGTCGCCTCTTAATGACACGGATGAAGCATCTGTGTCCATGCTAGTTTCAGCATTATAATCTATAGTAACATTGTGGGCAATGTCGGGTATTGTACCCCCGGGATCCCCGGGGGGATCCATGGTAATGAAAAACTATGTACTAAAACTTACCAAGCTCTTCTGGCACTAATTTATAAATATACTTATTAATTATCATTATCATTATATATAATAAAACTAAGTTGATAAAATGTGCGTGCCGATAAAACTTAAAAAGGAGTCCCATCACGATAAAGGGACTTATATAGTGTGATAGCCCTTTATCCCCCCTCGAACAAGAAAGTTCCCGTTTTAACCTAAAGGGTGTGTTTTTAAAGATATAAGGGCTTTTCCAACCCTTCAACTTGGAAAGTAAGTGTAGTCGCGCCATCTGTTGTCAAATAGTTGAACTTCATTCATTGTACACAATATGGACTTAAAAGAACGATTATTTGGGGCGCGAAATTTAAAATTCTCATTTCAATAAAGTCTTAAATTACATTTGTTACCATAACCCTTTATCCCCCCTCGAACAAGAAAGTTCCCGTTTTAACCTAAAGGGTGTGTTTTTAAAGATATAAGGGCTTTTCCAACCCTTCAACTTGGAAAGTAAGTGTAGTCGCGCCATCTGTTGTCAAATAGTTGAACTTCATTCATTGTACACAATATGGACTTAAAAGAACGATTATTTGGGGCGCGAAATTTAAAATTCTCATTTCAATAAAGTCTTAAATTACATTTGTTACCATAATAAAGTTATTAAATTTTGTGTATTTATACAGCAGTAGCTAACTTATATGTTGGAGTTAAAGCGATATCATTTTAGTTATTCAAATTACTTCTGAAAACATTTTAAAATTTAAGTTTTTAAATTTCGCGCCTTTACTGCGTATGCTACAGCTGCAAAACCTATTGTTACGGCGAACGATAACGTCGAGAACATTCTATACCTAGAAGGTGTGAGAAAGTAAATATTCCCAAACTTTCTTGAATATCCTAGAGCCATCTTTCTCGAATATCTTAGAGCCAACTATACACTTCATGTGTATAGTCTCCATAAAGCCAACTTTCTGGAATACCCTAGAGCCTAGCTTTCTGAATATATAAGAGCCCGGTGTCGCCCGCCAGAATTAATTCGATTTGAACAGCGGAACAAGCCACTTCGAAACGAAAAAGAAAGAAGTTACCTGTGTGAGCCTTTATTTTGAAGTATCACGTGTGAGTATTTTTAATAGTGTGTTTAATTAATTCATGATCTTGAAGTGAAGAAAAAAAAAAGTTATCTGTGAGCCTTTATTGTGAAATATTAAATGTGAGTATTTTTAATAATGTATTTAATTAATTCTAATGGTTTTTTTTTCTTTTCTTTTAATTGTAATTTCCTTAACTTTCAAGTAGTCGCGCGGCGTTGAATCGATATACTTTGGCCGTAAACAAAATATCGCGCGACCGCTTGAAGATTAAATAATTTTGTTTTCTTTGTCTCAACGTGCCCCACGTTTACGTAATAATATATTTGTCTATAAAATGTTCATTTAATTTATATTTTACAGAATATAATGCCTAGACGTAAAAGAGGTGGAGATCTTGCCAGTTCTGCAGCGAAACGGCGGAAACAAAAAGAATATCGAAGAAATGAAACGGAAGAACAGCGCGAAGCACGTTTACAAAATCAACGAACCAGAATGAGCACCCTGAGAAGCGGAAAAAGCGAAGAAAGAAGCGAAAATAAAACTATTGAAGAATCGAGAATTTTAAAAGATAATCTAACAAAGGAAGCATTCCACTACGAATCGACGAAGAAATATTACAATCATAAATATGTTGTGATCGGAAAAATGAATAACATTTGCCAATTTTGCCACGCGAAAAAATTCAGTAAAGAAACACCAGGTCTCTGTTGCATGAATGGAAAAATTCGATTACCACCACTGGAAGCACCTCCGCAGGAATTTCTACATTACATGACCGGGGAAACACCAGAATCAAAACACTTTCTTCAAAATATAAGATCATACAACTCCTGCTTTCAAATGACTTCTTTCGGTGTTACTTCGACTAACACTAATAGAGATGAATTTGAATATGTATTTTCAATTCAAGGGCAAATTTATCACAAAATAGGATCGTTACTACCAATGCCTAACGATGACTATAAATTTCTGCAAGTATATTTCATTGGAAATGAAGAACAAGAAATTGATCAACGAAGTACACATTTTAATGGATTGAAACGCGAAATAATCCAAGATGTACAGAGGATCTTACACAAATACAATCAACTGATTTACATATTCAAAACAACACTAGATCGCATGATTTCTGATGACTATAAAATTGTGATTCGAGCCGATAAAAGACCACGTGGAGAACACGAACGTAGATTTAATGCACCTCAGATAGATGAAGTCGCCATCGTAATTGTGGACAATGAAAATACAAGCCGTGACATAATTTTACAACGAAGAAGAAAAGGACTACAACGCATTGCAGAGACACACCGTTCATATGATTCTCTTCAATATCCTTTAATATTTCTGCACGGAGAGGACGGTTATCATTTCAATATAAAACAAATTCATCCTGAAACAGGCATAGAAACAAACAAAAAAGTCACTTCCAAGGAGTTCTATGCTTACCGCTTAATGATCAGAGACAATGAAATATACAATCACATTCTCAACACTCGCCGTTTATTCCAACAATTTCTGGTAGATATGTACGCAAAAATAGAAGCAGAACGGATGCTTTACATAAGACTGAATCAGAAGAAACTACGCACAGAAGAATACATCCACCTTCGAGATGCGATCATAAATGACGGCAATATTGACGATATTGGAACAATGGTAATCTTACCCTCATCATACATAGGAAGTCCAAGACATATGCACGAATATACTCAAGATGCCATGACCTACGTAAGAAAATATGGACGACCTGATCTCTTCATAACATTTACATGCAACTCATCATGGCCAGAAATCAAAGAACAACTAAAATATGGACAAACCTCCATGGATCGACACGACATAATAGCCCGAGTTTTTCGACAAAAACAAATAAGATTTATTGAAGTCATCACAAAATACCACATCTTTGGAACCGTTAGATGCTGGATGTATACAATCGAGTGGCAAAAACGAGGATTACCTCACTCACACAATCTCATATGGCTACACGATAAAATTTATCTCACGGATATCGACAAAATCATCCAAGCTGAATTTCCCAATCCACAAAAAGATCCGGAACTATACAGCATAGTAGTGAAAAACATGATTCACGGACCATGTGGACCATTAAACTTTAATGCGCCATGCATGCGTGATGGAAAATGTACAAAAAAATATCCAAAACCATACGTAGACGATACAAAAACTGAAGATGACGGCTATCCCAAATATAGAAGACGATCACCGAAAAACGGTGGTTTCACAGCAAAAATACGAATACAAGGCAGAGATGAACTGGAAATAGATAATCAATGGGTAGTACCATATAACCCACTACTTTCTAAAATGTTCCAAGCACACATAAACGTTGAATATTGCAATTCAGTAAAATCTATTAAATATATATGTAAGTACGTAAACAAAGGTAGTGATATGGCAGTATTTCAAATAGTCCAAAATAGCGAACAAAATAACAGAAATGATGAGATACTCATGTACCAAATGGGAAGATACATCAACAGTAACGAAGCAGCGTGGAGGATTTTTAGTTTTCCCATACACGAACGCGAACCAGCTGTGCAACATCTAGCAGTACATTTGGAGAATGGACAGAGAGTTTACTTCACAAAAGACTCGGCTAGAAAAATTGCAAGCGAACCACCTCAGAACACAACATTAACAGCTTTTTTCCAACTTTGCCAAACGGATCCATTCGCAAAGACGTTACTGTATGTCGACGTCCCTATTTATTATACGTGGGACAAAACAAGAAAAATTTTTCAACGACGAAAACAAGGAATGCCAGAAGAGGGTCATCCAGAAATAATGAAAACTAACACAATAGGTCGAGTATACACTGTACATCCAAACAATGCCGAATGTTTCTATCTCCGGATGTTGTTACACGAAATACGAGGACCAACAAGTTTCACAGATCTCAGGACTATTGACGGCTACCTATGCCAGACGTACAGAGAAGCATGTCAACGCTTAGGATTATTGGAAAACGATAACCACTGGGAATTAACACTACAAGAAGCCACACTCACAGCTTCAGCTGAACAAATTCGAGAGTTATTCGCCATAATTCTAACAACATGTAACCCATCAAACCCAAAACAGCTATGGGACTCTTTCAAAAGGAGTATGAGTGATGATATATTGTACCAAATCCGACAAGCTAATCCAGAACTGACTATAGAATTCAGTGACAACATCTTCAATGAAACACTCATTCGCTTAGAAGATAAATGCTTAGCAATAAATAACCGGACCTTAGTAGAACTTGGAATGCCAGCACCACAAAGAAATGCTTTCAGTATGCTAAACTACGAAATTACAAAGGAAAAAAGCTACAACGTCAATGAACTACTTGAATACATTGCTCACAATAAACCACTCCTCAATGACAATCAAAAAACAATTTACAACGTTATAATGAACCGAATAAATAACAACACTGGTGGAATTATTTACTTGGACGCACCAGGAGGCACCGGTAAAACGTTTCTAATAAATCTAATACTGGCGGAAATACGTGCTAAAAAACACATCGCACTGGCACTAGCATCATCCGGCATTGCAGCCACACTTATGGAAGGAGGACGAACTGCTCATTCTGCCTTACAACTACCGTTGAATATAGCCGAACAACAATTCCCGGTATGTAAAGTCTCAGGAGCATCTGGACGGGGTCAACTTCTAAAACAAGCTAAAATTATCTGCTGGGATGAATGCACCATGGCCCATAAAAAATCACTAGAAGCCATGGACAGAACATTACAAGAATTGCGAAAAAACTCTGAAATAATGGGAGGAGCTCTACTCATACTCTCAGGAGATTTTCGACAAACACTTCCAGTTATTCCCAAGTCAACACCAGCAGACGAGATCAATGCATGCTTAAAAAAGTCACATCTCTGGCCAGAAGTACAAATACTGCAATTAACAAAAAACATGAGGGTTGAATTATCAAAAGATGAAACAACAGCACATTTTGCTAAAATGCTTTTACAAATAGGCGAAGGTACATATCCTACTGACCAAACGACCGGTCTCATTGAACTCAATAGTGATTTCTGTAACATAGCCACTACTGAAAACGAACTAATCGACAAAATTTATCCAAATATTATTCAGAACTATACCAACGTAGAGTGGTTATTTCAAAGAGCAATTTTGGCCACTAAAAATAATATTGTTGACGATATCAATTTTAATATTCTAAAGAAAATACCTGGTGAAGAGAAAGTATATAAATCGATCGACACGATGGTAACCATTGAAGAAAGTGTCAACTTCCCTACTGAATTTCTAAACTCTTTACAAGTACCAGGAATGCCATTACACTGCCTTCGTCTGAAAATTGGATCTCCAATCATACTACTTAGAAATCTCAACTCCCCAAAACTATGTAATGGAACGAGGATGATCGTAAAACAGCTATCGAATAATATCATTGAAGCTGAACTTATTTCTGGAAAGAACAAAGGACACACAGTATTTATACCTAGAATACCACTGATCTCTTCTGAATTGCCATTTCAATTTAAAAGATTGCAGTTTCCAATTAAATTAGCCTTTAGTTTTACAATTAACAAAGCGCAAGGGCAAACTTTAAAATATTGTGGCATCAACCTCAAAGAATCCTGCTTCTCTCACGGTCAGCTTTATGTAGCTTGCTCAAGAGTAGGAAATTCGAAAAATTTATATATATATACCCCGGACAATAAAATGAAAAATGTTGTTTATAAACAAGTAGTATAAATAATGAGAAAATGTAAATACATGTAAATATATATGTTTAAATATACATGTAAATATATATATCCATGATAATGTAAATACATGTAAATATATATGTTTTCAATATATATATATTTTTTACTTTTTACGTCATAGTTTATTTTTTTATTTCAACTACCACGTAACCTCATATCAACTCCCGAGCGAAGCCGGGTATTACAGCTAGTATATAATAAAACTAAGTTGATAAAATGTGCGTGCCGATAAAACTTAAAAAGGAGTCCCATCACGATAAAGGGACTTATATAGTGTGATAGCCCTTTATCCCCCCTCGAACAAGAAAGTTCCCGTTTTAACCTAAAGGGTGTGTTTTTAAAGATATAAGGGCTTTTCCAACCCTTCAACTTGGAAAGTAAGTGTAGTCGCGCCATCTGTTGTCAAATAGTTGAACTTCATTCATTGTACACAATATGGACTTAAAAGAACGATTATTTGGGGCGCGAAATTTAAAATTCTCATTTCAATAAAGTCTTAAATTACATTTGTTACCATAACCCTTTATCCCCCCTCGAACAAGAAAGTTCCCGTTTTAACCTAAAGGGTGTGTTTTTAAAGATATAAGGGCTTTTCCAACCCTTCAACTTGGAAAGTAAGTGTAGTCGCGCCATCTGTTGTCAAATAGTTGAACTTCATTCATTGTACACAATATGGACTTAAAAGAACGATTATTTGGGGCGCGAAATTTAAAATTCTCATTTCAATAAAGTCTTAAATTACATTTGTTACCATAATAAAGTTATTAAATTTTGTGTATTTATACAGCAGTAGCTAACTTATATGTTGGAGTTAAAGCGATATCATTTTAGTTATTCAAATTACTTCTGAAAACATTTTAAAATTTAAGTTTTTAAATTTCGCGCCTTTACTGCGTATGCTACAGCTGCAAAACCTATTGTTACGGCGAACGATAACGTCGAGAACATTCTATACCTAGAAGGTGTGAGAAAGTAAATATTCCCAAACTTTCTTGAATATCCTAGAGCCATCTTTCTCGAATATCTTAGAGCCAACTATACACTTCATGTGTATAGTCTCCATAAAGCCAACTTTCTGGAATACCCTAGAGCCTAGCTTTCTGAATATATAAGAGCCCGGTGTCGCCCGCCAGAATTAATTCGATTTGAACAGCGGAACAAGCCACTTCGAAACGAAAAAGAAAGAAGTTACCTGTGTGAGCCTTTATTTTGAAGTATCACGTGTGAGTATTTTTAATAGTGTGTTTAATTAATTCATGATCTTGAAGTGAAGAAAAAAAAAAGTTATCTGTGAGCCTTTATTGTGAAATATTAAATGTGAGTATTTTTAATAATGTATTTAATTAATTCTAATGGTTTTTTTTTCTTTTCTTTTAATTGTAATTTCCTTAACTTTCAAGTAGTCGCGCGGCGTTGAATCGATATACTTTGGCCGTAAACAAAATATCGCGCGACCGCTTGAAGATTAAATAATTTTGTTTTCTTTGTCTCAACGTGCCCCACGTTTACGTAATAATATATTTGTCTATAAAATGTTCATTTAATTTATATTTTACAGAATATAATGCCTAGACGTAAAAGAGGTGGAGATCTTGCCAGTTCTGCAGCGAAACGGCGGAAACAAAAAGAATATCGAAGAAATGAAACGGAAGAACAGCGCGAAGCACGTTTACAAAATCAACGAACCAGAATGAGCACCCTGAGAAGCGGAAAAAGCGAAGAAAGAAGCGAAAATAAAACTATTGAAGAATCGAGAATTTTAAAAGATAATCTAACAAAGGAAGCATTCCACTACGAATCGACGAAGAAATATTACAATCATAAATATGTTGTGATCGGAAAAATGAATAACATTTGCCAATTTTGCCACGCGAAAAAATTCAGTAAAGAAACACCAGGTCTCTGTTGCATGAATGGAAAAATTCGATTACCACCACTGGAAGCACCTCCGCAGGAATTTCTACATTACATGACCGGGGAAACACCAGAATCAAAACACTTTCTTCAAAATATAAGATCATACAACTCCTGCTTTCAAATGACTTCTTTCGGTGTTACTTCGACTAACACTAATAGAGATGAATTTGAATATGTATTTTCAATTCAAGGGCAAATTTATCACAAAATAGGATCGTTACTACCAATGCCTAACGATGACTATAAATTTCTGCAAGTATATTTCATTGGAAATGAAGAACAAGAAATTGATCAACGAAGTACACATTTTAATGGATTGAAACGCGAAATAATCCAAGATGTACAGAGGATCTTACACAAATACAATCAACTGATTTACATATTCAAAACAACACTAGATCGCATGATTTCTGATGACTATAAAATTGTGATTCGAGCCGATAAAAGACCACGTGGAGAAACCGAACGTAGATTTAATGCACCTCAGATAGATGAAGTCGCCATCGTAATTGTGGACAATGAAAATACAAGCCGTGACATAATTTTACAACGAAGAAGAAAAGGACTACAACGCATTGCAGAGACACACCGTTCATATGATTCTCTTCAATATCCTTTAATATTTCTGCACGGAGAGGACGGTTATCATTTCAATATAAAACAAATTCATCCTGAAACAGGCATAGAAACAAACAAAAAAGTCACTTCCAAGGAGTTCTATGCTTACCGCTTAATGATCAGAGACAATGAAATATACAATCACATTCTCAACACTCGCCGTTTATTCCAACAATTTCTGGTAGATATGTACGCAAAAATAGAAGCAGAACGGATGCTTTACATAAGACTGAATCAGAAGAAACTACGCACAGAAGAATACATCCACCTTCGAGATGCGATCATAAATGACGGCAATATTGACGATATTGGAACAATGGTAATCTTACCCTCATCATACATAGGAAGTCCAAGACATATGCACGAATATACTCAAGATGCCATGACCTACGTAAGAAAATATGGACGACCTGATCTCTTCATAACATTTACATGCAACTCATCATGGCCAGAAATCAAAGAACAACTAAAATATGGACAAACCTCCATGGATCGACACGACATAATAGCCCGAGTTTTTCGACAAAAACAAATAAGATTTATTGAAGTCATCACAAAATACCACATCTTTGGAACCGTTAGATGCTGGATGTATACAATCGAGTGGCAAAAACGAGGATTACCTCACTCACACAATCTCATATGGCTACACGATAAAATTTATCTCACGGATATCGACAAAATCATCCAAGCTGAATTTCCCAATCCACAAAAAGATCCGGAACTATACAGCATAGTAGTGAAAAACATGATTCACGGACCATGTGGACCATTAAACTTTAATGCGCCATGCATGCGTGATGGAAAATGTACAAAAAAATATCCAAAACCATACGTAGACGATACAAAAACTGAAGATGACGGCTATCCCAAATATAGAAGACGATCACCGAAAAACGGTGGTTTCACAGCAAAAATACGAATACAAGGCAGAGATGAACTGGAAATAGATAATCAATGGGTAGTACCATATAACCCACTACTTTCTAAAATGTTCCAAGCACACATAAACGTTGAATATTGCAATTCAGTAAAATCTATTAAATATATATGTAAGTACGTAAACAAAGGTAGTGATATGGCAGTATTTCAAATAGTCCAAAATAGCGAACAAAATAACAGAAATGATGAGATACTCATGTACCAAATGGGAAGATACATCAACAGTAACGAAGCAGCGTGGAGGATTTTTAGTTTTCCCATACACGAACGCGAACCAGCTGTGCAACATCTAGCAGTACATTTGGAGAATGGACAGAGAGTTTACTTCACAAAAGACTCGGCTAGAAAAATTGCAAGCGAACCACCTCAGAACACAACATTAACAGCTTTTTTCCAACTTTGCCAAACGGATCCATTCGCAAAGACGTTACTGTATGTCGACGTCCCTATTTATTATACGTGGGACAAAACAAGAAAAATTTTTCAACGACGAAAACAAGGAATGCCAGAAGAGGGTCATCCAGAAATAATGAAAACTAACACAATAGGTCGAGTATACACTGTACATCCAAACAATGCCGAATGTTTCTATCTCCGGATGTTGTTACACGAAATACGAGGACCAACAAGTTTCACAGATCTCAGGACTATTGACGGCTACCTATGCCAGACGTACAGAGAAGCATGTCAACGCTTAGGATTATTGGAAAACGATAACCACTGGGAATTAACACTACAAGAAGCCACACTCACAGCTTCAGCTGAACAAATTCGAGAGTTATTCGCCATAATTCTAACAACATGTAACCCATCAAACCCAAAACAGCTATGGGACTCTTTCAAAAGGAGTATGAGTGATGATATATTGTACCAAATCCGACAAGCTAATCCAGAACTGACTATAGAATTCAGTGACAACATCTTCAATGAAACACTCATTCGCTTAGAAGATAAATGCTTAGCAATAAATAACCGGACCTTAGTAGAACTTGGAATGCCAGCACCACAAAGAAATGCTTTCAGTATGCTAAACTACGAAATTACAAAGGAAAAAAGCTACAACGTCAATGAACTACTTGAATACATTGCTCACAATAAACCACTCCTCAATGACAATCAAAAAACAATTTACAACGTTATAATGAACCGAATAAATAACAACACTGGTGGAATTATTTACTTGGACGCACCAGGAGGCACCGGTAAAACGTTTCTAATAAATCTAATACTGGCGGAAATACGTGCTAAAAAACACATCGCACTGGCACTAGCATCATCCGGCATTGCAGCCACACTTATGGAAGGAGGACGAACTGCTCATTCTGCCTTACAACTACCGTTGAATATAGCCGAACAACAATTCCCGGTATGTAAAGTCTCAGGAGCATCTGGACGGGGTCAACTTCTAAAACAAGCTAAAATTATCTGCTGGGATGAATGCACCATGGCCCATAAAAAATCACTAGAAGCCATGGACAGAACATTACAAGAATTGCGAAAAAACTCTGAAATAATGGGAGGAGCTCTACTCATACTCTCAGGAGATTTTCGACAAACACTTCCAGTTATTCCCAAGTCAACACCAGCAGACGAGATCAATGCATGCTTAAAAAAGTCACATCTCTGGCCAGAAGTACAAATACTGCAATTAACAAAAAACATGAGGGTTGAATTATCAAAAGATGAAACAACAGCACATTTTGCTAAAATGCTTTTACAAATAGGCGAAGGTACATATCCTACTGACCAAACGACCGGTCTCATTGAACTCAATAGTGATTTCTGTAACATAGCCACTACTGAAAACGAACTAATCGACAAAATTTATCCAAATATTATTCAGAACTATACCAACGTAGAGTGGTTATTTCAAAGAGCAATTTTGGCCACTAAAAATAATATTGTTGACGATATCAATTTTAATATTCTAAAGAAAATACCTGGTGAAGAGAAAGTATATAAATCGATCGACACGATGGTAACCATTGAAGAAAGTGTCAACTTCCCTACTGAATTTCTAAACTCTTTACAAGTACCAGGAATGCCATTACACTGCCTTCGTCTGAAAATTGGATCTCCAATCATACTACTTAGAAATCTCAACTCCCCAAAACTATGTAATGGAACGAGGATGATCGTAAAACAGCTATCGAATAATATCATTGAAGCTGAACTTATTTCTGGAAAGAACAAAGGACACACAGTATTTATACCTAGAATACCACTGATCTCTTCTGAATTGCCATTTCAATTTAAAAGATTGCAGTTTCCAATTAAATTAGCCTTTAGTTTTACAATTAACAAAGCGCAAGGGCAAACTTTAAAATATTGTGGCATCAACCTCAAAGAATCCTGCTTCTCTCACGGTCAGCTTTATGTAGCTTGCTCAAGAGTAGGAAATTCGAAAAATTTATATATATATACCCCGGACAATAAAATGAAAAATGTTGTTTATAAACAAGTAGTATAAATAATGAGAAAATGTAAATACATGTAAATATATATGTTTAAATATACATGTAAATATATATGTCCATGATAATGTAAATACATGTAAATATATATGTTTTCAATATATATATATTTTTTACTTTTTACGTCATAGTTTATTTTTTTATTTCAACTACCACGTAACCTCATATCAACTCCCGAGCGAAGCCGGGTATTACAGCTAGTATTTACATAAAAATGTACAAAATTATATTACATACATACAATTACATAAAAAGAGTTTAATTTTAAACCTTATCCTGGGTAAAAAGTTACGTAAAATAATTTTTTATCTGAAACACTAAAAAACCGCGTCAGCCAATTTTTAGGTTTCCCGCGCTTCTCCTTCTTTATTTTAATGCACAGATAAAGTATAAGTATGCTATACTTAATGTTGCTATAATAAAAATAATTAAATGTCAAACATTGTAAGGCTGTGGGTATACGTGCGGTTGCATCATAAACCGGTGTATTACCGATAATATCGATATCGCCTTCACTTTACCTAATGACTACATCACTATAAAAAAAGAAAAAATTGAAATAGTGGTAGCGTTTGTTATTGTTTCGTAAAATAAAATTAGCTTTTTTTATTCATTTTTTAATGATTTAAAACCGTGCCTCGTGGATAATCATTTTAAATATCTTGTATTTACATGTTGCTTGCATTATTATTGCAAAAATGCACTGTTTTCAGTCATAATGTTTGACTCATATATTTGTTTTAGAACTGTAAAAGCTTTCTTTAGCTTATTTTTATAACATAAAGTATTATATTAGGGTAATTATGGAAATAAAAAAGGAGGAAGATGCTGGAAAATCAATTTGCAGTGCTTGTTTAAGTGTTGGTCGCGTTTTACATAACATCTCTACTGATGAAAAGTTGAAAAAATATTATTTCGATATTTTGGATGACTTACCAGTAAGTCTTTTAATAACTATGCACGCCTGATAAGTTCTATCCACACCTGTTCTAGAATTTCAGGCACTTTGCCAGGCAGATTGCCTTACTCGAACTAAAACTCAACCTAAAGTTGCACAGCATTGCTGTGCTTAAACTAAAAAGAGGTTTAGCCTGGCTAGTCGACAGTAGATTTTGAGATATCTTAAAAAAACGTGACAATTGATATCTTTAAAAGACTATGACAAACTTATGAATTAAAAATAATAAAATATATTGGCCATTATAGGTACTGCCGATAGATGTGAATACTGTGAACTCAGTATTTCACCCATCCAAGAAGTGTCTAACACTCACAGCACACAGCTGCTGCACGCATGTGCGAGTCGTGAGCATGTCGGTGACACAAACCCACAAGATTTTCCCCTACTGAAAGATGTCCAACATTGCTAAAGAACAAAATTAATTATTCGAAGACATGTGACATTCACTAACCCACACTTGGCCAACATGTGTGGATTAAAGCCTAAACTCTGTCAACTTGTAAGACAGTCGAGAGAAGCCCCATGCCCAGCAGTGGGACACTAAGAAGTGCTGAAGTGGAGTGAAACTGTAAAAATCTTTCACCAACAAATTTTTAGCTCTGTTTTGTACATGGGAGAATTTTGGATATAAATATATATCTTAATATAAATATTCTGGGACATTAACACACACGGTCATCTGGTCCCAAGCTAAGCAGAGCTTGTGTTATGGAAACCAGATAACTGGTATATACTATACATATAATACTTTTCTTTTGTAAATATATACTTATAATAGATATTTACACCCAGACTCGACACAAATACTAATGTTCATCACTAATGTTTGTCTCGGGTGGGAATCGAACCCACGACCTGCAGGCGTGCGGCGTGAAAAGCAAGTATCTTACCGACCATGCCACTGGCCCGTCATACTATACCATGATACTATAACTATACTAATTTTTGAATATTTTTGTCTTGTATTATGTTTAAATTTCGAAACCAAAGTTTGAATGGTTCATTGACCTTTTAATCATAGAGTTCTGCTAGTTCATATATAAAAAAAAAATTTTTTCAGCTGTCCATGGTGACTAAGGTGCCAATAAATATTTGTGGGGAGTGTAGAAGTTTGTTACAAAAATGTTTAGCATTTCAGGAACAAGTTAAACGGTCATATAAAATACTGCTGAATCATAAGGTATTTAATTTTTTTTTTAATCTGCACCAGTAAAAAATGAATCTCAAATGGCGGGTTGTACTTGTAATAACAGTTTGGACTGTCAGCAAAACAAGGCAGTCATATAGAGATATATTTAAATAAAGACCTTTTTTGTTTTAAAATAAATAAATAATTTATGTACCTATTAAAAAAGTAAACCAAGTGCTAAATGGACCCACAAACAGTGGATTCTGTATTTTCCTAGAACATATAAAATCGAATGCTTAGTACAAAATACATAGTTATATAGCGTGCCTAAATTTTTTGTGTACAGTACTTTTTTCTGTGTGTGACTAAAGACAGCAATAACGTGCGAGTTAGAGGGAATAAGTAGTGATGCCATTTTAGATATGTTTACTTAATGGTGCAGGATAAATTGATTAAAAATTGTTGTTTCCTATAAATTAAAAATATAATAACTGCCAAGACATTTTTTTTTTTAATTATAAGTTGTTTTATTTTTAGTTAAATGTTTTAACTTGGGTATCAAAATGAAGGGTTTTAATAGAAATATACATTTAATATAAAGGTACTTGTCTTGTAGATTGTAGCGGGTTTGGATTACCGCAACACGACGTCAATTGTGCATGGTACTTGTCTTAGATTAAATTGTTATTGTAAATATGTACAAGATAGTGGCCTCGCAACGTTGGACCAATTTTGATGCAATTTTCTTCATTAAGTGATATTGATTCTTCGCTGGATTGGGTATCATTATTTTTTTTTTAATTATTACTGTCAATATTTTAAATTCTTGTTCCAGAAAATTCCTGAAAAAAATCAATTTCAAAATCAATCTTATTTAGAAATCTCTGTTCCTGTTCATACAGAAGAAAATGTATTTAATGAACTGAGCAATAAAGAAGAATTGAAAGATGAACTTAAAAATGAATTGAAACATGAAATAAAAAATGAAATGGGATGTTTAGGTAATTAAAATATTTTTAATTCTTTCATCCTGCTAATGTTATTAACACAAAAGTTTGTAAGAATGTATGGATGTCTGGATGTCTAGATGTATGTTCGTTACTCTTTCACGCAAAAAATACTGGACGGAATTGAATGAAATTTGGCACAGAGATAGATTATAGTCTGGATTAACACTTAAGCTACTTTTTTCCCTACATGTACCACGCGGGTTAAGTCGTGGGCGGAAGCTAGTATCAAATAAAGAGCTCTTTGTGAGGGACTAACACATATTCGTCTATTTTCTTAAATAACTTCAAAGAATTAGCATTGCCATACAACGTGGCAATGCTGCCAGCCTTCTGGGCACATTTCCGCAAGGCCTCGATTCGGAGGAATTTTATGACGCCTTATCTAGTTTTTAAGATAAAATTTAGAATTAGTCTATTGTTTTTTTTTCTTATATTTTATATAAAATCTTATTGTTAAAAACCGCAATAAAATGTTTTAACACTTCAAACTGTGTAGAAATATTACAGACAATATCTTAGTCCCCTCACAAAGAGCATTTAATATGTCACATACCTACTATAGTTTAAAATTTTATTTTATTTTATAATTTAGCCCTAAGAAGTGGCCACATGTTTAAAATTCATTTATTTACATACCACGTCTCTCTACAGGTTAATAATAAGTATTAATTAACTAATTAGCATTAACATTAATTGTTAGCATGCGAATGCTACATTAGCATTTCGCAAATTAAATGTGGTTAGGAAACTTTGTGAAATATAAAGTGAATTCACCACTCGCTTCATATCTACTTCTTTAGCATGCACATAACACCGGTCACTGTCGCACAATACCACGTGCTATATATCTGTTTCACGTGAACTTTATTGACATCGTTCGCGATAAAAACATTATTAGCTCTTTAATTCGCATATTAACAAAAATCATATGTTTGGTTCCTGTCAATGAACTTAACATTAGCAATTAACGTGTTAACACTCATGAATTCGCATGCTTATAAAATTTATACGAATTCGCATTATTCACTATCAATAAGTGTACCAAATTTCAACTCGAATCCAGGAGCTTCGGAGAAAATCACCTATCACCTAGGCAGACGGATTAATAGTTACAACAGAGACTATCTGCCAGGTACGCAGAATTATTAACGATCTCCTCTGGTAAAAGGAACACTCAACGTGCGAGCTTCAATCAGTTCAACCGTCTTCGGACAGCTCACCAAAAAAGTCCGGTGAACCAATACAAGGCCTTCCGGCCATTTCCGACTAATTGGGTTGTGTCATCCGCAAAAAAGTGTGAGTTTCCCTAGCTCTTGACCAGTTCTGATTTTTTAGATTCTGATATTGCTGATGATTTCCAAGCTGATTCTTTTGAGGACCCGAAGAACATTGATAAAGAATTGGAAAATATAATGAAATCCATTGAAAGAAATGATAAAAAGAAAAATAATTTGAAAACTAAAATCAAAAAGACTAACAAAATTGTCAAGAGTTTGAAATTGAATAAGGTATGTAAATTGAATAAGGTATGTAAATTGAATGAGGGGTGTATTACAAGTTTGACACGTATATCAGTGTACAAATTTGTTGCCGCGTAACATCTAAACCGTTAAATCCCAAAGTGATCCAGTTGGACCCCTAGTCCTGATGAGACTCAACGGGTGTCTGCGTTGGCGTGATAAAAAAATCGCAAGCGCAATCAATTAATTAAAAAATCAATTTTTACTTTTTTTTTACGAAAATTGTTAATTTGTGGCTGAAATTTTTAAATAAGTTTTTAATTTGTTTGTCTTGGTCTGTCATCTTGACATTTATACTAGTAAAAATTAGGCATAATTCATTTTTACTATAGAGCCTTACAGCTTTACCATTGTTTTTTCCCCTTTCTATAGGTTCGGCTAACCTTATAGCTGCTAGCTACCAGAATTATACCAGCGACTGCCATCAGACCTCGAAACCCGTAGGGAACCATTAGCAGAGATGATTAGGCCAGGAAGAAGATTAGATATTAGGCTTCTGACTATCTGTAACGATTGTTATAGATGTGTTAAATAACAATCGGGACCGACGGCTTAACGTGGTCTCCGAGGCACGAAAGGTAGTCCCTGACCCAACCAAACACCGAAACAAATCCTAGTTGTTACACAAAAATTATCCGACCCCCTTAACACTGTATAGCCCAATTGGCCTTACACCGCTCGATTAAAGAGGTCGTCTACTTAAATGATATTTATGAATAAAGGTTCCTTTATAGTTTGACGGCCCGGTGTCGTAAGATACTTGCTTTTCACGCCGCAGGTCGTGGGTTCGGTTCCCACTCGAGACAAACATTTGTTTATATATGTCTTTTTGTCTTGTGTCTGAGTGTAATTATCTATATAATAATAATAATAACAATAAATATTCTGGGACATTAACACACACACGGTCAACTGGTCCCAAGCTAAGCAGAGCTTGTGTTATGGAGACCAGATAACTGGTATATACTGTACATGTAATACTCTTTTTTTGTAAATATATACTTATAATAGATATTTACACCTAGACTCGACACAAACACAAATGTTCATCACTAATGTTTGTCTCGGGTGGGAATCGAACCCACGACCTGCGGCGTGAAAAGCAAGTATCTTACCGACCACGCCACCGGCCCGTATATTTAAGCATATATTTACAAAAGAAAAGTGTTATATGTAGTATTTTACCAGTTATCCGGTTTCCAAAGTACAAGCTCTGCTTAGTTTAAGATCAGATGGCCGTGTGTGGTAATGTCCCACTATATTATTATATTTAATGTAATACTTAGTATTAATTCTATCTCTTTCCAGACTAAACGTGTGAAAGAGACCGCTAATATACTAACAATATGGTTGTCTTATGAAGAAATGTTAGATGAAAGACAAAAAGATTCGAAACGGAAGGCTTATGTTGAGGCTGAATATAAATGTGACAGTTGTTTGATGGGATTCAGTTATAAGAAATCTTATGACGCACATCTAGCTGCTAAACATTCACCTGTAAGTATTTTCCGTTCAAAATAAGTACCTGGTTAGCCGAGCTTCAGTCGGTTTTTTTTTTCAGTAATAGACAATGGCAGTAATTAATTCTATTCCCCATCTCGCATTTATTGTGCGAGCTGTCAAGTTGTCGAATTCGCTACCGGCATCTCTGTTTCCCGATAGATATAGTTGTGGTCAAGGGCAAGACTAATAGATTTTTTTTCCAGAGGCGCAATTGTTTTTATGAATTCTGAATATTATTTTTTTCAGAATCTAGGAGAGTACATATGTCCTATATGTAAAACGTTTATAGCATCTGTGGATTCATTCACTACTCACTATAAAAGGCATCTGAAAAGGTAGTAATAATAATAATTATTATTATTATTCTGTTTTATTAATTATTTATAATATAAAAATGAATCACAAAATATGTTGGTAAGCGCATAACTCGAGAACGGCTGAACCGATTTAGTTAATTGTTTTTTTAAATATTCCTCAAAGTACGAGGATGGTTCTTACGCAAAGAAAAAATAAAAAATCCAATCTCCGATATGGCTTGTCCGATTTTTATGGAATCTTATATCTAGATATCTATCTATCTTCTATCTTACTATCTATATTTGGTAGGTCTGAGAATCAGTCATAATCTATTTTCGGCCCCGGTAGGTGGCACTGCTTTACCGCGCAGGACGACGTCTGCGGGTTCCGCTAGTTATGTAATAAAATAGTAACTGGATGACCGACCTTGGCTAGGTTTTTTTTTTAAATTATATTAAAGGGTAAAAAAGAAGAGTTAAATACAATAATTTATTTATAATAGATAAATTGACGTAATAATAATAGTAATTTAATATAAGCATACACTGTAGTAATTATAATTGTTAATTTAAAAAATTTGCACACCTTTTAAGGTAGAGTACGGCTTAAGAAATAATAAATGTATCACAACTTTATTCACCTGTACCGAGCAAATAAATTATTTTGATACTAGCTGACCCGGCAGACTTCGTACTGCCTCTATCGACTGCTGTTTTTAGGGGTTTCCCCGCAATTATTCGAATTTTTCTCACGTTTTAAACCGTCCCTAGACCTTCACGAACATTTCAAGACCAAGACAAGATAAATCCGTTCAGCCGTTCTCGAGTTTTAGCGAGACTAGCGAACAGCAATTGATTTATATATTTAAACTAGCTGCCCCAGCGAACTTCGTACCGCCAGCGGACAAAATTGTGAATCTAAACCATTCCCAGATCCCCTTGAACACACACAAAAAATTTCATCAAAATCGGTCCAGTCGTTTAGGAGGAGTTCAGTCACATACACACGCACACAAGAAATATATATATTAAGATTTCATTAGTATAATTTGAATATTAAAATTTAGATTATTAGATTTATTTGAAATTTAGCACACTTATCAAGGACCAATGACAATCGCTTCAACCCTTTTTAGTATCCCACTGCTGGGCACGGGACGTCTCTCAACTATATTACGAGTTGAGAGAGTTTAGGTCTTAATCCACACACGCTGGCCAAGCGGGGGTTGGTGAATATCACATCACATGTCGAACACACACGTCACATGTGAATCGAACCTGCGACCACCGCTGCTCAATTTCTCTATTAGAAGCTATTCTGATGACAATACAATTTGCATAATAAAGTTATCTCGAAATGTATACCAAAATAGTTTTTAGTTCATGGTACCGAAGCGTGTATATTTTTTTAAACTTTATTATATTTATTTTAAGGTATGAATGTAGCGTTTGTAAGAAGCGGACCATAGACAAGAAAGTGTTGCAACAACATTATATAACTACACACGAAGGTATATCAAAGGAGTATAAATGTAATATCTGTGGAAAGATTTCCAAGTAAGTATGAAATAAAGCAAAGTAAGTAAATTGTTTTAGTACTAACCAATGAAGTGATCGCTAACGGAAGATGACCATTGATGCTAAGGGTACGGTCGCCCTCTCGCCGCCGTATCGACCGTGCGGTCAGTAACCGCTAATTTTACGCCGCGCGCGAATAGACCGTCTCGGACAATCGGACTATTTTAAATAGTCCCGCGACTATATATTATAACATTTATTTGGAGTTGCGGGTTCGATTCCCAGTCGTGCCCACACATCTTTGTGTGAATTGTAACATTACCGTTGCTCAATATCGGTGAAGGAAAACATCGTGAGGAAACCGGCATGTCTAAGGACTAATCATTCGAGGACATGTGACATCCACCAACCCGCACTTGGCCAACGTGTGTGGATTAAGGCCTAAACTCTTTAAACTCATAAAATAGTTGAGAGAAGACCCGTTTAGCTGTAGAATACTAAAGAATTGTTACTTAAACCATTGACAATATTGTTTACAGCACCATAGACACACATAGATACCATAGAGATACGCACAAAGCCAGAGTTCAATGCCCCGAATGCGAGAAAACTTTCAGACATAGAGCTGGATTAATGAACCATAGACTGTAAGTACTCAACTGTTTTCCTTAGAAAATTGAGCCCTAAGGAAAAGCCTTGGAGAGAGGAGGGCGGCAAACACCTCTGCCATTGTTTTTGGTCACGTCCATTCATTCTTTGGAAGGACGGGCCGGTGGCGTCGTCGGTAAGATACTTGCTTTTCACGCCGCAGGTCGTGGATTCGATTCCCACCCGCCCGAGACATAAATTTGTTTTGATATGTCTGTTTGTATTGTGTCTGGGTGTAATTATCTATATTTAAGTATGTATTTACAAAAGAAAAGTATTTTAAGTAGTATATTCCATAGTACAAGCTCTACTTAGTTTGGGATCAGATGACCGTGTGTGTTAATGTCCCACTATATCTTATATCTTTAAATAAGCAATTCTTGTATATAATCTCGGAACCGGCTCCAACGATTTTCATAAAATTTAGTATATAGGGGGTTTCGGGGGCGATAATTCGATCTAGCTAGAAATCATTTTTAGAAAATGTTATTTAAAAAAGAATCGGACATCCAGATATTTATTATTATTCGTTCATTTTTGTGACTGTGAATTATTTACCATTTTTAACATTAAGTTTTCTGTAATAAATGATAAGGATCAAGCCACTAAAGGTAGTACTATTGAAATTTCAAAAGGGTTCAAAAACCCTTTTTTCCCTTTCCATGGTTAAATTTACCGCGGGGGGAACAATATCAGATGTATAGGCCGACCGTTTAACTCGCGTATCGCCATCTGAGGTACAAAGTCATAAAACCTTAATTAAATCTCTTAAAGAACTATTTAACTACAGAAAAAAGTAATGTAAGACTGTTCGTCACTAATATCCATATCGCTTGAATCATCATCACTGTCTGTGCAGTTTGAGGAGTCAGAATCTTGGCGATAGGCGATACGCGAGTTAAACGGTCGGCCTATAAATGTATTTTTTTTTCTTTTACGACGTCTTTTTTTTCACAGAGATAGCAATAGAAAATATAAATAGCACATATGCTACTTTTTATCCTAATACCACGCGGGCGAAGCCGCGGGGCTAGTGAATATTAAGAATCCGCTATTATTCCACAGAACAGTGCACAAATACAACAACGCGTTTCCTTGCACGGTGTGCGACAAAGTGTTCCGATGGAAGACCAGCTTGAAGAGACATCAAGAGAAACACGATTTGAAGGTACATTTATAGCTTTTATCGAACATAGGGTTGCGGTCATTAAATACACCCCTTTTAATTATTACAATATGTTTAGGGAAAAAAAAAACATGGCAGGGAAAAAACAAGGGCTATTTTTATGTAGATTTTTTATTTATTTAATTTTAAACATTTCTTACTATATCTCTAGAACAAGTCACCACCGACAGCACGCTGTGACACGTGCGAAGTGACCTTCTCATCGATCTGCTCCTACCAACGACATCTGAAGAACAGCTTGAAACACGTCACTCAGGATCAACTTAAGTAAGTACTAGTTAAACCGTCGTATGGTAGGGTGGTAGACTCCGGCCGTGGTTAGTGACCACCTACCAGACCGACACCGTTAAGCGGCCTTGCCGTGTTCCGGTGCGATGTCTGGTGACACCATGCAGAGAGGGTGGGTCGGCATATTTGCACGTTTACGGTTTCTAACCATATGGAGCCTCATTCCACTGCCACCTTTCCACCGAAAATCAACCGTGGTCACGAGTGAATCATCATTAGCTGTTTTACCAGATTACACCAACTTTTGACTATTTCATACAATATTTGTTTTCAATTCAATGTATTAAATATTGTACTTGCATTTCTATTACCTACACATATTATTGTTAAACTAGCGGACCCCGCAGACGTCGTCCTGCACGGTAAAGCAGTGCCACCTACCGGGTGCGAAAATAGATTACGACCGATTCTCAGAATCATAAAAAGAATCGGTTAAACCTTTTCTGTGAAGACTGTATTTTTTTTTAATTTGTCTGCGTAAGAACCATCCTCGTACTTGAAGGAGTATTCTAAAAAAAGAATTATCGAAATCGGTCCAGCCGTTCACGCGATATGGCGTTACCAAGGGACATAGGGATTCATATTGACGTGATAACGTCTTTAAAATCGTTTTAGTCGGGTGACATGTTCAGAAACTTGTGTCACACCAAAACCTCACGAGCGCGGTCGCAGGTATAACGAGAGAGAGACGGACCGATCTCCCGTCTCATCTCGAGCGCTGCCAGTCATTCCGTGAAACTTGTCACGCGGAATCCTCACGAGCGGAGGCTGGCATAGCGTTCGAGTGAGTGGACCGATCTTCCGTCTCTCACACTCTAGCGGCAACAATATTAATTCCTTACTTCCCAAAAACTTATATCACCAATAAGACGTTATCACGTAAACATCTCGATCGTAAACCTACTTTACAAACAACCAATTTTTTTTTGTATTTATAGATGTATATTTTCAGGTTTATATGTGATCACTGCGGCAAACGGTTTGCGGATAAAACTAAACTGCGCGATCATATCGAAGAGAAACATCTGCATAAGTCTTATCAATGTCATATTTGTTTGAAAGTAAGTTACAATCATTAATTATTTTACCTCCTACGCTTGTGAAGGGTTCTTCATTCAAGAACTCACTTCCCCAGCAGTTAGTAGGCAAGGTGAATAAATATGGTCCAGACCATGAAGTCACAGAGACTGTGGAACGTCGGGTTATAAAATCTAAAATAAACCGCGATATAATCCGTTATTACTTCAACCCTTTAGTATCCCACTGCTGAGCACAGGTCTTCTTTCAACCATATTATGAGTTGATAGAGTTAAGGCCTTATTCTCCTTACTGCCACCTTTTCGCCGATAATCATTCGTAATCACGAGTGAATCGGTATACTAGGCTGGTGCCTTCCATCGTAGACTACAACATCAGGCAAGTTGTAGTCAAGCGCCAGCTAATTGAAGAATAAAAAAAAAATAGAAAAGGTTTTTTTTAATCATATAATAATTGTATTTCTCTTTTCAAGCTCTTTCATTTGATAGCCATATTGTATGGGTTGTTATGAAAACGATAAGTCGCCATTTTGCACCGTCTGCCATATTGAATTCAAAATGGCGGCATTTATAAAATCTTGTATTGTCATCAAAACTAAACGTGTATGCAAAATTTCAGCTCAATGGCTTTATTGGTAGTGGGTGAAATATTGATTGCAATATTTCTGGACATACATACATACATATGAAGTGCAATAAAAGCTTTTTTTAATAAAAAGGAGATTTTCAATTTGACTCTGCTTTTTGTGTGTACCTATGTTACTCTACAATTCCGCCAGTCATAGATCGATTTTGTTATTTTTTTGTTATATGTTTAAGGGTAATACTATTAAACTATTAATTATTTTTATTTAAATTATGATTTTTTTTGTTTCAGCCGTCTAAAAACCGTGTCGGTCTTGACCAGCACATACGTAACGTACACAAAGGGAGACCGAACGACAAAATATGTCATTACTGCGGTAAAGGATTTCCTGTAAGTACTTATTTACTAGTGATCGTTAAAGATGAAATTTAACCATCCTACTTATAATATTATTGCCTTGCGTACCCTTGTAACTATTGTTCCAACCGGGTGTCCTATAGAGTGAAGAGTGAACTGTTTACTTTGTTACAGACTCGGACGCAGTTAGAGTCCCACATACGAACACACACGGGCGAGCGGCCGTTCATCTGTGAATACTGCCCTACTACCTTCTCACAACAATCAAACTTATACAAGCATAACAGACAGGTAATTAATACTAATTACCCCAGTGGTACAGTGCTAAGCGTGTAACGAGGTCCCGGGTTATTGGTGGGAATATTATTTTTAGTATCTATAAGTGGGTTATCGGGATCGACTTTTGCTAACTTGCTAACTAACATTCTGTAATACGCCTGCGCAATAAGTTGAGACCTGGGGGCGGTGACGTCACAGACGCATGGATGTACGGTGCACAAAAAAGTATCACAACAAGTTTCCACTCGCGACTTCGTCTCTGCTAGTTTTTTAGTCCATACAGGTTCTTTTTACTGCCTGATCCACAGCTACTATTTGTTCCGTTTTACGTTTTAAAAAAATGTTTTACTTGTACTTTTAATAAGAAATTTCTGTTTTCACTGTGTAAAGTTTTATTCTTCATTATAACAATAAACTTAAAACAATAAATAACCGTAAAATATAGCAGTTACTGTAATAACTATTAACGAAACAGTATCAAATAAGATTATAAAATCGGAGCGCGTCGTCGAGACTAAGATGTTCAAAAAAATGGCGTTGCCTACAGTACGACACGGGAGCTTAAGGGGAAGTTACGGGGGTAGCGGGCGGAGGGCTGCATTCCAGGCAAGTATCAACTTATCGCGCACGCGTAGTGTACTTAGATAAGATAATAATATACCTGTCTCTCTTTCACAGGTACATTTGAACATCAAATCTAAACGCTACTCCTTGTGCAAGAAAAGGAAGGAAGATGCAGAGATTCCTAATATAGATAATGTTTTTAATCTGACAGATACATATCGTCCTTTGGTACAGTATTCGCCTGATAGATTTGTTATATAATTTTTAACTGACTTCAAAAAAAGAAGGTTCTGAATTCGACTAGTTAGTCTGTCAATTATACAACCTGAACCAAAAAGGCTATGCTATACTTGAAACTAGACATTCTTCAGGTCATTACTAACGACTATGTGAAGTCAGAAATTAATTTGCTTTATATTTTGATGGGAGCAGCGTAGCGGTGGCGCAGCGGTACGGGCCTCGCCTTAGAAAAATTAGGTCGTGGATTCGAATCCTGGTCGTGTGCCCACACATCTTTGTGTGAATTGTTTCATCTCCGCTGCTCGATATCGGTGAAAGAAAACATCGTGAGGAAACCGGAATGTCTAAGAACTATCCACCAGCCTGCACTTGGCCAGAGTGTGTGGATTGAGGCCTAAACTCTCTCATCTCATAAGATAGTTGAGAGAAGACCCACGCCCAGAAGTGGGACACTAATAAGGGTTGAAGTGAGGAGTGATATTTTAATGGGATTTTTCATGTGCTAAATTTTTGCAAAAATTTTGCATCGCTCAACCCTAATAGCTGATATTTTTAAACTCTCTTTCACCTAATAAAAGATGTGCCAAACGGTTGATTTGGTGAACTGGCGGTCTCTTCGAAAGTTAGGGCTGTCTAATAATGGGACCAGATGACCGTGTGTGTTAATGTCCCAGAATTTTTATTATACCCTATCCAGTTAACCTCGTGTATCGATTTTAATAATTCTATTTCTGTTTCAAAGGCTGTACATTTCAATTTTATCGAAATCGGCTAACTGAATTTTGAGTTATTCTCAAAACATTGAAGTCTATTCGTATTTTCTTAATCATCTGCCTTTGTAGCTCAGGGGGTGGCGTGTGTGCCTCTGGCCTCTTACGACACTTGGTAGTGGGTATCTGTTTAGAAGCCCACATAAACTGTCTTTCGACAACTTACATACAGGTAGGCTTGATAACCTCCCTTTCACGTCACAAGGCAGACTAAAAAATAAAATTTAAAATTAAAATTTCGTCATTTCGCCTATTAGCGATATTTATTTAAAGAGGTAAGCACGTGGGTAAGCGCATTCCATTGTCTACTACATAATTGCTTAACAACCAGCAAGTTGTGTTCAAGCAAGCCTAATATAGGATTATAAAAAACTGTTCTATTTACTAATAGTGTTACAACACTCATCACCATTCCCCTTGCCTTTTTCCCAATTCTATTGGGGTCGGCTCCCATTTTAACCTGATGCGGCTAGCTACCAGAATTATACGAGCGACTGCCATCAGACCTCGAAACCCGTAGGGAACCAGTAGCCGAGATGGTTAGACCAGGTGTCAGATTATATTGGCTTCTGACTACATGTAACGATTATCATAGATGGCTTAAATACCAACCGGGAACGACGGCTTAACGTGCTCTCCGAGGCACGGAGGGTAGTCCCTCACCCAACCAGACACCGAAACAAATTTTGGTTGTTACACAAATATTGTCCGGGACAGTATAGCCCTATCGGACGGATTACACCGCACGACTTCCGAGGTCGTCAATAGTGTTACAACACTATTAATAAATAAAATTCGGATAGAGTTTAAGAATAATAATTTTTGTACTGTAGTCGTATAATAATAATATTAATATATACCGTAACTAATGTGTGTTTGTTTTATTTAAAAGCTTTGTATAAAGGGCCGTCCATTAATCACGTGATGCTTGAAAGGGGTTTGACAAAAAATCACGAAATGTCACAAAGGAAGAAGATATCACGTGTATTTTTACTTTTTCATTCTTTTTTCAAACGCCCGAAACAACCTGCAGCTTTTCTGTCTACACAATTTTATTATGGTCCATAATTTCAGAATAAAATAATATTATACTTTATACCTGTATTTAAGATAATATTCTAAAATTTGTAGATACTAAAAATACACGTGATAGTGTTAGCGGGTGGGGGGTAGTCTTAAACCTTACCATATCTCAAGGGGGGTAAAAATGTTTTAAAAAAGATCACGTGATTAATGGGCAGCCCCTAAGAAGCATAGGTTTTTACAATTTTTAATTATGTATTTATTAAATTATAGAAGGCTTACAGCTAATTACAACTTTAATAGTTATTAACAAAACTGAGGGAATTTTGAATTCACCCTCAAAAATCGACGGTTGATTGTGCATCTATATGTCGCCGCTGCTACTAGACTAGTTTTATTGTCAGCGAGTCGTGTCGTGGTGGCTTAACTGCTTAAACATGATGTTTAACTGTTAAAAACTTAAAAAAATGCATTGTCTCTATCAAATAACGCGAAAAAAGAGTAGCACTCAAAGACAGCTCTTTTTATCATAATCAAAGAGAATGTAAAATATTAGGTACGACACGGTAAAAAAAATGTGCTATATTTTTAAGTTGCACACACTACACGGTTTTTCTGGTTGCACCTAGAAGAAAAGCTGTGAAATAAAACATGTCAATGTATATATATATATAACCACGGGGGAAATACAAAAAAAAATGTCATTCCTCAGTAGTTTAAACTAAGAAACATGTTGGAGTTTAAATTTGGAATTTAAATTTGGAAACATCTAATACAGGTTTTTTAAATAAGAAGTTTTTTTTTATATATAAATCCAATCCTCTTTGGTGGTTTGGCTTTGGTTTCGACACGTAGATTTAGGTTATAAGACTGGTGGGATTGTTAAAAATAAATTGACAGGAGGCCATTATAAATATGAAATATATAAATAAAAATAAAATTTTAAGGCTACCTGTCTAAAATTTTACGCATACCTGCCAGTAATGATTGAAAATGAATTGAAACCTTTTTTAAATAAGTAGTGCTTCATTACAGGCTTATTAGCAGTTGCAGGCACGTAAGTTAAAAAAAATGCACAGAGGCTTTTGGAAAAGAATTGAAATAGTACTTAGGTAAATGGCATCCTGTTAAATATTAAAATATTTTTACGCGTATCAGCAATGAATTACTACATTAGGCTCATAAGGCCAAGCAGCACGAGTCAAAAACCTTAAAAAAATTAAAACATTTAAAAGACTTAAAACCTTTTTTATATATATCTTTTTCACTCGTGCGAATCCGGGGCGGATGGCTAGTTAATTTAAACTACATAATAACATAGGACCAATAAAAAATGTATTGCATTTGAAATAAAACAGAATTTTACAAGAAAATATTATGAAATACGTATTTCTGTCCATTTTATTTATATGTAAGTATCTATGTTTATAATACTTGTACAAAACGTACGACGGTGGCCTAGAGGACAGCATGTTCGTGTCTAGCCACCGAATCGTGGGTTCGAATCCCGCGCCCAAGCAATAACATTTGATACTTTTCTGAATTCTCAGCACTAGTCCGGAGACAACAAGTTAATGGTGCGATACCCCTGTGCATCGTAGAAGGTAAAGCTGTCGGTCCTGCGCCCGATCTTAACACCATACTCTGAGAGTGAAGGAAATAGGAATTGCGCCTGTGCTATCACAACACTCTTGTAACAAACACAATTTGTGTTAACTACTTAGATCAAGTCCCTATTGTACAGTGGCGAAGAGTCCATACAAGCCGATTCCCATCGGCTTCCCTTTAGAAAATGGTCAATATCACACGTACTTAATAATATAATAATATGTAACGCCTAAAAGTGTTAAATAGCAACATAAATAAGTATAGCATCAAGTGTAAGAACGATCGGAGAAGGTATTGAAGAGATATTATTTTCGTAAAAAAACTTTTTGATCCGGCTTCCATTTTTGAAACTTCCACCCTTCGCCACTGTTACCTATAGATGTTCAAAATCAAATCTTATGAAGACCTGACATCTACCAACCTTCAGTCACCTCGACTTCCTGAAATTTTAAAACATTAGGATGTTCTTATCGTGTATTTTGCAGGGATCGTCTCAGCGAAAACCACTTTAGACCCGAAAAGCGCAAAAGTCGCTATAGAAACAGTATTTTTGCTTGAACCAAAAAACTATGAACGAAACATCGCTTTTATTCAAGGAATCAAGCATTTCCTCGACAAGATCTATAGCCTCTTAGAACCACAGATGAAAATGATGAGAGCTAGAAATCAAACACGATCAAAATTCCGTAAAATTTTAAATGATGTGGGTAAAAGGATTGTTGAGTTAAATGATTCGGCTACTAAAAATGTATTAGAATCATTTAGAGAGGCTGCTAATAATGTTAAAGAAGATTTTGAATATGTAAAAAATGATTTCTTAAAAGCTGTACCTACGATACGAAAAGGTAAAGGTAAAAATAAAAAAAAACCGAATTTTAAATTACCAAATTGGGCTAAACAGAATTTAAATAGTATTAAATCAGACGTAATTAAAGTTATCAAAAGTAGTGATCCGGTTGTAAATGATGTATTGAATAAAATTGCTAAGTATGTAGATAAAAAAGATTTAGAAAATCTAAAGAAGATTAAACATAGTATTAGCAAAAAAGAAAAATTAACGCCAGTTTTGATGAGTACATTTAAATATCTCATAGAGAAATATAAAAATTTTAATGATACTATAAAAGAAGAGGTACATGAAGATTTTGAAAGCCTTACAAAATTTTTTATTGAATATGAACAATATGCTGAAAATCTAATAACCGATAACTTGCAAGTATTAAATGGAATTTCATTAAAAAGCGGTTATAATATTTCTTCTGAGGATCATAGAAATGAAAAGGCAGGAAGTAGGAAGACTGATGCGAAAAATCTTACAAATAATTTTTTAGCAAATCATCTAGTAGTTGATAATGTTGAGTTCATAGTACAACCATTAAAGTAGTTAATTTCGAATTTCTTTTAATTTTTATTGGTATGGTTGGCAAGGTCCTTGCTTTTCTAGGTCGTGGGTTCGATTCCCACCCAAGACAGACATTTGTGTCATGAACATGTCTGTTTGTCTTTAGTCTGGGTGTAATTATCTATATTTAAGTATGTATTTACAAAATAAAAGTAATATATTTAATATATTACCAGTTATCTGCTTTCCATAGTACAAACTCTGCTTAGTTTGGGATCAGATGACTGTGTGTGTTAATGTCCCACTGAATTATTATTATATGTATCAACACAATCAGCCGGACGGACAGCCAGACGGACAGGCAGACAATGTAGTCCAAACTCAATTGTTTATTGCCGACCATATTGTGCAATAAAAAATTTCACAAAAAAATTCAGTGGCAATCATCAATATAATACTACAAAATATGGACTTAAAACTTGACTTTTCGTCACAGCAAAAAGTAGGAGAGAGCAGAAGAGCGCTAACTTTTATTTAATTAATACTAACTACATAACTAATCAGTTATTTGTCGTTTACTTACCTATGTATTCAAATAATGTTGAAAATTCAATGCTAACGGTTTTGAGTTCGGATACAAACCGCGGTATGCTTATGCATGCCATGTCGGCTGCCTTTACGGCAGCCCTACGGCATACAGCTCTACGGCATCCCTTGAAACACGTTTGCAATCTGTTTTGTCTGTAGAATAATTAAATTTTTGTATTAGGAGAGATTTTAATTTTCTTACATTTTTTTGTGTTTTTATGTGATTGGGAAGTTTGATAAACAATTTTATGGACATGCTGTAGGTGCTGTTTCAATACATTGTTAGTCTTGAAGGTGTCATAGTCATCCAAGATGGGTTTCATTTTGTACTTTCGAGGCACGGAAACCTTACAAGTAACTACTACGGAACCTGAAAAACTTCAATTCTCAGTATTGAATCCTAACAAATGTGTTCAAGAAAATTACCTATGTCACTTTTAATTAAAACATGAAATTTCTTAATCAATATGAATTAACTGATAATTACGTAACATTCTTATATAAGTACATTTAATATTATTCTTACTTCGATTTATGTTAGAACTCTGAAATGGTGATATTGAAAATTATCATCTTTTTATCGATTGGTATGTATTCACATACTCCATTGTTCATTAATTGTCTCAACTTGTCCTATCTAAGAAAATTATAGCGTACTGGTAACCAAATTCTGATAATAGAATATTATCATTTGGTGCCAGAAAATTATTGTGTTACCGCTCGGCCACGAAACTTAACGTCAGCGGTGAGACAAACGACTTGCAGTGTATTACCCGCTCGCGTTCATTTCTTTTTCTACACTACTAAACAAAATACGCAATGAACGACAAAATCGCTTGAACCTCTTGACGCTGGGTTTCGAATAGGCCGTGAGGACAGTCAATTTTAAGCAGTTTTTGGTGTGATCTGATACGTCAAACCCGTGATTTTTATTCCTAGTGTTTTTTTGTTTACCATACAAATGTTCAGCAGAGAAAAACTATTCAAGATAAAAATAATAGCCTTTAAAAGTGAAAAATAAAATTTGCATCTGTTTATTAAAGTCAGTACTAATAATCCTCAAATCTTTGTCTTCGTCATACTTATATAGACTTAAAAATAACGGAACTAGTACAGCGCGTTCTCCTCTGCCTAGGTACATGAACAGTTTGTAAGCATAAACTGTTCATTATATATGTTTGTGTGTAGCTTTTTATTACGCGTGCATTTGTAAAGACACTTAAACTTTTATATGTGCGCTGTACCTTCCCTAAAAACTGGCAGGACAATTTAGTACTAGAAGTAGCAAAGAACACCTCCCTTATTGATTTTGTGCTCGCATGTTTTGTGTTGACGAGAACTTTGTCTGACAATGGAGGACTTACCATACACCCCTCATTTATATTTTCTTAACTCTGGGCAGCCGTATGCTCGTTTGTAGACTAGGTATTTAGTATAAAAAGTAACTAGGATGACTTTTTCAGTGATCAAATGGTCTGATAGCAACTTAAGAAAACAGATTCATGATGGAATGGATGATCCAGATTTAAAAAACTCTTGCGCGTCTGTAAAATGTCCTGTAAAATTTAATCCACAATGCATAAAAATTAAGAATGTTTTTACTAAGACAGTAAATAATTTGCTAATTATAAATAAATGTGAGAAGAAGTTTGTGGACTGTCGGTCAGGTAAGAACAGGCCGTTCGCTATACACAAGACAGATACATGCCCGACGCGCGGCGAACATTAGCGGCGCAGCACGGTATTGTTTACGCGATGAATAAAAATTGCAACATAAAAGTATTGAAATAAAGTTGAAATTTCAATGTTAACGGTCTTATGTACAAAACCAATACCGCGTTATGCATAAGCATGCCGTGTCGGCAGCCTTCGGAACGCTTCGGCATTCCATGAAGTGCTTTTGCAGTGTTCCGGATATCACGATAAAACAATTCTCGCCCGGACCCCGCGGATGCCTGTCTAAAGATGGCTCGGCATCCCAAAGAACACTATGCTTAAAGCATTAGGCATAAAATTTCGTCGCGGCATACTTATGGATGCCCCGGCGTTGTTCACATGTAGGGTAATCAAAGGATAGTGTCGTGTCGTGCCGCCAATGTCCGCCGGTCTTAAGGGGTCGTTTTCGATATTGTTTATACTTTTTTTGTTTTTGTTTATACTTAAACTGGCCTGGCGGTGTAGTGGTTAATGAACCCGACTGCTACGCTGCGCCGAAGGTTCGAATGGGTTCGAATGCCAACCAGGACAAATCTTTTTGTGATAACCACGTTACTTGATATTTGTTCGCTACAATATTTTATTAAATAACAAAAATTCACAGACACCGAAGATAATTGTACCACGCAAATCAAAGTTTCGAGAACCCAAACCCACGTAACAAAGTTCTTACCTGCTCCTTACCTTAATAATATACTTAACTAGCGGCCCGCCCCAGTTTCTCCCGGGTAGCTTCAGCCCTCCTCAACAATTTACAAAAACTGTGATAAACAAAAAACCGCTCAACCGATTTTGTGCAAATTTCACATAAACCATCTACTAAATAGTCCGAATAATACATAAACATTTGGTTTGAATAGGTAAGCCCGTTTTTGAGTTATACAATTATAACGAAAAGTGGCATTGATTTTCAGGTTATAAAGCCGAATTTGTTCAGATGTATCAATGCAGATCAGATTTGACTGCGTTGCGCGATACTTGTAAGTACTTACAATTTTTTACCTACCTACAGTTTACCTACCTGTGTATTACCTACAGTTTTTTTAAGCTGCCACCACTATCTGACAAATGCTACAGTCCTGTAGCTAGGATCGATCGCACAAGAAGAAGCTCGGTCTTTGATATCCACTCAAATAGGATAACGGTCTTAGCGGCAAAACACATACTCGCGTTGCGGCGCCGCACCGCAAGAATCGGCAGTGCCGCCCGCCTCTACTTAAAACAAAATGTACTAGCACTACGAGCATTGCGCTGCCGATTCGTGCGTTGCGGCGCCGCAACGCGAGTATGTGTTTTGGCTCTTAGATGCCGCACAAATAAGAACGTATTAGGAGGACTTGCAAAGTTAACTATATTGTCCATTACCTTTGGAATAAAGCGAGAGACAGCTTAAAAGGAGAGGTTAAAATGCGTCCTCAAAATAGACTTAACATCAAGGGTCTCTAATAATCTAAGGAGACTTAATTAATTAATTATAATTAGACTGAGTACCTATCTTGTTGACTCATTGGACTTTTTCGGCGAGCCGATAAAAACGGCGGACTATTTATTTGACGTTTTAACAGTAAACGTTCGGGACATCTGTTTATTAGAAATAAAAATGATGTGGTGTCGTGGGACACCAGGTAGGAACGAAGTTCCTTCGGCTAATAAAGAAAGAGGGAGAAAGAGAAAGGTATTATACACTACTCGCTTGTGTATGCGACTGTCGCGCCTGCGCACGTCTCATTTAACGGTTTTATAACACGCACTTTTTTTACACGGATTTTTTCTTACGGTTTTACTATCACATTTTATTCAGTTCGGTCGCGCAGTAAAATCCCTATCCCCCTCCAAGCCTGCCGTAAGGAACTTCGTTCCAAAAATCGATTGATGATGATTGATCTTATTTATTGGAAGGTTTATGTTTTACAGTTTTGGCAAAGGTACATAGAAGAAGGAAGAAATCGAAAAGTTTCAAGAAACAAACGAAAGGGAAAGGACGATTGAGCAGCCTGAAATCTGGAACTGTGAATATGTACGGATGGTCATATATTCATACTTAATGATTGTAATTTAAATTATATTTTAATAAATATTAACAAGCACGGCCGTCTACGTCCACACTAAGCTGAGCTCTGCTGGTCGCCAGAGTAAGAGCTTGTACTTTATAGGATAACCAAATATATACTACACCCAGACTCTACACAGAAAGACATACATTATGTCATATGTCTGTTAGACTAAAAGTCAACCACAATGACTATACAAAACTTACTTTAGACCAATTAATGATATTTCGCAACACTGCGCTTTTTGAATGTTTTTACGAAGTATTATAAATCTAAATGATTCTGTCCGTTTTTTAATTAACTAACTACATTTATATTTAGTTTTTACATATTTATTAACTGTGGTTGTACAAAATATTCAAGATGATCCATCATAATTTCATGTATATCTCGTCGTGTTTCCGGTTTCACTTCAATTGTTAAACCATCATCTTCATTCTCACTTTCGTCATTTCTGCCGGGAAAATCGTCATTAATATCATTCGCACGATTTTTTTGGGACTGGATTTCTGTTAACTTTTTTATTCCTTTAACCAAGCTTACTTTAGTCTTTTCATCCAACTTTGCGTACTGTTCTTTTCCATATTTAATCACGTCATCCACAATTAATTTTATATCATTATTATGTTTCTCAAAAAATCTTCTTACTTTAGATATTATTTCACTGAATTTTGAGTTATCTTTTTCAGTGAAAAAGACGCTGAATCTTCTTCGAAATATGTTTAATATAGGTGAATAATCGTTTAATACTTTATCAATTTTATTTGATACTGCTATCGTTGTTACTTTTTTTATTAGATCATTGAGCGCGTCGGCCATGTCATCAGAATGATCACTGCGTTTCTTAGGCTTACTATTGTCGTATTTGTCGAATTCTTTTGCAAATACATGATATATATTTTTCCATTCTGTATTTGAAAGTTTAGATATAGCTTCTGTCAGATATTGTATTGACTGATCGAAATTGTATTGAGGTTTTTCAGCGACAGATCTAAAAGTAGGTGATTGTGGTTCTAAAATGTTAGTCAATTTATCTAAAAATGACCGTAGGTTTGTAATGAAGTTAATATTTTGATTGAAATCTTTTGGTTCCAAAAGAAAAGATGTTTCCAAAGCCAAATTTACACTTTTAGGGTTGTCTTTGAAAGATGGAATGGCGGATACTGAAATAAGAATAAAATTGAAAATTAATAATATCTATATTTAAACAACCTTCTAGTCTAGAGTCAATTTCTACTTAAAAAGCAGCGGTTTTTGGAAGCAAAATATTACAAATCATTTCAAATCTTTTCTACTTGATCAAAAGTTCATAATCATTTAAAAGCAAACCGCGGCGCTGCGAGGCTGCAGGAATCTTCTAGAGACTTTCCATCTTTTGCGCATCAAATGACTATTTTATCTCAAAAAGCTGCTCTTTCAGTAGGAATTGACCGTTAGTGCCCTACCGCTGTTTGATTTATCTCTCAACAAGGTGCGGATCCAAAATTTGGTTTAGAATGAAGCAATTTAGGTTTATTTCACCCATTAAGCTTACTAATCTAATCTACAGTCTTCTCGGGGATTGATGAGTGAGATAATAACGATCCTTCGAAAACGGAACTCCTATCAACGAAGAATAGTTACGAATAATTTCTAGTGATATCGATTTGACGATATGTTATTGATTTGCTATGATTTGAAGAATTTCTGGTAACCTAGTCAGTGTGCGGGTTGGTGGATGCCACATACCTACTGTTGGTTCGAGTGTTTAATTCTAAGAAAAGGTTTCCTCACGCTGTTTTCCTTTCGTAATATTGAATACCACGGTACCACTGCTTGAATGTGGGCCTATTGCCATTCACTAGGCACGTCTCAACTTAAAACTGCTATAAACATTTTCTCAGTTTACTTTGACTCGAACCCTGGATGTCACGGTTGCTACTGAACCACAAGACGTGTGGCGAACGGAACATTGCCACTTTATGGTTCGAGTTTATGACTGAACCGGATTGTCTATGATATCCCTGGTTCTTATGTCTTCCGCTCCGGCCTTTCGGACAGGACGCACTCGTGTAATTATCTAAGTATTACCTTTTCACAACATTATATTACTTGTATAACCAGCTTATACTTAGCATGTACATATTTATTGTGTGTTAATGATTACATGATAAGTTTATCAACAAGTGTTGTATCAGTTCATGGTGTTGGGTACTCCGCCATTGGAGCCCTAGCTCTCATACCCCAAAGACGTTTTGTCTGTTTGTTTGCAAAATTAATTTGATGTTTGTATCGCTAAAACCCGATAACTGAACAGCTGAACCGATTTTTCTGATTAAAGTCCTAAAGTACATAAACATGTCCAAAGAAGGTTTAAAAGGTGCAAAATACTTACGCGCTACGAAGTTCGCGGAGGCTGCTTGTAAATAAATAAAAATATATTTACCTGTATTTAAGTTCATCTTGTAGCCTGTAACAGATCGCCAATTAAGGTTGTCGCATTTTACATTAGCTGAAATTGTATGAAAATTGTTTGTAATAAGTAGGTAGGTACTACTTTAGTTAACAATGCGATTTAGGGGTACCGCACCGGTCGGGAACGAAGTACAACGACTGCATATAGGTAAAACTGATTTATACTTACTTAAAAATATCGAAATAAGAAATACTAAAAATTGCATCTTTAATAACTTTTATGTTTTGAAATACTGAAGTGTTTTATTCATAAAAGTGAAATAATATAATGCAAAAATATTTATACTACTGTAACGTATGAATTAATACGAAAGACTGTATGGATGTATGAATGGATGTTTGGTTCTCTTTCACAAGAAAACAGCTGAAAAGATTCAAATGAAATGATGCATGAAATACCTGCAGCAAAATCTACGACAGCTGACACAGACAACAAAGAGAAATAGTGGGTAATCTAGTTGGAAGATGACTGAATTTATTTTTAGTCTGTCTTGCAGATTATTCGAAAATTAAAAAACTTTATATGCGTATTTTTTTTTACTGTCGCGCGCCCCTACCATCTCTGAGTAGTCTGTGGCCCCTACTTTAGGTTTCACGTTACTTAGTTGTATAAAGTGAATAGGATGTAAAAAAAATCTCACTATACGCGCGTTTCAAACGAGTATGTGACTACAAATCCGCCATAATGGGACCGCAAAGCGCAACAAATTCACACTTTTAGTACGATGGGCAAAAACTTTTTTTTTTAAAGTAAAAAAAAATGCGTGTTTTGTCGTTTGAGTAGGATTGAGTATTTTTTTTTTATAGTCTCATTTATTTAATAGGACTTTGTTCTCATAGAACATGTCAGTCCCGTAAGGAATGCATGGATACATAAGTTTTAACATTTATATTACTTGTCTGGTTTTAAATAAAATTAACTCATTGTACAGTAAATATAACATTATGGCTTCCTGGGATACAGGAATAGCCAAAATGCTATTACACCAGCCTATGTCAGAAACATTTACCTTTAAATTTGCTAATGTAGAATCTCGAGGTTTTGTTTATCTGGCATTCTGTAAGTGCGTGGTAAGATCACAGATAATATGTAAGCTTGAGTATATTTGGAGTCGAATACTTAGGTACGAACATATTTTATTGACTTCGGAATAAAAGAAACAGTGTTACTAATCCTATTTTCCTCTGGTGAAATATTAACAAAAAAACATGTTGCAAGCACTATCTATCTCTATCGTTTAGATATGAGTAGAAAGAGATAAGACTATGCTTGTATCATGTTTTGTTGTGCAGTGCAATCGCTCCGTAAGATAAAACGCGTATGTCTTGTATCTGTGTATTTGTGCACATTTTGTGGCATTCTAGCGCGTAACTTAACTTACTATAACTACTTACTTTGATATCTAGGCACAATCTATATATCTAATCACTTTTCCTTACATTTTAACATATCTAATCATGTGTCATCATCATTCCCCTTGCTTTTTTCCCATTTCTATTGGGGTCGGCTCCCAGTCTAACCTGATGCGGCCAGCTACCAGAATTATACGAGCGACTGCCATCAGACCTCGAAACCCGTAGGGAACCAGTAGCAAAGATGGTTAGACCAGGTGTCAGATTATATAGGCTTCTGACTACATTTAACGATTGTCATAGATGCGTTAAATGGCAACCGGGACCGACGGCTTAACGTGCTCTCCGAGGCACGGAGGGCAGTCCCTCGCCCAACCAGACACCGAAACAAATTTTTGTTGTTACACAAATATTGTCCGGGGCGGGAATCGAACCCGCGACCTTCCGGGCACAGCATACCCCAATCGGACGGCTTACACCGCTCGACTACCGAGGTCGTTAACATAATAATGTGTGGTTTGATATTTTGTGCGACGCTACTTTTGCTTGGTTTTTGGTATGAAGTTAGCCGCGAGTCCAGTCCTATTCTTATTTGAAACGCCTTCGTACGTGTACGCATCTCTACTTAGTTTAAGCTCTCCTAAACTCTACTGTGTTAACTGAGAATTATTTTATTAATTATGACCCATTATTTTTTATAATTTAAAATACAGCCTAATAGAATTTTGAATTTCGTACTCTGAAATACTTAAGTATAAGTAATTATTAACCCGTCCGTTAGTATCAATTGCACCTGAAGCGGAGCTAGGCTAAAAGATTGTAGTACTATAATACAATAATTTATGACAATTTTACGATTTTGTATTGAAACTATAATAAAAATGTGAAGTGTACATAACAAACCTTCATATCGATAAAGGGTCTTCTCTCAAGTATTTTAGAATTGAGAGAGTAAAGACCTTAATTATAAATCCACACACGCTGACCAAGTTCGAGTTGGTGCAGCGATATCACATATCTCTCCAATATTTCTTTTATCTTAAATAAGGCCTGCGCGAGTCCAAAACGTGCCTGTTTGTTAAGCAATGATGTGGTCTACGATGGAACGCGCTTACCTTAGTAAAAAATTGAGTTCTGACTGTACCTTTAAGCGTACACCACATTATCACGTAAACCTTTTTAGTGTCCCACTGCTGGGCACGAGTCTTACGAGTTGAGAGAGTTTAAGCCTTAATCCACACACGCTGGCCAGGTGCGGCTTTGTGGATGTCACATGTCCTCGAATGATTAGTTCTTAGACATACCGGTTTCCGCTCGATGTTTTCCTTCACCGATATTGAGGGGAAAACAATAATAATAATATATAATTATTCCTTTGCCTCTATAAATAAAATCAAATTAAAATACATACGTCACACAAATGATTGAGAACAATAAAACCCATTTTACAGTACACGATTTTATTTAAGTTCACATTGAATTACAATAAAATACATTACGAAATATTACATTTAACACATAGAGCCGATTGGAACAAAGTTTTATAGCAATAACAGAAAGGTATAGCCAATTATCAAATGATATCGGTAACATTCGAACACTCGGTCATCTAAGATTAAAATTAAAACTTAGAGGTTACTTTCTGGATAACGGTGCTAGTTGTGTAATTAACTAAATTGTTATATATTCTTTATGTTAGGTAATACTTTATTGCACAATTGTTAGTTATCCCGAAACAATAAAAAAACATTACGATTTCTTTTATCTCTCAATGATATCCGTTATTTTTTCGACTTTTGCCTATCTATACTAATATTATAAATGCGAATGTAAGTTTGTTTGTTAAGCTTTCACGCAAAAACTACTGAACCCATTTGGATGAAATTGGGTATGGAGGTAGTTTGAGACCCGAGAATGGACATAGGATAGTTTTTATCCGACTGCGCAAAGAGAAGGTAATGTTTTGGCGCGATAACCGACATACACGCGGGCGAAGCCGCGGGCGGAAAGCTAGTTAGAGATAAATATCCAAAGAGCGCAAATGTCGAAAAGAAGTGTCTATGTCAGGGGTGGCGAAACTTTTTGTATTGACGTGCCCTTCTTTTCTAAAAAATTATAATGTGGCCATAGAGGTGCCGTAAAATAATTTTGACTGCGCGGAATACTTTTATGTACAACGATATCTAAACTGTGCTAATACTATGAAATCCAAAACACTCCACTGATTCTCACCGGCGAAACATGCACAAGAAAACAATAATATTGTTCAAATGCTATCCAACTCTGTCGCTCAGGGATGAGTAGAAAGAGACAGACAGGTCTCGCAACATATTTTGTTGTGCAGAGCGAACGTACAGCAGAATTTATGCCGAACTGGATGCAACTATCAAAATTTGGGATAAGAGGCGTGCGCACAAAGCAGATGTTGTGTGGACGTGCCAAAAATATTGTGTCGCGTGCCATTGATGGCACTCATGCTAATGGTTCACCATTCCTGGTCTATGTCATTGAAAAACAAAAGAAATCGTTATATTTGTTTGACTAAATATCTATTAGAGATAATGCCCTGATCTTGATCAAATTCAAACAAGAAAAAAGAATTATAGAAATCGGTTCACGTATAACAAAGATATTAGGTAACAAACATAAAAAAAAACCAGTCGAATTGACAACCTCCTTCTTTTTGAAGTTGGTTGAAAAGTAATAAAGGTAATGAGTATTAAGCGATAAGGAACTTAAGTTACAATAGTTTACATAACATTTATATTTAACTAACTTTAGACAATAATACTACCCCGAACCGTATTCCGACTACGGAAGTTTCAATTCACTTCACTGTCAAGAGTTCTAGATCACGATCTATTCGTAACAAGATCGATGAAAGCGCGCGGCGTTGCTTTAGTAATCAGTGAAGGTCACTGATCGCACTAGTCATACAGTTTCTTAGTATTTGAAGACCTTAGGTGTAATACAACGCAAATTGACAATATTTAGTACCAATTTTGTTAATAGTTAACACAGATCAAACATTACTTATGCACTACCCCGAAAAGATAATTCTAATTTAGCATACCATCTTAGACCATAGAAATACAGTGGTACTCAATATTATAAGTATACAAACCGCCTACGCCACCTTCTAGATGGTGTAAGTACCAGTGGTGTTAGCGGAATGATATACAAGATGAACCAGAAAGGCTCATCATGCCATTAAACTCTACATTATTGCAGTCATAAGCAATGGTATTGTGACGTTTAAGTTTTAATAAATCAATTATAAAATAAAAAAGAATTCCTTCTACAAAAATAATATTATTTTTAAATTTATTTTCTTAGACAACCCTAACTTTTAGAGAGTTCAGAAAAAAAACTGATTAGGGTTGCACGACCCCGAAATTTTTGAATAATCTTAGCAAATATGAATCGTATCAAAATAAAATGCAAATTAATTTCTGACTTCACATAGTCGTTAGTAATGACCTGAAGAATGTTTGGACTTAAGTACAGTATAGCCTTTCCGGTTTACGTTGTATACTATACGACATATTCTTAGACCTACTGAATAATAGACATATAACATTTAGATTAAAATTGCCTAACAGGCCTCTACGTGTTGCTTCCGGCCCCACACACCCATTCCAAAGTTTAGCTCCATAGTTCCGAGATATACGAAAGGTATACAGATAATAATATTTTCACAGATACACACACATTTCTTGAAAGTTAGTCACATCGTTTCAGATGAGTTTTAAAACACTGTGACACAAGAATTGTATATATAAGTTAGTATTTTAGACACTTTTATCTGTATGCTTCTTTCTAACGTGTCGTGTAAGACATGAATGCCAGTTAAACCTGGCTCCACACGTGCCGCACTTGTACGCAGAACCGTCACTGTGTAACGCAGTTATATGAGCACGCAGTTTTGTGTGGTTCTGTAACAGAACAACATCTCATTGAGAAGCAAGTTTTTGAAATAAAACTACCTTTTAACGGATTTTATCGCGTTTTATTTTTTTCGCGGTCTTTATGTGTGGAGGTAGTCAGTAATAATTGTGACTAATATTTTTGGACGTCAATCACCTCATTCCACCCGTGAACATGAAGTCTGAAAAGACTTTGAAACGTCGGGATCTAAAATCTAAAATAAACCGCGATAAAATCCGTTAAAAAGTAGTTTTACTTCAATGTGTGATATTCGCGTAAATCTAAGACAATACTAAGCAAGTTTTTTTAAATGCATACACACAAGCTCACCTGATCCCAAGCTAAACAGACCTTGTGTTATGGAAACTAGATAACTGGTAAAAAAAAAGGAAAAATGGGGTGAAAATTTGAAAAAGGGAAAGGGAATGTCGGAGCAAATTGAATGACAAATATTTCTTGGTTACCTCCGCAGACTATCAAACTTACTAAAAAGCATGTACTGCATTTTGATGCTATTTAAAACTTTTAGGCGTTACATAATGCCGGGCCGGTGGCGTGGTCGTTAAGATACTTGCTTTTCACGCCGCAGGTCGTGGGTTCGATTCCCACCCTAGACAAACATTTGTTTAAATATGTCTGTTTGTCTTGTGTCTGGGTGTCATTATCTATATTTAAGTATATATTTGCAAAATAAAAGTATTATATGTAGTATATTACCAGTTATCTGGTATCCATAGTACAAGCTCTGCTTAGTTTGGGATCAGATGACCGTGTGTGTTAATGTCCCACTATATTATTATATTTAGTTAAGTACATTATATTGATAATTCCTAAAGGGAAGCCGGTAGGAATCTTGTTATACGGACTCCTCACCACTGTTGTACATAGACTACTTTTCTTTTGTAAATACATAAATATAATAGATAATTACACCCAGACTTGAGATAAACATACATTTTCACCACACTCTGTGTCTGTCTCGGGTAGGAATCGAACCCAAGTACTGTGGCATTAAAAGCAAGTACCTTGCAGTTCCCGGCACCGGCCCGTCAGTCGTGAAGGAAAAGGTGGAGGGAACCTGACTGATCAAATTAATTCCTCTGCAATAACAACTTAACCACTGGTATGAAGTTAGCCGGGAGTGCAGTCCTATTCATAATATGCGTTTCAAATAAGAATAGGATTGGAAATCCGCCATCTTGGACTGGAATGCGCAACAACTTCACATTTTTTAGTACAGTGAGCAAAAATATTTGTTCGATATAATAATAACATCTTTATGAAATAAAAATAAAAATGCGTATATCTTATTGCCTTTTGAGTAATATTGGACATTTGGAGTCGGATATTTATATACGAACATATTTTATTCACTTCCGACGACAAAAATCGGAGTTATAAGTTAAAACGTGTGTTTTTATCCGTGTATATTAATTTGTGTGCAAGTTTGGGATACCCTACCGCGTAAATTTACTTAGGTCGGTAGCTGCATTGTAACTACATACTAGTGTAGTTTTTACTTAAATCACTTTTCCATACATTTCAGAATAATATTATTGTCTGTGGTTTGACATTTTGTGCTGGCGCTACTTTTTCTTGGTTTTTGGTATGAAGTTAGCCGCGAGTCCAATCCTATTGTTATTTGAAACGCATAGTATTTGAAACGCATCATCATTAGAACATTTGTAATAACTCCAATTCGAGAATAGACAGATACTAATCGTAACAATACTTACAGGGAACGGTTTCCCGCAGTGATCGCACAAATGTTCTTGATTGTTCTTGTTATGTACCGTCTGTTTATGTAGGTACAATGAAGTATAGCTCTTGAACACCTGGAAAAAATACCGTACTTAAAACAGCGGTAGAGATATTTTATGTATTCACACCACACGGGGATTCAGAATAAAGATGCACTCCCACATACGAAGGTGACTCAGCGCCTAAAGATGGTGGTGGTGGTGATGATGATGATGATGGTGGTGGTGATGGCAGTAGATATTTTTAGCGCGTATTTATCAGTCGTAGTAAATAACAAGGTAAGTAATACTAACCTTCTGACAAAAAGTACAGTTATGCACAAAATTCTTGAGATGTTCCCAATTCATGTGATCTCTCAAACGTGTCTTAGTTGAGAACCTTTTGCCGCACTCTATACACACGTACCTGAAGGAAAATCGTGTATTACTTGTTACAGTAGTACAGTAGCTTATACTGGAAATGTAAAGCGCAGGCCACACTGCCAGATGACGGACGGAGCGGGCGGAGCGGCCGGGTGAAGCGAGCGAAGGAAACTACACGAAATATTGTGGAGCCAAACTAACCGAAAAAGGCTGGCTGAGCGGGCGAAGCGTGGGAGAGCGAGAGGATAGCGTTATGTCCATTGTCACTCGCGCGCAGTTGCATAGTGCACGTCATTGTTGTAAGCGACATGGAAGAATTAATCGCGAGTGTCCAACAATTTCCTTGTTTGTATGATGTAAAATGTACACAATATCGTATGTAGTCCGAACATTCGAAACGGGGAGGACGGGCGAGCTAATCTAGCGAAGCAGGCGAAACGCGGAGCTTTGCTGGACTTTCGTTGGCTTCGCTCACGTCGCCCGCATCGCTGAGGTAGCTTAGCTCGTTAGTTGGCGGTGTAAACCAAAGTATGAAAAGAGGTGAAACGATGTCGTCCGCTTCGCCCAATCCGTCCGTCAGCTGGCAGTGTGGCCTGCACTAAGCTGTGTAGCCGTGTGAGCACGAAAAGTTCATCATATTATTAGTCAATTGCCTAAATCTCGTTTTGCATTACAATTTCCTTTCACTAGTTGCACTTATCCACGCTAAAATATTATATAGTGTTACTAACGTCTTAAGCACCCCACAGGTGCATAAGACGTTCGAGAGGGTAATGGGGCTTGTAGAAAAATGTTTTCAATCTTACTGGAAATCCTTCTCGCTGACATGTTTCTTACTATTCTTCATATGCTGGTTATATGTAGCTACTGATGAAAACGTTCTCTCGCACGGTTTGCACACTAGATCTCCTTTTGCTCTAAAAACAAGTACTACACTCAAATATGAGATAAAAGAAATACCCTAATAGTAAAAATATATTTATTTCTTCCATTAATCCTTGTCAACGCCAGATTTCCGCACCTTCGACCTTAGCACCTTTGTGTTAAGGTCTATCTTATTTGTAATGTATTGAGTCAAACACTCCACCAATCACAACACTCCACATACATTCTACACCAGCGCCTCTATCGGCTACCCACACCAGTAACACACAGACACTACACAAGTATAGTCACTTTTTGTAATTTAAAATCAATTTCAATTAATACAAATTTTAATCAATACATTACATACATACAGAACATCCTTTTAATGGAAGAAATAAATAAAGTCTTATAAGATTTTTATGAATAAGAACTCTTACAGAATCATTTGTAATAACAAAAGGTTTAACATTGATTTTGATTTTGAATTCGCGACCTTGACAAAAGAGGCAACGGTACTCACCTAGCCATATGGCTCGACATATGTCGAGCTAAGTTCCCGCGCCATTGGAACTTCTTATCGCATTGCGAACAGCTAAACAGCTGTTTCGAGCTGTTTATAGAACAAGCTATTTGTTGTATTACAGCTTGGTCAGCTTGTACTGTGCTTTCACTGAGTTTACTGTAAAAAAATTGTATAAATTTTAAGGAAAAACGTTAAAATAAAACTACTTTAAAACGAATTTTATCGCGGTTTACTTCTGATTTCATATCGCGACGTTTCAAAGTCTTTAGAGACTTCAAGGTCACGGTTGGACTGAGGTATTTGACGCCCCAACTTATTAATCACAATTATTACTGTCTACCTACAAATATTATATTATTTAAGTGGAGTTCCGATTTAAGTCATCTCAAATTAAAAAAAGAAGTAGTTTTGCGTAATATTCGCGTAAAGGAGAGGTCAAAAGTGGGCTAGAATTTTGAACACCAATGTGATATACCTCATTGGAAAGCTTATTTAATAAGCTGTTAGAATTTAACTAAACACGAATTTTAGGAGCAACCATTTTTGTAAAAATCAAAAAAATGTAATAGAAAAACAAAACGCACATTACCTTTAATTATCCGTTTCCTAAGCAGTATAAATATTGCAATCACGTCAACAATTGCATTCTGTTACAGTACTTTTCTCTTGTAATATTATTCTAGCTGCAGCTTAATGTAATTATGACGAAAAATATTTGTTATCTTATTAGTGTAATAACAAAACGCGTGGAAAAAAATATAAAATTACGGGAAACGTCATGATGTCATTGTCATTGATCAGTTTGATTGACAGCGTCGAAATAATTTTGATTTTTTTGGTTGCTCAATTGACATTTGACCATGGGGTTGCCAATTGCAATAATCATAATATTGCATTAAGGATTCTTATTTTCAATTTCAATTTTTAAAAAAACGGGGGGGTGTAAAATTATTTTAAATACACCAAAAAATTTAATTAATTATGCTCTATTAACCTATGTAACTCAGATTGCTGTTCAAATTTACAATTATTTTAATCCCAGGCTCTATACATTTTTTGAACGTCTCCTTTAAGAAAATACTATGTAAAAACGAAAAACTTAAAAACCTTATAAACCAACTTTTATTTAAATGTGCTGAAATATCGCGTTATTCTCAGCTATTTTGTTTATTCCGCCATATTGGATTTAGAATGACATCACACAGCTAATCATCCAAACTAAACGTTTATACAAAACTCCAGCTCAATGTTTTTTTAATCTGAAATAGCCTAGGACTACCACTTGCCTGATGTTAAGCAATGGTCCACGATGGAACACGTCTGCCCAATATATCGATTCACCCGTGGTGACGAATGATTTCCGGTGAAAAGCTGGAAGTGGATTGAAGCTCCTTACGCTTAGAAACCAAACAAGAGCAACAATTTGACGGGCCGGTGGCGTTATCGGTAAGATACTTGCTTTTCACGCCGCAGGTCGTAGGTACGATTTCCACCCAAGTCAGACATTGGTGTGATAACGTTCGTCTTGAGTCTGGGTGTAATTATCTATATTTAAGTATGTATTTACAAGAAAATAAGTATTATATGTGGTATATTACCAGTTATCTGGTTTTCATAGTACAAGCTCTGCTTAGTTTGAGATCAGATGGTAGTGTTAAAGTCTCACTATATTATTATTATTATCAATTTCGACCCACCCCCTCTTTAATAGTGTTAACAGACAAGATTTCATCTGAAACAACATACTTACATTGCGAGTCGATCAAAAGCTTGTAATAACGATAAAAATGTATTTGATCCTTACTTACATTACTTTTAATTGAATTTGATGTTTAGAACTGGTTTTAACATGTTTCTGTAAATTGGCAGTGGTTGAAAATGATAACCTGCAAGTAAAATGAGTTTCATAAGATTCACCTCACATCGAATCGCATAACATGCCACAAGATCGCATAGAATCACAAAACATCACGTACCATAGCGTTGTATGCATTGAGACGCGAACTGAAGTGATGTTATTAACGCTATGCTATGCTATATAATGCTATGCGATGCTATATAATGTTATACAACGCTATGTGACACTATATAATGTTATGCTATGTTATGTTACTCACTTGCAAGTGCCACAAAACGGCTTCCGCTTCTGTCCACTCTCAATTCTGTGTGTCTCAATATGTTTCCTTAAAGAAGTCTTCCATCGAAAAGACTTATTGCACACTTCACAAGGAAAAGAAGCTACATTTTGTTCTGAGCTGAAAGTATATTTTACATTAGCAACTAGGACTACTGTAAGCAGTATTTATAAACGAGTCACACTCACAACAAGATTCGTAAACGAACACAGAGTGAATGCAATGAAATGTGTGAAAGAGATGGTTAGATATGTTATGTGTAAGTGTGAACGCAGAAAGTATGAGATGAATGAAAGAGACAGGATTAGGGAAATAGGAATAGGTTAGAAAGAGAGTAAGAATAAATGGCAATTGAAGCAACATACTGTTTTAATTCAAACCATCTTACACTACTATTGATTGAAGTCCAAATTTAGGATTGGGTGAGTTGATTGTTACCCAAGCATACCACTATAGCCCACTTTCTAGTCTACCGTCTTGATTGTAAATTTTTTTGAGAAGATTTATTGTATGTGTATCTTAAGAAAATAGATACTGTCATTTTATACTGTCATCACGTCCGTCTTTGAAGTCAGCTGTCACTCGAAAATGACAATATGAACGAACGAATGAACACTGAGCACGGGTGAAGCGGCCATCTTAGAATGGCTGACTCTGGGTGTTGGACCGTTGTGTCGACGGGAAGTGCAGATGCAACAACGTGCTCGGTGAACGTTACGATTTAATCCAACGTAATATTAACGATCTGTAATTAACTGGTAGAATTCATGATTGTGCCATCGAGAGATTGGGGTGAAGTGATATTTGCCGTAGTTATTTTATTGAAATGACATCTTCTTACTCGATTATTCTCGCCTAACTAAAGTTGTCTGCTAATCCTGATATTTTTAGTCTAAAATCTTCAAAAGCCTTCAGATATTTTTTATGATAAACATACAATAACTATACTGAAAAATATCACTTACCCATCTGTAGTTTCTTTTACATGATTCGTTGGTGCGTCTTCGTTGTTTCCATTATTTATATCAAAACTTTGTATCAAAGACCTGAAATAATTAAAAACATACTAAATCCCGACCACATATAGTGAGTAAACTAGTAAATCAATATTATTTTAACAGACGCCTGGACAAAATGTAAGAGCATTCTTTATTATTTTAACACACGCCTGTGTCCTAAAAAGCGATTGGCGTACCTCATATGGCGTCTATTAAGCTCGATGGAGCCCCGCTTAGAGAGGCTCCTACTTCTGGGTGGTTTAAAAAAAACGACCTAACCTAACCTATCCGAGTCGGATTGCACTGAGTCGGGGTGTTATAAGCAATTTAGGTGGGAAATTATGTGATTTTTATTGTTATTCAGTTAGATATATAACCCATTGCGAGCTAAGAAAGCTACAAGTAGCGAATAGGACGAGTTGCGAAAAAAAGTAGAGGATAGGACGGACAGCTGCGAATGGGACGAGACGCGAACGGGTCGATTTGAGAATAGGACAAGTTAAGAATGGGACAAGTAGCTATTTGGACGAGTTGCAAATGGGACGACCTGCTTCAGACCCGAAATTGCATCTAACACTTCCCTGTTAAATGTTCTAACAGGGAAGATCGGGCGCCTCGTTACCTCAAATAACGAGGCGCCCGATGCACCCTGTAGATAGATTACATTAACAATGACACTTACTGATACTTGTGATAATAGTCCAGATGCCTTTGTGCCGCTATTCTGCTATTAAATTGCATATCACATTTACAGCAGATATAACGTCGCGAGTGCTTATTACAATGATATTTTATAGATACTAAACTATTAAAAGTACATAAACAGATATCGCATTTGTACTGAAGTGCCTGAAACAAAATTAAAAAAAATGTAATTTCATTATTCCTCAATATGCGCTTGACACCAACTTGCGTGGACACCGATTCTAGTGTTTTAGACATTTATCTCAAACTCGACATTGTTGCTATAGACTACTTGTTGCATATCATATTATTATTATTATTATTTTATGGAGTGTGGATACTCGATCATTATCGATCTTTTTTTATGTGAGAAGAGCGACCGCCGCCGTCGCTACTGCCTACTAACATATGCCACTTGATTGCAATTTTGAAACTATGGCCATATATTGTGACCTACCTAGGCGTTGTTTCAATTATGACGATAAGTGATGACATATTACGATAGTATAGCCGTACCGTATGAGTTCAACGCAAATGATTACTTTTAATTGTGACCACGTTACTTCTCACGGAGATTATAGCAGTAATTTAATACCATAGTTATTGCGGTAAGTGGGAAGTAGACGGTAAGGTAACTAATGACCATAACATGAGACATACGACATATATCGCATTCGAGATAAATGTCTAAAGCGCTAGAATCGGGGTCCTTTTAAAAAGCGATGATGTAATCTACAATGGAACGCGCTTATTCATTAAACACCAATTCTCTCGTGACTTATGGATATACAGACTAGCTATCGACAAAAAAAAAATCCCGACACCGAATAATAATAATATTCTAGGACATGAACACACGGTATCCGTTTCCGGTACCCATAACACAAGCAAATATAATTGATTAATTTGGGACTAGATGGCGCTGTGTGTATGTGTGAAAATATTATTATTAATTCTCTAAAATACTATTAGTAAATCAGTTCCCAAACTAAGCAGAGCTTGTGAACTTATTTACTATACATATACCCCCGTATTCATAAACGTCTTATAAGCTCATTATAGCTAAAATAGGTTTATAAATCGTCTTTGTCTGTCATCTCGACATTTATAGTAGTAAGAAAGAGACAAAGTCCATTTTTATTAGTCTTATAAGATTTTTATGAATAAGGCCTTTTTTGAAAACATATACTTATAATATATAATTACACCCAGACACGATACAAACAGACATTCACAACTTGGCAGTCCGCACAACAAAAGTAGAAGCAAAGCGCTTTATATATCATTCACCACATCTGTCATTCACGCCTAAACAAAAACCCGATTCGGATCAATATTGGTATGGAAACAATTTGAAACCCTTAGCAAGACATACCATGTTTTGTATCAGACTGCGCAAAAAAGGTAAAGGGTTTTGAGCGAAAACTGACATACGCGCGGACGGAGCCACGTAATATAAACATAAAGTAAAGTTTGTGAGATTGTACAGGTTAATCTTTGGATTTACTGAACAGATTATGAAAATTCTGTTACCAATAGAAAGCTACATTACTTGTAATTTTTATATCTACTAGACGCCAATTTGAACAATTGTTGTATGAAATTGTAATCGTCAAAAGGTGGGTTTGGGAGAAGTTAGCTAATTTAAATTGGTTCGTTCAAGTTTTTACCGCTAGCACACAACGTGTGTGTCACAAAGTCTGAATTGACTAGCTGCAGTACGCAGGAGATATTGTAGTACACAGCGTGTGTGTCACACAGTCTGAATTGACTAGCTGCGGTACGTAGGAGATATTGTAGTACACAGCGTGTGTGTCACACAGTCTGAACTGACTAGCTGTAGTACGTAGGAGATATTGTAGTACACAAAGTGTGTGTCACACATTCTGAACTGACTAGCTGCAGAACGTAGGAGATATTGTAGTACACAGCGTGTGTGTCACACAGTCTGAACTGACTAGCTGTAGTACGTAGGAGATATTGTAGTACACAAAGTGTGTGTCACACATTCTGAACTGACTAGCTGCAGAACGTAGGAGATATTGTAGTACACAAAGTGTGTGTCACACAGTCTGAACTGACTAGCTGCAGTACGCAGGAGATATTGTGGTACACAACGTGTGTGTCACACAGTCTGAACTGACTAGCTGCAGTAGGTAGGAGGTATGGTAGTACACAAGTGTGTGTCACACAGTCTGAACTGACTAGCTGCAGTACGCAGGAGATATTGTGGTACACAACGTGTGTGTCACACAGTCTGAACTGACTAGCTGCAGTACGTAGGAGGTATGGTAGTACACAAGTGTGTGTCACACAGTCTGAACTGACTAGCTGCAGTACGTAGGAGGTATTGTAGTACACAACGTGTGTGTCACACAGTTTGAACTGACAAGCTGCAGTACGCAAGAGATATTGTAGTACACAGAGTGTGTGTCACACAAGTGTGTGTTTGTTTGCCGACATGATAGTATAGTAATCTCCAAAAACGATACTTGTAACGTTTTTTATAAATAATTTAAACCACCATAATGGTTGTCAAAATCGATGTCATTTTTGCTATATATTTAAATGTGCTCGATAACATCTAAAACGACACTTATAATGCGACATCAATGAACAAAAATCTTAAATCTATGTCTGTATCTCAAAAACTGCTAAACCGATTTTGATTCGACTTTAAATGCCTAAGTTGGTAAGTATTAAATCTAGCAAAAACAGAATCATTGCAATCCGATGGCTAGTTTTGGAGATATCGCGAGACAAACGACATACACACATACATACACACACTTACGAAAGTTGGTGTATGTGTTAAAAAATCCTCTGCGAATTTGGTACAATTCCGACACTATTTATATACAGGTCAAATTGGCAACATCTCTTTTTAAGTCGGTTAAAAAAAATACATACTTCATTATGTTTATTACTGCTATGGTCCTTTAAGTCCTCCGGATTCGGAAACGCTAAAATACATAGTTCACATTTAAAAACAGAATTTACATATTCCTCTCTCACTCTACTTTTATTTCTCTCTTCTTCTATTTGTTCTCTAGTCAAATAAACCTCTTTAAACTTTTTTTTCTTTTTCCGTTTGCGTCTCTTTTTATTTTTTTTAATTGTAACTTTTTTATCTATGGCAATATCTTGCTGTTCTTGATAAGATTCTTCTTGGTAATCGTCTTGGTCTGCTGTTTCTTCTTTGATGTTGTCTATTAACTCTGTATTATCTATTTCTGGTATAGAAATAGTTTTTAAATTGTGTATGGAAAGCCTTGGCTTCCATAGAGGTAATTCTGCAGTAGAGGGCTAGAATTGTAGAAAATATTAATAAGATGCCGTTAAAAAAATAATAATCATAAATACTCAGAATTAGCTCAAACAATCTAAATCACTTTAAAATCAATTCAGTTATCTAAGATACACACGTCAAACTTATAACATCCCTCTGTTGTAAGTAATCACTGTGGCTTAAGGACACATTCTGTAAGGTGGTTGGTACCTACACAGTCACTGTCTACCTTACTCACACACAGGAACACAACCAACAGTTATTACACGCTGTCTATTCTGTAAGGAGGTTGGTATCTACACAGTCATTGTCTACCTTACTCACACACAACTCACACACAGGAACACAACCAAGTTATTACACGTTGGTTATTCTGTATGAAGGACGGAACCTACACAGTCACTGTCTACCTCACTCACACACAGGAACACAACCAACAGTTATTACACGTTGGTTATTCTGTATGAAGTACGGAACCTACAAAGTCACTGTCGACCTTACTCACACACAAGAACACAACCAACAAGCATCAGCTCTTAGCTGTTTTTTTTTACGGCGGCCAATATAAGCTGACTAGCCAGGTACACAGGAGATATTATAGTGATAAAGTATGTGCGCAAGCACAAGTCTATTCATTTCACTCTCAGTGTCCGGTGGGACGGTCTGACTTGGGTAGTACCGACAGCTTTACATGTTCTCCGAGTGAGTAGTCTAAGATGCGTTAATACACCGGATTTTAAAACCCAAAAAATCTAAACAGGTTTTTTAAAGATAGTGGAAAATAAAGTAGTTGAAAATGTCATAAATAACTAACCATAACCACCATGTTTTATCAATTGTACTTACCTAACAATACAATATTATTACAGTTTGTTACAAATTATTTTATGTGTTTAAATGAAGCACCACCCAGACGCTCCCTGGATGGCAACCCTATCCCAAGACACAGGGGTGTCACATCACTAACTTCAGGACAAGTACTAAGAAATTATACAATCTGAACCGGAAAGGCTAAAACTAGACATACACTACTATAAATTCGAAACCAGGCATTCGTCAGGTACTAATGACTATGTGAAGTCAGAAATTAACTTGCAAGAATATTTGTTATATTGTCGCAACGTGCAACCGTTCAGAAAATCAGCTGATAGCTGCTTTTTTGAACTCTCTTTGACCTGATAAAAGACGTGACAAATGAATGACAATTATCGGTCTCATCAAAAGTTATGAGTTATCTAAGAAAATAAATTGAAAAAGAAGTTTTATTTTTTAGGGGTTAATCATTCTATTTTTAAATTGATTTATAAAAATTTTAATAATATTGCTTAAATAACGTAGAATTTACACCCTTTCCGGTTCACCTTCTAGAAGTTTCAACATATGTTTTGGTCCAGCATAGGATTAAGGCATTATTATTCTAAGATTAGGTTAGCACACACTATCATGAGAGCCAATGAGGCAATCTGCAAAAAACACTAACAGCCTTATTCATAAAAATCTTATAAGCCTCTATACTTAAAATAGGTTTTGTCTTTTTTAACACACTAAGTCCATTAAAAGTAATAGTCAGTCTTAATTTTACTCAAATTACTGGAAACACGCCTGGCGTGTTCGCGGGACATATTATTTCCAATCATTCGCAAAATGTGTTAATACATAGTATAAATTTTAAGATGATGAGTGACAACGACAAAAATTCTATAATCCTATTCTAAATCCTAGTCTGTTTGCGATAAACCCAAAAACTACTGAACGGATTTTCATGCGGTTTCCCCCAATAAACAGAATGATCTATGATGAAGATTAAGGTGCATAATTTGCATCCGAGCGAAGCTGGGACGGGCTAGTGAGCTTATAAGACGTTTATGAATAAGGTAGTATGATTAATAAGATGGCTATAGTTACCATATTAGCGTATTGTTCCATCACATGATGTGTAGCTTTGACGCGCAGCTTGAATCGGATGAAACTAGTGAGTCTCGCCTCACATTCCCAACACAGCTGTATAAAAAAGCAATCTTCATCTGAAACCTAAATAAAATAAATATATAAAACAAGCAGCTATAAGGAACTTCTATTTGATCCTATTATTCTATTTGATTATATTGATCAAGAGCAATACTGCAACGACAAGCTAAATCTTGATTTTGATATATTTTTTCGGTACCGCGTATTTCTCGCCTAATAAACCTTCCATAAATGTGTTAAATCACATAAACAACTATTAAAAAATAGGGGTTGGTGATAGAAGGGTGAAACTTTAGGGTTGTATGTATTTTTTAATGCCACGTAATAAAAAAATAAAAAGTTATAAAAAAATTGAAAAATTCTTTTTTGGTGTGAACACCCCTTATCACTTAGAGGTTTGAAAAATAGATAGTACCCGATTCTCAGACTTACTGAATATGCATAAAAATTTTCATAAGAATCGGTTAAGCCGTTTCGAAGGAGTATGGGAATGAACATTGTGACACGAGAATTTTATATATTAGAAGATTAGATTAGATTTGCTCTTTGTTATTTTGACTCAAACAGGTTTTTTGTATTTGCTTGCTAGTGTTCTGAAAAAATTATAATGTTACTCAATCAACTGCTATTCGTGAAAACCTATTAATGGCTGACTGTTGTATAGGTAGATACACGTTTTAGTTTGTTGTAAACGATGTATAGCAAGCAGACAAAGCTGAAATACAAGTCCCAAAATAAATAATACCCCCTCAATTGTTTATCGACAGAGTTAAAAATATCCAACCTTTGATAAACCTTTGTTATTTTTTTTTGCATCTCAAGAATACGAAGTCAATGTATTAAGAGGCGACAGAGTTAAAATACAGTCTAAAACAGCCAACTTCACAACCTCCAATATACTCCACTATCTATAAAGAACTAAAGTCTAAAAACACAGAATTTTTCAGTTAAAAGCAAGACCGCACCTTTGGAGTAGTGTAGAAAAAGCGCCAAAAAATGCGTCCCGCACAATAAAAGGACTAACTGAGCCCTATTCAGAGAGCTTATAAGTAAAACGTTAAGGAACCAGTCAGTCGAAGGACAAATAACTGAAGCGGTTTTATACTTTAACAGCAGTGTGCAAGATGCCGGCTGGTCTTTAACCCCACTACTTGTGCACAAAGACATGGACAACTTCGTAGTGAAACAAATACTAAATAAAGTGACCCAAAAAAGGGGGATACGGAAGCACTGGTAACTAACCAGAGACCTGCTGCAAAAAACAACTCAACCACCTCAGTGGAAAGCTTAAGCACATCCTAGACCAAAATCGTAATCACGGATTCCGTAACTATCTCATCAGCCTAGATGCTACCGCCTCCTCACACTACACCTTATGGAAAGCTAAAGGGCTACTTAAGGAAAAATGATTGTACTTGGGGACGGACAGACCAAGAGAATACCAAGACTTTCACAGAACATCTCTCAAGCATCTTTACCTCTTATCCATATGAAGGCTCTCTAGAAGATGCAGCTTTAGTTACTGACTAATTAAACACTCCTAGAAATATGGAGCACTTTCCATTTAAATTCACTAAGATGTTCCTAGCTAGCTATAAAAAGAAGTCACCATACTTCGACTAAATAACAAACCGCATACTACAAGAACTGTCTGAATCTGAGATAACTTTTCTTCTGTTACTATTTAGCGCCATGACTAGACTAACTACAATTTACCTTTCAGAGTGGAAGATAGCTAAGTTTATTATGATACTGAAACCTGGAAAAAACCCGAAGATACAAAATCATACAGAACAATAAGTGTTTTGCCCATACCATCCAAAATATATGAATCACTACTGCTTCAATGAATCATGCCTATTTTAAAGAAAAAAACTAATCATTTCTACAGCAGTGCCATTTCACTGTCCAAATTGGGGAAGCACTGCCTGACTTGAGCCCCGTAAAAGCAGGAGTGCCTCAGGGTAGTGTACTGGGGCCCATACAAGTAACCCAAATACAGCTTTAAAAATTCTCCAAACAGGACTAAATGACATATCACATTGGCTCAAAAGGTGGCAGACAAAAGCAAATGAAACAAAATCAATCAATGTTACATTTACTTTAAAAAGAGGATCCTATCCTTTAGTCACACTAAACAATATGCAAGTTCCACAAGCAGATGATGTGAAATATTTTGGCTTACATCTGGACAAAAGACTCACTTGGCATGAACATATGATTTTTAATAGAAATCAACTCTGTATCCAAACATGCATCAACTCATCCTATACATATACTTATGGCCCATTTGGAACGATTTGCAGCATAGCAAAATAAATTATATTTTTATGCTATAAATCATCCCAATCCCAATCATTCAGTAACACTTCATTCAATGTCTTGAGACCAAAATTCTATTGTATAAAGCAATACTGAAGCACATCTGGACATATGGAATCCAATTATGGGGCACTGCATTTCACTCAAAGATTGAAATCTTATAGAGGTTCCAAAGTAAAGCCCTGTGTATGTTAAGTTAACTAACATTTCCTGATTCACACCAAATGGACTACTACACCATGACATACGTATACCCACTGTAAAAGAGGAAATTGCACACAATACCAAGTGTTATAGGAGACTAATAAACCAACACCCAAATACCCTGGCTCGTTCATTAATGGAAAACCCCAGCCAAGCGCACAGATTAAAGTGCAAAATATCACATGGTTTCATCCAGACAGTAAAAATTAAACTACACTGGTCAAAGAGAGCATGTGACACTGGTCAAATACTGAGCACTCCAGCATTAACACCAACCAACATACTGCTGACTATTGCACATATTTAGATAAATTGTAGTAATTATGCACAAAAAAATAGTTCTTTATATTTGCCAGGTTGGTCCCTATTTTTTTTTAAGGCTCTTATTGTTTCACAGTTTTGACTGAACTTATGTTGCGTCATGTGAGTTTTAGAGATTGCTGATTCTGGATACAAACTGTACTATGAGATTCAAAAGGGAGGTGGTACCTATCGTGATCTGAGTTTTGAATATAGCATCTATTTTATTATTTTAAGCACTAAATTTTTAGAAAATTGTCTGGATTTCAGTTTGTGATTTAGGTTTTATGGGGTAGATGGATAGAAACATAGCATTTGCACGATTTCAAAGGGGACTGTACACTGGAGATGAAACAGATATCCGATAACTATTTACTGAAAGATAGATTTTGGCAAACTTTGTTAAATTTGGGCATTGTTTAGCATTAGCTGCCCACCAAGAATAAGGGTCATGATTGCGATCAATTCGCACTGATTAGAGATAAAAATCCAGCTCACGAGTTATCATGTTTCTTTCTTCACATTGAACTTGGGCAGTATTGTTTTCATTTGCGACCTTATCAAACCAATCCCAAAATGTGTCATGAGCTTTGCGAGTTCTGCTGAATATCCAGTGGCCAGATATTGGCTATTCAGTCACATGGTTGGCCGAACATCTGGTATCCGGTATGCGGCCAAACTGCTATCTGTTTCATCTCTACAGTACACTACAGGTTTCCTTACACTGTGATGAAGCTTATTCACAGAGCAAAATTGTGGAACCAGTTCACTTCATGGAACAAGATTTAATGATTCAGTTCAATGAAGTGACTACTATCCTCAAGCCTTGTGGGAATCGAACCCATAACTTGCAGCGTGAAAAGCAAATATCTCACCGACCATGCTTTTGGACCGACACCCGTCTGCCTATTACAAGTCTGTAGGAAGCAGTATGGGTCTGACTCTACTTTGCCTAGGCTCTTAGGTAAATAACGTTGTGGTTAATGTTATAATAAAACATTACAAAATAAATAAGTAAGGTAGGTACTTACATCTATCTCGCGAGTAATTTGCAGGAAAAATTGCCTTTTGTTTATGTCCTTCAAACGTGTAGTGCGGCGGTCTCGACTTAAACAGCCGTAACACAAACCGGCGTCGATAAATTCCATATTGCGTGTTATTTTCTCAGTGATTTATATTTCTAATCTACTGCAAATTACGTTATACTTAGACAAAATAAGTTGATGTACAATTCAGTTTTTGATATTTTGGTCTTTGGGAAAGACTTCTACAATTTTACCACTGCCAGTAAGTTTATTATTTAATTTTATCGTTTAATAAATGAAACCCGATATGAACGACTAGACGCCGGCCATGAATCAATCAATTATCGACATAACGTTTTGTTTTGTTTCAAAATGTTAACCAATCTATCTTAAGCATATATCTTACAAGTCATTTGTTTGTTATTAAATAATAAAAAAAATATTCAACATTTGGGTTTATTTACTTTATCCCAAATTCGTGAATTGACTTAGTATAGTAATTAGTAACTGATAAAATTAATTAGTGTGGTGTGAAACTGTGAAATCAACTAAACGTAAAACGTCAAACTCTTGGTCTGTGTTCCATTGTACGAAAACTTACATGTCAATCTGCGGAATTTCTTCTTCATATTTCCGAGACAGTTAATAAATTGATAACGTAATATCCAATTGGAAAGATTATTTTTATAATTAAAAATAAAATTATTTACTAAAAATAATGAATTCCCTTATTATTTTTAAAGACACTATATTCTTGTCACCAATTCTCGATTTTATATCACTATCAATGGTGAAAAGAAACGTATAAATAAAATAGATAATAGATGGAAGTAGAAAGAAACTATGGGCAGTTCCCTGAGAAATGGTTTCTGATTTTATAATTAAGTAAATCCTGCCAATATGTCATCATCTTCGCGTATTAGCATGAGTGAAAATGCAATCAAAGCATATTTAAAGAAAAAAAAGAAAGTGTGTGTTTGTTGCACTTCTAAAAACGGTCCTTTGATTAATATCAAAACTTGTAATCATACAGAGTTTCTTACGACTAATATTAAGTATAAGGTGAGTAGTTTCTAAAATAACATGTCTTTAATAAAAACGTTAAAAATATGTTAGACACCATGATTTTGTATATTTTTTAAATTTTATTAGAAATAAAGTATAGAAAGTATAGAAAAATTGTTGCAAATTGGCATCGTATTGAAATCAAGATGGCCGACTGACTTGACAGACTACTAAACAAAGGACAGTAGATACTATGTAATTATTTAGTCGCTATTATTTACATAAAAAATATCCTTCAACATTGTTATTAATTTTACCTTCTTGAAAAAATATATCGGAATATGTTTAATGTAAACCAAAACGAAATAAAATAGGTCAACTATGTGCTGCCATATATATTTTTTAATGACTATCTGAAAATAAGTACATATTCTATCAAATATATTTATTTATGTATCTAAGGTTACAGTATGTAATAATCTTATCTGGATTTTAATAGTATAAAATAGGTACGTTTTGTCTCAAAAAATACGAGATTGTATCTTTGGGATCGTTTCGGTAAATCACGCGGTCACAGTCGCAGGCGGTAGCTAGTACAGCAAGTAGACCCATCTAGTAACGTGATCTGTCTCGCGAACCAGCGATGGCGCTGGCGACGGTACTGGCGGCGGCGACGTCGACCACGAGGATCCGCTTCCGCCGACCTCCCAAGCGAGGTCAAAGCGTTGACAAAAGCCCTCCATCCAAGGGAGGCACCCGGTCCCGATGGTATCACCAATCGGGCCCTGAAGCACTTCCCTGCTTCTCTCATTACTTTCCTGGCTCTCATCCTCAATCTGGCCTTGAGACATAATGCCTTCCACAGGTGTGTAAAAGAGTTACTGTTATCGGTATTCCTAAGCCTGGACAGCCCGAGTCTAAGCCTACCAGTTATCACCCCATAAGTCTTCTCAATTCCATTGGGAAACTTATACCCGGTTGTTGAACTTTGTCAACGCCCACAAACTCCTTCCCGACGAGCAGTTTGGCTTTCGAGCCAAGCACTCTTGCGTACATCACCTGCACCGCCTCACGGAGCACGTTGAGATAGGATTCCATCGTAAGATGTTAACCGGGGTTCTCTTCTTCGACGTGGCGAAAGCTTTTGACTAAGTGTGGCACACGGGCTTATTATATAAGCTCTACTGACTGGGTGTGCCTGATTGTCTCGTTGCTGAGTGTAAGGCACCCTGTCCTCGCCACATCCGATTCACGCCGGAGTCCCTCAGTTCTCTGTGCTCTCGCCTCTCCTCTTCACGCTTTTTACTGGCGACATCTTTGCTGCCTGCTTGGCTCTCTTCGCTGACGACAAAGCGTTCTATTATCGGGGCCGCTGCCCGGCAGTAACGGCCCGTCAACTCCAATCCGTAGCCGACGCTCTAGGCGAATGGTTACGGAAATGGAGAATCGAGGTACTCTTCTCTAGGTCCATCCCTCCACCTAATAGTTCCATCTACATGTTCAGCAAGCCGATCTCTTGGGAGAAGCAAGCCAAATATCTAGGTGTCATCCTAGATCAGGGACTCACTTTCAAAGCGCACCTTGCCTCTGTTCGTAAGCATGCGTGTTAAGTTCTCAGCAGACTGCACTTCCTTATCAACGCCAAACTAAACTCTCACTTCGTAACAAAGTGAGAGCTTTCACGGCGTGCGTACGACCCATTATGACGTACGCCTCAGTCCGCCTCACCCGTTTTCGCGCACACTAAGCCCTCCTATTTGCAACCCTTGCTCGTTCTTCAAAATCGATTCATATGTAGAGCCACGGGAGCTCCGTGGTTCTTACACAATGAAAACCTACATATCGATTTAAACCTGCCGACTATCAGGCATTGTATGAAGAACGCATTCTAACGTTTTTTCGACACCGGTGTCAAACACCCGAATAGGGTAGTTGTATCCGCGTGCGACTACAATCCGTTCAGTAGGCTAATTCACGTAATTTTTTAACGCACCGATCAAGTTGCATTGCGGTTGCAATTAGGTTTACGTCTTACTACAAAATGGTATTCTTGTAACTGTCATAAATAACCTAAAATCTAAAGCGCTCGCGTGACGCAAACTTGACGCGAGCGTATCTGACAGCAGTTATCAAATTTACAAGAATACGAAAAGGGCTGTTTTGATCGAAACTGCACTGCAACTTAACTTATTTAATTACGTGAATTAGCCTACTGAGGCGCGAAACGGCGACATCCGCGATGCGTACTTACCGATCCCGACGATGCGATCGCCCGCGACCCTAACTCCGATCTGCTGCTAGATTAGGTAGGGACAACCGCCGCCATGGGCCCGCCCCTCCAAGATGAGCCCCCGACGGTTACGGTTCCGGGCAGGATCGGAACGCGCGATCGCGAAATGATGCCGATCCCCTAAAACTAGAGTGTCCGGCAACGTCTTGAGCCGAGATTCCTCCTCACATTGGGAGCCCTCATGGCAGTTGCCTCAGTACTTGATCGGTTCGACCGTCCTCGGACGGCTCACCGAAAAAGTCCGGTGAATCAAAAAATCCCGGCCGATTGAGTTAGGTCATCCGCAAAAAAAATATCTGTCTCGCAGTGCGCTTAGTCTTGTAAAGAGTAAGACTCGGAAAACCCCCAGAGGGAGTGTAAAATGAACTTTTTTGGAAAAATTAAATATTCCAGAACTGTTTAGTCCTTGATCTGATTTACTTCAAATTCGGTATAAATATAGCTTAAAACAAATAATGAAACACGTGTTTTTTATTTTTCCATTTTTTTTATCTTTATCCTAATATTACGCGGGTGAAGCCTGAGAAATTATTCTGAGGGAGATTTTCTTTGAAGTTGATATCAATACTCCTTCGTGCTTTTTAGCTAAATTACTTTTTATTTTGACACATTGACGTTTATAACTCAGTCCGATTATTAGAATTCGAAATTTAAATTTTATTTGATCTTGGATATTAAATGAAAAACTTACATTATGATCTAAGAGCCGTAGTATTTTTTAAGAAACTCTAGATTTCAAAATGTTGCTTACACGCCTACACTACTGAACTAATTTTGTATGGAGATAGTTCGAGACCCGGGAAAAGATAGTTTTATCCGACTGCGAAAAAGAGATTAATGGTTTAGCGCGATAACCGACATCCGCGGGCGAAGCCGCGGGCGGAAAACTAGTAACCAATAAATATCGGGATGACCGAGCTGCGCTCGGTATTTTTTTTTAATCACATTTTCTAAAAATGATTCATAGCTAGATCGATTTATCGCCCCCGAAACCCCCTATATACTAAATTTTATGAAAATCGTTGGAGCCGATTCCGAGATTCCAATTATATACAAGAATTGCTCGTTTAAAGGTATTAGATAAATAATAGGTATCTAATCCGGTTTTCGGCACTTCTTCGCTTTCTAAATTTTGTTTTTTTTTTATTTTCTCTGCGTAAGTACCATCCTCGTACTTATAGGAATATTTAAAAAAAAAATATCGGAATCGGTCCAGCCGTTCACGCGTGATGTCGTGACAACGGAAAACGGGTTTCATTTTTATATATATACGAGTAGATTATAAGTTTTAGTGTTGGTTTAATTAAGTGTGATGTAAAGTGATTTTCAGTGTTTAACTGTAATAATTAAATGTGTGCTAGCATAGGTAGTAGTTTTAATAAAGTTAGTTTAAGGTAAGATTAGATTAGTGTGTGTACATAATGTATCCTTATACCCATATTGTAACAGTATGTATCTATTCACAGATTGATGTCAAAAATGCATTCGTTTGTCGCATCTGCCACAAAATGTTGATGAAAATCGAGGGTTTTAAACAACAAGTGGAAGATAGCTTGCAGCTGCTCGTTGCTCAGGTAACTCGTTGTAGTGTCTCTAGGTTGGCAGGGTTAGGGATACCAAAATGATCAGACCTCAGATCAGTATCATGGTACCATATTATTGTGTCTCAAAATACTCATCACTACATAGTATAAAACAAAGTCGCTTTCCTGTCCCTTAAATTACATTTTTAAAACTACGCAACCGATTTTCATGCGGTTTTTTTTTATTGTATAGAGTGATTCAAGAGGAAAGTTTATGTATATAATACATGCATAATATAGTAGAAAAACACTGATAATTTTAGATGTTTCTGATGCGATGTCGTAAATTAACGCATTTTTTGTGCTTACATAGCAAACGCTGGCTAAATCCTGCGAGATATATCAAAATAATGTACTACAGTATTGCACACCTTAAAAAGGTCAACAAAAAAGGCGGGTCGCTAGTTATACAATAAACAGTTTTGCTGTTCTCAGCACTCTAGTTAGTTAGTTGGAGCGGTCTGTTTTCCGCAACTCGACGTCCTGTTAGTGCGCCTATTTTGCGTGATTGGGCTGGCGACGCTATTACCAGCCCAGCTCCAGGAGGAAACCTAGCAGACCCTTTATGTTGCCGACGGATTCCTGGAGTGACCTTGGCGACTCTCAGCGCTCTAATGAGGCCTGATATATACCTGCTTAATTAGACTTACACTATGTCAAATGGGGCTGGAACCCAGAGTATTTCGACCTTGCAGATCAGTATCTTTTGTGCTTCCATTTAGATTTAGAAGGTCTAGAGTTCTCTCCCTGTGTCAGCCTGTCCAGGAGGAAACATACGGTTGCAGTTGTCTGCATTAGTGCGTTTTCGCTCAACATTAATCTGCTCTGCATTCCCACATGTATGTATGTACCACAACATATTTTAATTGTTGAGCCACTCAGCATCATATTTTGGTTTAATAGTCAGTTTAACATTCATGCGATTGGTATAACTCTACCAACGCTAGGCCACAAAATGGCTCTACAGTTAAAATATGCCATCGTACATTATACTCCTTTTAGTGTATATTATTTTTGGTGATGGGTTATCTGCAAATTTTCTCACTGCGGATTCTACTGTGTGTATTATCCGAGCATAGCTTTCTAAATCGCCCTGTTATTGTAATTAAAGTCGGTTAAGTTCACCTAATGTTTTTTCCACAGACTCGCGACTTCAAAATAAATAGACTCCACAATTTTCAAAGTGTGATTATTAAGGACAGTTTCGAGTTAGTACCTATGGAAAAAGATACTGACGTCAAAATGGAAAACCTGAAGTCTGAACCGATTGTTATAAAAGCTGAAGTGAAAATTGAGTATGAGTCTTCTGATGATCGAATGAGTGATACAAAGGAGGAAGTCACTCAGCCTGTTAAGAAAAAGACTTTAGTTAAAAGAGAAAACCTTTATAGAGGTAAACTACATGTTATATCAATAGCTAAAATAAGCTCGTGCTTAACTACGCCTTGCCTGTTGTTAAGCAATGTTGTGGTCTTCGATGAAACGCGCCTGCCCAATATACTATTCACTTGTGATTACCAATGACTATCGGTGAGAAGGAAGCAGCAGTGACATGAGGCTTCATATAAATCCACAAAGGAGTAACAACAACTCCTATAAGGTACTCAAATGTTGTCACCAGATATAGTAAATTCCAAAGGTACGCACAAAGCACTTTTGTTCGACTTTCATTGTGCGAACTGCCAAGTTGTGGACGAACATTTTGATGTGGCCCTATTAGGTATGGGATCTAAACCTGGCATGGTGATATTCATGGGTTATGTTATGTTGTAGGTAAACTACGGTCGGTTTTAATGAGTATGGAAGAAATGTATAAAGAAAGGGAAGTACTAAAGAAAAGCGAGGGATATTTGAAACTCCCATACAAATGTGAAGATTGTATTGTGGGGTTCGATCACGAACAAACATTAAGTACTCATATGGAACAGCGTCATAATAAGGTTTGTATTAATTCTGAAACCGAAAGGTTCACTAACTACTACACCACATGCAGGTATGTTTTTGTGTGGCCAATTTATGTGTGGATTTGAAAATTATTTGATTGTTACAGGGTGACAGAAGTTTTGAATGCAACATTTGCAAATCGGTGCTCATTTCCAAGGCGTCATACGTAGAACACATGAGAAGGCATTTAAAAAGGTACACTAGACAAATTAACTTCTTTTTAGAGTTCCGTACGTCAAAAAGTAAAAACCGAACCCTTAAGGTCATTGCCCACTTACACGACTCCGCCCCCACGCGGCTAAAGAATATATTTGGCATCATTTTTTTATTAAATGCTATACATTTTTATGTGTACTTTGTTTTTTGTAACAGAGTGGAATGTATGGTATGTCAACGTAGGTATCACGACTTTCAAGCGGCCATACAACATTATGATGAGAATCACTCAGCGCCCGGCGAGAAGCTACAGTCTGTACTCACATGCTCTGAGTGCGGGTTTACTACAGAGTGAGTATCACTCAAGTTTTGTTACTTTGTTTTTATTCAAAAATAGTCTTGCGCTTAACTACAACTTGCCTGAAGTTAAGCAAAATTAAAATTAGGGAAATTACTATTAACAAATTTAAAATAATTGTAAAATCTATGTTATTGAAGAAAGCATAATATAAAATTTCAGACTATCTAACGGATAAAAACGCTTGGAATTAAGTCGTAATTTGAAAAAGAAAAAAAGAAAAAAGCCTACTGAATTTTTGGCAGTGTTTTTCAATAGTTGCCAGTCTTTCACTGCACGGTAGGAAAAGAAATTTGACTATTTTTATGTTGATTTGCGTCTCAAAAATAAATAAAGCATATTTTCATTTCATTTCAATGATGTAGTCTTGGTGGGAAAGCGCCTGCTCAATATACCGATTCACTCGTGATTTTCGATTAGAAGGTGGCAGTAGAATGAGGCTTTTAATCTAAATGTGATAATTTGTGATGTGATTAAACAAAAGTTTTAGTCCACCTTACTAAACAATGTAAAGTTGTTGCGCATTCCGGTCCAAGATGGCGGATTTCCAGTATTATTCTTATTTTAAACGCATAGTAAGTAAGTATAGCATTTTGTTTTGTTCGTAGATCAAAACGCGTCTACCGGTATCATTTGGATAAACACAGACATCAGGGGATCGGTTGTAAAATATGTGGCGTTTCATATGTCAGTGTAGCGGGGCTGAGAGCGCATCTCAAGTGAGTACATATAATTCATTTTTCTATAATTGTTTAAACACACCCCTTGTGTTTTTTGACTTTGTACAAAAAGGGTGAAGGAAGAAGGATAACTCACGGCGTGGCCACTGGACACTGCGTCGGGCGGTGCGACTGGCGATTTTGTAGTTCATTGCCCAGTCGCGTTCACTTGTCTTTAGACACTTCTAAAACAAATACGCAATGAACGATGAAATCGCAATACGCGCCGCCCGACGCCAAGTCCCGTGGCCATAGCGTTACAGCTAAACATGACACAAGAAATGTAAACTAAAATAGTAATAAGTAGACCAATTACAAGTTTTAACTTATAGAATGTACAGAATATGTAAATTAGACTTAAATTAGACAGTAGGCAGCGATATAAATATACATAAATCAACAAAAAATATTTTACCGATAAATAAAGACTCTTATAAACTGTAACATTATTTTAGTTTGATTCAAAGAAGGCAATTGCTCATTTAGCTCGTCATCCTGGAGATACTATTATTAAACAAGTCTAAATCTATGACCTGACTCTGTTCATTGTACGAATTACATTGGTAATTCGTTTGACGCGTATATCTGTGTTGTTTGACACGTAGCGTGTAACCTAATTGACCGATTTTGATGAGGTTTTTAAATTCCAAAACTGGAGTGATACAGAGGACTCTTAATTCTTAAAAATAATAATGTTATTTATTACTCATTTCCAGCAAAGTACACGCAGCAACAACACGTTTATACAATTGTGATCAATGTTGTAAATCGTACAAAGCTAAATCTGGGTTGTCTACACATATAAAATTAGTACACACCGGTGATCCGACCGAGATGAAAGCTTACTGCGAAGTGTGTCGCACCCATTATAGAGATCAGAAGACATTGGCGCACCATCTCGCTACACACTCACGACACATCACGGATAGCGATAAAAAGTGAGTACTGTGAGATGCGGACAGGTAGCTGGTGAAAAAAAGCAGGTCGTGGGTTCGATTTCGAGTTCCCACTCAAGATGGACATTTCTGCCCTGCTAATTGTACTTCCAGTAATCGTCATGTTTGAGATTTTCAATTTTTTGCCAAAATGACATATCAAGGCGCTAATCTATATAAAAAAAAATATGTTCATGGTTGTTTTTTACTATAAACATGTATTTTGTTTAACGGGAAACATGCACGCACACTATACTTGCACAAAAAAAATGCGTTTACATTAAGGAGGGCAGATTTGTGTGCATGAATATATCTGTTTGTCTTGACTGTGGGTGAAATTATCTATTAATAAGTATGTATCTACAAAATGAATGTAGTATAATGAATGTTATATCAGCTATCTGGTTTCCATAACACAAACTCGGCTTGTGGGGATCAGATGAACATGTGTGTTAATGTTTCAGGATTATATTATTATTACTGTGTATTTTATACAAGCTTTTGTTTATTTTCGTCGCTTTATATCGGTAATTAAATATTGCAAGTACGTTTAGTGTCCCTAACATGCCTAGCGTGTTGTCGCGAGTTCCCATAGCTAGTATTCTTGGCCATATTCCGTCAAGTCATGTCAAGTCGTATATAGTTTTCCCGTCTAATTGGGAATATAATAATAGGTCATTTTAGAACCTGTTCTTGTAGGAATCTGGCCTTTCAGAGATCTGGCTTAACTCCAGGAGTGCTGAACCGACAAACTTATTCTAAATTTCAGGTTCATTTGCGACGAATGCGGAGCAAAATATTTGTTAAGACACGAATTAAAAAAACACATTAATTGGGAACATTTAAAGATATCGCATAGTTGTACTCAATGTGATAAGGTGAGTTAATTAAGTGGTAGCCTAGTGAGTGATGGTGAAAGCCTAGCCTAGCGACTGGTGATATACTAGCGTGTTGTAATAGCCTAGCGAGTGTTGATCGCCTAGCTATTGGTGACAGCCTACCAAATGGTGATATTCTAGCGAGTAGCAAAAGCCTAGCAAGTGGTGATATACCAGCATGTGGCAAAAGCCTAGCGAGTGTCGATAGCCTAGCAAGTAGTGATAGCCTCGCGAGTGATGTTATAATAGAGAGTGGTGATATATGTCAAAATAATGTATTGTATTAAAAAAAACTTTGCTGTTGCCTGTCTTATAATTAATTGGCATGGAAAATTTTATTACTTTAGTTTTCTTATCGTTCAATAAAACATTATTCACGTAAAACCAATAAATCACCTTTAAAAGGGTTTACTGGTAGTCTTAAACCTCACAATGATTCACCAAGGGGGAGGCGGGCTTTAAAAATGGTTAAAAAATGATCACGTGATTAATGGACAACCCCTTAATAACAATTCTTGTTTATAAAAATATCTTAATAATTGAATAAGTATTCATTTTCTAAAAAAATACTTTTTTCATCACAAAATAAGATTGCTTGCTTGTTTGACTACAATTTGCAATTTAGTGTGGGAAATCAGAATGTTTGAATGTTAGATAGGTCAGAAGTATTGCCAGATTTAAATAAATGAATAACCCTACTGTGTTTCACCAAGTCAGAGGAAATACAGTTACTGAAAATAGATGCAAGATAGCGAAACCATTACAGTAAAAATTGCAGAAGTTGCTTTAACCAAGTCCACACAGGTCTATTGTATTTTTATATTAATTAATTTTAAATGCTTCCAATATATTAGGGGTTACTAGCAGAAATCCAAAGACTTTGCCGCACTGTGCTACGCGAATAATAATAGCCCAGCGAGTGGTGATGGCCTAGCGAGTGGTGATGGCCTAGCGAAGGGATTCAATACAGCGAGTTGTTATAGCCTAGCAAACGTGATAGCCTCTTCACTTCAACCCCTTTATTTTGTTTAGAACGATTCTAATCGCGCCTACAAGCGCACCTTTTCCATAAATACGTTTTCAAAATTCAATAAATTCAAGTTAATTACAAAAAAATAGTATTATTCAAAAAATTCAGACGTCGATAATCAGCTCAAAGCGGCGATATCGAACATTTGCATGGGACATCGGCTTGGGTCTTAGAGAGGTTAGACCCTAAATACCTTGATGTCACATGTCCTCGAATGATTAGTTCCTAGACACGCCTGTTTCCTCTCGATGTTTTCCTTCACACAGATGTGTAGGCACGACCGGGGATTGATCCCGCGACCTTATATTTCAAAAGCGTGACAAATGCACTACAGCTGCTCCAGGCAGCATTTAGTGGTGAATGTGGTGATAGCCTAGCGAATGGTGATAGCCTAGCGAATGTAGATAGCCTACCAAATGGAGATAGCTCAGCGAGCGGTCATAGCCCAGCGAGTAGGTATAGCCTAGCTGAAAGTGATTTAGTAGAGAGCAGAACGTGCTGTGCCAGCCTACGTTATTTTACACTATTGTAAGAATTAATATTAAATTGCCTGTTTCTGATAAATTATGTAAAAAAACATATGAGAAACATCGATATTTATTTATAGATATCCAAAATAAATATTGTAATTTAATTTATATCACCATTACGTGTTTTGCTGTGTGTGCTCATACATCGTGACGTCATGAATAGAATCATGGCGGATTCCGATTTCGCGCGCAAAGTTATAATAAAAAAAAAATGTTTTAAAGGTGTCATTCAGCTTTATAAAATTTTAATTGAATTTCTAATTGTTCATTACGACGTCTAAATTGCTTTGAAACAGTTTTCTTTGAATTATAAAATGCATCCCATATCCCATTTAGCGGTAGGCCTATGTTGCAATGGTGTAATCCGCTCCAATAAAAATCGAATCCAAAATGGCGACTTGTAATGACATATTGTACCGTCAGCAAGGCGATAGTCAGATAGATGATATTTATTATTATAGACCTTGGTTGTTTTAAAATAAATATACAAGATATATATTTTATTAACAAAGCTAACCGTACTTTTAACTAAAGCTAAATGGACACGAAAACAGCGGATTTCGTATTTTCATTGAACGTTTAAAACTTTATACCTAATTCTGAATACTTAGTTTGATAGATTTTTTTTTGTGTACTGTACCGACGTGTGTGACTAAAGACAGCAATAACGTGCGAGTAAGAGGGAATGATTAGTGCTGCCATTTTAGATTCGTTTATTAGCGTGGGTTATAGTTTAGTGAATGGTGAAAATTTACTTGCAAAGAGTATCCTTCTCACTTCAACCCTTTTGTTGTCTCACTGCTGGGCACGGGTCTTATGCCTGAGTTTTTATGCCTTAATCCATACACGCTGGCTCGAATGATTAGTTCTTAAACATGCCGGTTTCCTCACGATGTTTTCCTTCACCGATATTGAGCGGCGATGGTACAGTTCACACAAAGATGGGCACGACCGGGAATCGTCTCAGCGTCCTTATAAACGGCGTGGTCGGTGAGATACTTGCTTTTCACGCCGCAGGTCGTGGGTTTGATTCCCACCCAAGTCAGACGTTTGAGTGATTAACATGTCTGTTTGTCTTGATTCTGGGTGTAATTAAATAAGTATGAATTTACAAAAGAAAAGTGTTATATGTAGTATATTACCAGTTATCTGGTTTCCATAGTACAAGCTCTCGTCGTCGTGTGTGTTAATGTCCCCGAGAGACCCGTACTCCTTCGCCACCGCTGCTCGGAGTATCCTAGCGGCCGGTGACTACCTAGTGACTAATTGTACACACAGGGTCGTCATTAAGACTGTTCATTTCTTCAGTTGTTTAGAAAAGAAACAGATCTACGGCGACACTTCAACGGGGTACATTTGAAGAAACGTCCGCCGCGCGACAAGATGTGTCAGTACTGTGGACGTGGATTTACTGTGAGTATTCAATATACACACTTACTACTGGACACGGGTGTTCTGTCAACTATCTTACGAGTTGAGAGAGTTTAAACCTTAATCCACAGACGTTGGTCAAAATCGCATGTCCACGAACAGTAGGCCAATTCACGTAATTCCTGACGCGCCGATCTATACGCCGACCGTTTAACTCGCGTATCGCCTATCGCCAAGATTCTGACTCCTCAAGCTGCACAGACAGTGATGATGATTCAAGCGATATGGATATTAGTGACGAATAGTCGTACATTACTTTTATCTGTGGTTAAATAGTTCTTTATGAGGTTTAATTAGTGTTTTATGACTTTGTACCTCAGATGGAGATACGTGAGTTAAACGGCCGGCCTATAGTTGCGGTGCAGATGCAATTAAGTTGACATTTTAGTGCAAAATGGTATTCTTGTTGAATTTAGCTGTCATATCTAGTCTGAAGATATGCGTGACGCGAACTTGACGCGAGCGTATGTGACAGCGGTTGTCAGGATTACGAGAGTACAAAGCCCGCCCCAGCATCACCCGGGTAGCTTCAGCCCACTCAAAAAATGTGATAAATAAAGAACTGCTCAACCGATTTTGTGCAAAGTTCACATAAACCATCTACTAAATATTTGGTTTGAATAGGTAAGCCCGTTTTTGAGTTATAAAATTACAACGAAAAGTGGCATTGATTTATATATATATTAATAAATTACTCGTTTAAAGGTATTAGATAGATTATAGTTTTTCAACGGTTTAGCATGAATATGATTTATCACATTTTGTCCGATTGTGGGGTGGATCATTTCTGCACAACTCGGTCCAATAAGAAGCTAAGATAAATATAAATTAATATTTGTATATTTCAGACGCAGCGTATCCTAGACACACATATAAGGACACATACGGGTGAACGGCCACTACACTGCACACAATGTCCGGCCACGTTCGCACATCCGGCCGCTTTGTATACCCATTGTAAACTGTTACATAAGAAATAAAAATCATACTGTAAATAATATACTATGTATAAAAATTATAAGTATTACTAATATTATATAATCTGTGGTATTACTATTAAGTGGAACTTTATAAATAAAATAAATTATGCGTTTCATTATTTAACCCTACGCGTTTCGTGTTTGACGCTCACAGCTCAATTAACTGACCTTTCGTAAATCGACCTTAACCAAACTTGTAAGAAAAACAATAGAGATGACTACATAAAGCGCAGGCCACACTGCCAGCTGACGGACGGAGCGGGCGAAGCGGACGACATCTTTCACCTCTTTTCATACTTGGGTTCACACCGCCAACTCGAGCTAAACTCTCTCAGCGATGCGAGCGACGTGAGTGAAGCCAACGAAAGTCCAGCGAAGCTCTGCGTTTCGCCTGCGTCGTTAGTTTCGCTCGCCCGCTCGCTTCGCCAGATTCGCTCGTGTGTTCCTCTGTGGCCGGACCACAGTTTAGTACTCAGATGCTATAGTTCGAAATAATACCTACCTAAAGTCTACCTTCATCGGAATATATATATATTTTTAGTACCTCAAGAGATATCTTTTTAATTAACAATTTATGTGGTCCGGCCTCCAGGCAGTGCTCTCTGGCCGCGCCACATCAAATTAAATAGAGTATAATGAACTATTAATAAATCAATATCCCGAAAAAAACTACCTAAAGAGTACCTTGCATACGACAAATATGGTCCAATAAACCCCTTTAGTTAAGGAGTTATTGGTCGTAGAGTGTGGTCCGGCTAGAAGGTATACTCTGCAGCAAGTCAATTTTGCAATACTTAATATTAACTATCCATAAATCAGTTTCAATAATAGTACCCTTTCTCTACTCTTCGTTGATATTTTTTTCTCTCAAGAAACTATTCATTTTGATTAATTAACCTTTAAAATATGTGGCGCGGCTAGGGAGGATTACTTTCAGCAAAAATAACGAAATATGCTTTATTTCTATATGCCATCGAAAACTGCATAATAAGTACTTCATCAAAAGGCCTGGACTTTGTCTATAAACTTTTATTTTAATTACCCACAATGATTTTGAAAAAGGTGTACTTTTTGGTTTTTGTATTCCTATCTACCTTAGAATAGTTAGTAAATTTGACGAAGTAAATGAAAATTTTGGTTTGAAATAAACAATAAGTATACAAAAAACAAATATATATTTTCATAATCAAATAATAACAATTGTTAATACAAGGTGTTGTAAATGACGGAAAAGTGTTTTATATAACAAACTAAAGTCAATAGATTAAATTTAAGCATTTAACCCTTTAAACAAGAAATAACAATGAAAAAAAGAGTGTACTAAAACCGCGTATTCAAAATATAGAATATCAATATTACAAATAAAGGAGCTTTGAAGTTATTTTCCAACTTTAATATGCAAGACCTAAATTAAAAAAATCTATTGACTTTAGTTTGTTATATAAAACACTTTTCCGTCATTTACAACACCTTGTATTAACAATTGTTATTATTTGATTATGAAAATATATATTTGTTTTTTGTATACTTATTGTTTATTTCAAACCAAAATTTTCATTTACTTCGTCAAATTTACTAACTATTCTAAGGTAGATAGGAATACAAAAACCAAAAAGTACACCTTTTTCAAAATCATTGTGGGTAATTAAAATAAAAGTTTATAGACAAAGTCCAGGCCTTTTGATGAAGTACTTATTATGCAGTTTTCGATGGCATATAGAAATAAAGCATATTTCGTTATTTTTGCTGAAAGTAATCCTCCCTAGCCGCGCCACATATTTTAAAGGTTAATTAATCAAAATGAATAGTTTCTTGAGAGAAAAAAATATCAACGAAGAGTAGAGAAAGGGTACTATTATTGAAACTGATTTATGGATAGTTAATATTAAGTATTGCAAAATTGACTTGCTGCAGAGTATACCTTCTAGCCGGACCACACTCTACGACCAATAACTCCTTAACTAAAGGGGTTTATTGGACCATATTTGTCGTATGCAAGGTACTCTTTAGGTAGTTTTTTTCGGGATATTGATTTATTAATAGTTCATTATACTCTATTTAATTTGATGTGGCGCGGCCAGAGAGCACTGCCTGGAGGCCGGACCACATAAATTGTTAATTAAAAAGATATCTCTTGAGGTACTAAAAATATATATATATTCCGATGAAGGTAGACTTTAGGTAGGTATTATTTCGAACTATAGCATCTGAGTACTAAACTGTGGTCCGGCCACAGAGGAACACACGATTCGCTCGCCCGTCCACCCCGTTTCGAATATTCGGACTATATACGGTATTGGCCTACATTTTATATGATACAAACAAGGAAATTGTTGGACACTCGCGATAAATTCTTCCATGAAAATGAAAATGAAAATATGCTTTATTTTTTTTGAGACGCGATTCTACTTACAAATAGTCCAATTTCTTTTCCTACCGTGCAGGGAATGACTGGCAACTACTGAGAAACACTGACAAAAAACTCAGTAGGCTTTTTTTCTTTTTTAAATGAAGTACTTATATCTATTACATTTTGTTTGTTTATTGTGTTGAATTAGAGCGACTTAATTCCAAGCGTTTTTATCCGTTACATAGTCTGAAATTTTATAATACGCTTTCTTACATAACGTAGATTTTATAGTTATTTTAAATTTGTTAATAGTCCTTTCCCTAATATTATTTGGAAGTTTATTGTAGAAACGTATACACTGCCCCATAAAAGACACATGACGCTTACAACTCACGTGCACTATGCAACTGCGCGCTAGTGACATTGGATATAACGCTATCCTCTCGCTCTCTCATCCGCACACCTGCCCGCTCAGCCAGCCAGTTGGACAATATTTCGCGTAGTTTTCTTCGCTCGCTTCACCCGTCCGCCCCGTCCGTCAGCTGGCAATGTGGCCGGCGCTTAAGGCTGCCCGCCCCACGACTGATTTTTATGACCGATTCAATATGTGCGTGTGCTCTGAAGGTCCACTCTCAGAATTCTTCGAAAACATGCTCAGGATTAAGTTAACATTCCCAAAGAATTGTGAAAGTTAGGACCAGTTTAGGTACGTGAAAATCAAAAAGAGAGTAATAGGCGTTAAAGTTGGACCCTCAGTTCACATGTAAGAGGACTGAGGGTCCACAAGTACCGGCTAAACTAAGGGCACTACCTACAGAAAAGTCTACGGTAATATAAGCTAACGCCAAACAAAAATTGTGGAAAGACGAAATTACAGCAATTTTTTTTACAAATAGAGATATATTTGTATTCTATCATGCGTTTAGCGTAATATAACGAAAACAAAAAGTAGAGAAATGAGGGTCCGTATTTTTTAACAAAGTGATAATTTTTTTGACCGTAGATACCGTGATCTGATATTGCTATCACGAAATTTCATAATTTATTTACTGTCTTAAAGGATTCCAAAGAGTTACCAAAACTTAATGGTTTTTCGTATATTTCCCTATTTGTAATTTCTTAAATACTTCTATATTGAGTACCTACCTTTATTACAGTATTAATACCAATACTTTAATTTTTATATTTTCATTAAAAATTAGTTTCCCGACCGCGGCTTCGCCCGCGAGTATGTCGGTTATAGCGCTAAACCATTGACCTCTTTTTTCGCAGTTGAATAAAACTATCCTTTCCCGGGTCTCGAACTATTTCCATACAATATTAGTTCAGTAGTGTAGACGTGTATGCGACATTTGAAATCGGCAAGCTCCCTTAAAGACGTCCATAAATCTATAAAGTTACATAAAAAATATGTCTAATTTTGTTGTCACACCGGTGAAGATCGATTTTCTACCACAGACTACTAAGAGAACCTTGTTTTCTACGGGTTCTTAGACCAAAATGTAAGTTTTTCATTTGATATCCAAGAACAAATAAAACTTAAATTGCGAATGTATCGCATTGAGTTATCAAACATGTAATTGTGTCAAAATAATAAGAGTAACTTGAATCAAATGCACGAAAGAGTATTGATATCAACAATGTAAGTTTTTCATTCAAATAATCAAGAATTATTTGAATGAAAAACTTACATTTTGGTCTAAGAGCCGGTAGAAAATCGATCTTCACCGGTGTGACAACCAAGTTAGACATTTTTTATGAAACCCACATACATTTTTAAACATGCATGGGCTGCAAGGGAGCTTGCCGATTTCAAAATGTTGCTCACACTCCAACTCCCTAAATTTGTATGGAGATAGCTCCAGACTCGGGAAAGGATAGTATCCGACTGCGAAAAAAGAAGTTAATGGTTTAGCGCTACAACCGACATACGCGCGGGCGAAGCCGCGGGCGGTAATCTAGTAAGTAATATAAAAAAATATATACATAGTACCTATTATTGGTTCCGGTCACGATGAACACTTTTACCTCACGGGACCATAGCGTGTACTACGTGTTTGGTCTCGTCAATCTATTTCACTCTAACAGGTGCGTATCCTATTCTCTATATCATTCAATTTGCCATTTGCCAATATAATAAGTAAAAGAGAGAGAGAGAGAGAGTAGAGATCTATACTAGCTAGCGTTGTGGCAATAGCGATGGTAGCTATCGACAGTTGACCTTGAAAAATAGTCGATAACGTGAATAGTCCTATTGAAAGCTGTCGATACTATCGAGATTCGATACTTTTGATGGTATTGCGTCAAAATAGTCGATACTACCGCCAAGCGTTCAAAATAAAATAGTAACAACGAAAAGACTGATGTCCTAGCTAGGTTACAGAGCAAGTGATAAGGTCTTTCAGCCCTTAATTCCCACCTAAGAAACCCAATAGTCGAAAGACCTTTTGTGATACCTAATGAACAAAAGAAGAGAGAAAAAAACATCATGAAGGTATGCGTGTATACTATCAATAGCATACACGCATACTACCTATAGCAATAGTATTATTTATTTTTAACTATCGATACCCTCGATAGTACTTTCGTTGGGCGATACTTACGATAGGGATAAAGTAATTAACCGATTTTCAAGGCCACGATAGCTTTACGATAATATTATTATCATTATGTGATGTGATGGCCGTATGTGATAATGTCTCACTATATTATCATTATCACACACAGCCATCCCCAATCTAAGCAGAGCTTGTACTACTGAAACCAGATAACTGGAAATAAACTACACTTTTCTTTTGTAAAAACATACTTATATAAACATAATTACACCCAGACTTGCGACAAACAGACGTGTTCATCACACAAATTTCTGACTTGGTTTGGAATCGAACTCATGACCTGCGGCGTGAAAAACAAGTATAGTATCTTAACGACCACGACAGCGCACCGCGACCCTTCAATAGACTATACTATCGATAGACCATCGCTATCGCGCACAACGCTAACCTCTCCATATAGTCTGTGGCCTGTGGCATATAAAAAAGTACTCTGTGGTTCGAGTTGTTTTGTTTGTTTGTGACATGGTGTTATGATTCGAATTATATTTCTCGTAGTAGTCTGTGAATTATATTGATTTAATGAATGTATAGGCCAGTAAGTACGTATTAGATGTGCGTATGTATTTAATACGCAGGATCCAGGAGCAGTATCTCCAGATTGTGCGTAAAAGGAAGACCATTTGCTCTCTGCATTTTGTATTAGATATTTGATACTAAATTTTTCGCAATAAATATTTTTAATAATAAACAACAACTACATTGAACTAGTTACAATTTAAATATATTTACTTATCTCTATATAACTGCACAAAACGAATCAGTGGCGTAATCGTACGTATTAAATACCGGTGTTATAGTCTGCAGATAACATTCGTGATGAACCGTTGCGTTGAAGTTTAAACTGAGGAACCTGTTGAAATGCTATAGACGGACTCCGTAAGTATTGAAACTGGACGGAGGTGAAACCAGATGGATGGCTCAGATCACTGATCCAGTGGAATCCTTAGAAGCACAAAAGATTCCATTGGGTTGAATTGATCTAAACCAACCCTCTATTCCCTTCATACTTATCCAAGTTTGGTGCTTCTTGTGAACACTTTTGCGACTACTGCGACCAGTCTTAGCTGACTAGCCAGGTGTATAAGGCAAGAGTCATTATAGTGCTTGTCTTACTGGATGGGCAGCTTGTATAAGCTGAAAATCGAAAATTCCCCTTCCTTTATATAGCTGAAGCACTTAGACCTAAAACTGACCAACTGTTTGGTATGTACGTATTTATTCAACATGTGTATCCTCCATACACATGATTTGAATTGAATTTTATTAACTTTTTTAAAGTGAAATAGATAGAATAGAATATTTTTGATTTGTCAAACATATTTTTATTTGGTTATTACATTTCAAGCTCTTAAGATTCAAACTGAACTCTTTACGTTAAAAAGTAGTTTTATTTCAATGTGTGATATTCGCATAAATCTAAGACAATATGGACCCAATAGCGTGCCACCACTAACCTACATTACCTTACTAAATTATTGGCCTACTTTCATTCCAAACGTTTATGCCACTACTGCTACAAGAGGCGACCTATGTTTTGCCGCACTGGCATACAAATATTTGTGTTTAGTAGGTGCATACATTTCCTACTTACTAATCTATCATTTATAATACAATTAGATTAAAATTGGAATAAATAATAATAATAAAACAAAATAAAAAATACAAAAATTTAGTGAACACGAAATTTGAAGAGATAGATTAGTGGATGCAAAGTTAAATATGGATATTATGTGTATGTTACTTGTCTGTCGTTAGGTTTCTTTCAGACAGTGTGTTTTTTATAATACACTCATCCAACCTTTGCTGGAATGAGTGCAAGACGTAGCACATACTGTGTTTTATATACACTTCAGTTGAATAAAATCTAACTGACTGTGAATCTGCCTTTTAGTTGTCGACTATCACTATGTACCTTACACTCTGGAACACATCCAACAGTTATTACACAGGGTATTTTGGAAAGAGGACAGTACCTCCCCAGTGCTGCCTGCTTATAGGAAGAAGAAATAAGTATTAGAATTGCTAAGAAATGGAACCACCTCTGTAGTCAAGCAGATTAAGCAATCTGATTGGGTTATACAAGTGCTTTCGGGAAGTCATGGTTGATTGAGGGACTATCCTCCATGCCTCAGAGAGTATGTTATGCCGTTGGTTCCAGTTGTCATTATAAACATCTATCTGTGACTAGTAATGATAATCAATACAAATTTGTATAAATTTCACAAGCATTTTAATGCTTGAGTCGTAGCATGTTAATTGCTATTGCTATGCTAATCCTATCCTACTAATAATATTATAAATGCGAAAGTAAGTGTGTGTGTGTGTGTGTGAAGGTTTGTTACCGTGTATCTCCATAACCGCTCAACCGATTTTATTGAAATTGAAAATTTAGGTAGTGTATACCCTAGAATAGGACATAGGCTAATAATATATTCAAAAATCATCCCCTAAGAGGGTTAAATAGAGGGATGAAGTATGTATGCAACTTTTTATTCCTTGGTCCTATTCACTTAAAATTCGGTACACATAAACCTTAAGACAAATAATGAGACATGTATTTTTTATTTTTCCAAAATTACCCCCAAGGGGTGTAATAAATGAGTTTTATTGTAAAAATTAGGTTTTTCTGGATCTTCATAATCCCAAGTCTGACTCACTCCAAATACAGCATACATAAACCTTAAAAGAAATCATGAAACACGTGTTTTTTTATTTTTCCAAAACTACCCCGGGTGGGGGTGTTAGATAAGTTTATTTGGAAAAATTAAATATTCCATAACTGTCAACATTTAGTCCTTGGTCCGATTCACTTCAAATTTGGTATAAATAAAGCTTAAAACAAATAATGAAACACATGTTTTTTTATTTTTTCAATTTTTTTATTTTCATCTTAATACTAAGCGGGCAAAGCCTGCGAAATTGTTCTGAGGGTGATTTTTTCAAAGTTGATATCAATTCTCCTTCGTGATTTTGATCTAAATTACTTTTGATTTTGACACAATGACATGTTTGATAACTCAATGTTAAGAATAGAATTCGAAATTTAAACTTCATTTGTTCTTAGTTATTTGAATGAAAAACTTACATTATGGAGTAAGAGCCGTAGCATTTTTTAAGAAACCCCTATAGATTTATGGATATGCCTATGGCGGCTTGCCGATTTCAAAATGTTGCTTACACCCCTACACTACTGAACTAATTTTGTATGGAGATAGTTCGAGACCCGGGAAAGGATAGTTTTATCCGACTGCGAAAAAAGAGATTAATGGTTTAGCGCGATAACCGACATCCGCGGGCGAAGCCGGGGGCGGAAAACTAGTATGTCTATAATTCACAATAATTAAGTAAATGATATTTGCTAAAATCATAATCAAAAATCTAATAATTTTATTCGTAAACGATTGCAATGTCAATCAAGGTCACGGGAAACAGATATTTAATATGTGGTTGCAAGTGACATGGAGTGCACGTGGACGGTCGCGCTCGGTGTATTCACTTGCGAGTGGAGAATTCACTTGATATTTCACAGAATTTCGCAACTACATTTAATCTGTGGAATGATAATGAAGCAGTCCATTACTACCTATGACAATTGTCAAAGGTACATAGAAGCCGAATAAAATCTGACACCTGGTCGGCCAACCATCTGGGTTACTGGTTACCTAGGGTTTTGAGGTCTAATAGCAGTCGCTAGTTTAATTCTGGTAGCTAGCTGCATCAGGTTAAACTGAGAGCCGACCCCAATAGAAATGATAAATAAGCAAAGGAAATGAACTGCTAAATTCTTAGCTGCTACGAGATCTCGTAGAAGGTACTATGACAGCTGTCTACGAACTGTCTAGAAGCTGTTGCTACGAGTGAGCTATCGTAGAAAATGCTATGAAGGGTGATAGTCCTTAATGAGTCTCAAAGCTACGAGTCTAGCAGCTATGAGATCTTATAGATAGTAATACGACAGTTGTGTACGAGCCATAGATAGTGATGCAAAATAATTCGACTTCGTATAAATCTCATGAGTATGTGCATTCATGAGTCTTAGCACGCTAATAGTTATTGCTAAGCTAATTTGACGGGCCGGAGGTCGTGGGTTCGGTTCCCACCTAAGACAAACTGAGTGATGAACATTTGTGTTTGTGTCGAGTCTGGGTGTAAATGTCTATAATATGTATATATTTACAAAAGAAAAGTATTAAATGTATAGTATATACCAATTATCTGGTTTCCATAACAGAAGCTCTGTTTAGCTTGGACCAGATGACCGTGTGTGTTAATGTCCCATAATATTTATTATTTTTTATAATTGCTTTTATGAATTCATAAATGACAGAGAGATATAGTTGCGTGCGACAGAGCGCTCGCGGCTGCTGGTGTTTGAAATAAGTAGGTATAAAGTGAGTGTCGAATTAGCTTCATATTTCACAAAATTACGCAACTACATTAGTGAAATGCATATGAGCAGAAGTCGGAGTAGGTTGATTGATTTCTCGTCGTTGACGTCAAACGTAGAGAATAATGTGGATAAGACTCCAAAATACTACAATTTAGACACAATTCAAAAGACGTCAAAAGGAATACTTTAAAATTAGAAAATATTGAAAAAATTATGATTATTTATTTTAATTGTATTAAAGTTAAAAGCCGTCTTTTCCGTCCTCGGATGAAGCCAGGATGTGCCTGAAACTACGGTCTCAGCCACAAAATGATAACTAGTTTACTTGTTAATTCTGTTTTGTATTTATTTCATTTTGTAATCAATCATAGGGGTCACATCTTCAATACTGAAGACTCCCCATAAATAAATAAAGATTAAAAAAAAGTTGAAAGCCAAAATATGGAAATTGTATCCGATGAGAATTTAAAATAATTTTGTTATCTTTTTGTTTGATAAAAAATAATTGTTCATTGAATTCAATCAATCATTTATATAATAAACGATTTTGTTGTATGCTTTTTATTTTATTTTATTCCATAATTCCAATGCCGGAACTTTTTCAGGTACTTTCCGCACATTATGGATAAAATGACATGTCCTTAATATAAAATTTTGACGCAAGTATATAAAATCAATCTACCTACTCCGACCTCTGCATAAGAGGCATTCTCGGCATATTAAAATTTATATGAACGCTAATTAATCCATTACTAGCTGTAGATGTTGTTGTTACGAGCGAGCTATTGTAGAAAGTGCACAAGATAGATAGGGTACAGCGATTTTATATACTTGCCCGACTGGGGAACCGACCCTCTGCCTTTCAGAATACCTACACGTAGTGTAAGTATTCTGTAAGGCAGTTTTGGTTGTATTCTTTCGAAAACTAACGATGGCAAAGAGTGCTGCTACTGGTGTTGCAAGTGTCCACACCAGTGACCACTTATCATTAGCTGAGCTTTATGATTTTTAGCAGATATGAGTTTAAAAAAGTTAGTCTCGAATTTGGGTATACTTAAGCGGTTACATGCTCTTTGCCAATGACCTCTATTAGTACATACAAGGTCGCGTCCTTGTATGTAGGTACTAATAGAGCTCAATAATTAGTACGCATGGGCGTAACTATGGCAACGCCAAAATGGCGGGTTGCCATGACAACCTGAATTAGGACAATGCTGCGAGGCCCTCGTGACCTAAGTAAAGCCGTATCGATCTTCTTTTTGTCTTACCTTCCTTGTGATTTTACTTAGAATAACCTCACGCTTGCATTACGCAAAGAAGAAGGCAGAGTTGAATATTTCTAGCTATGTTGAACTCCCATGCGTAGTAGGCATGATTCCAGGGTACAAAAATCTAAATTCTATTTAGTCTGTCTCAGTTTTTATTCAGTTAGAATAGAAAAAAAGAGCTTTCTATGCTCTATGTTATGCTCTTAGGCTACCATCGCCAACTTGCCGAACTCATCGCCTACGATTACACATAAACTAAATAGTGCAGAATGGCGAATGATAATTCAAAAGAAGAACTTCATGCATTGTAAAATTTGTTGCAAAAATAAAAAAACTGCAATACGAAAAACAAACATTCTTTTTTTAAATTTAGTTGTAATTCATTTGAGGCGTTAGTAATCAATATTAACTCAATATTAACATCAAATATAAAAGCTTGTGTGGACGTTTTGTTGCTAATTTGTTACAGCAAATAAATTTTGAGGTAGATAAATGGCAAAAATCCATTTTGATCATGAATTTCAGAACACACAAGGTTTGGATTTAAAACATTGATGAAACTAAAAATTTTTGCTCACTTTATTATTTTTCGTGTTACCGAAGAAATTTTTCACACTTGCTGCGCTCGCGTTTTCATTAATGTAAAAATGACAGTTGAAAATAACTATTATTATAAACAAATCTTTCGTGCTCGCTGCGCTAGCGCTTACATTTATCTTTTGTTTTAAATTTTTATTATTATTTGACCCAGTGCAATCGACTTAGCTCAACACATTAGTAACCGGAAATGGCAGTGCGCCGGTCATATTTGCGGCAGAAGCAACACATGTCAGCGTAAACGAGATCTTGAGTAGAGACTACGGATTGTCAAACGTAGCGTGGAATGCCTCAGACTAGGTGGAGTGACGATCTCTGCAAGGTGGCTGGCAAGAGATGAATGAGAGTAACCGCGCTTATGTCCAGCGGTGGGATGATGATGATGATGCTACACTAAAATGTTTTAGACTTCTCCACCAAGCAATAATTAAGTTTATTATTTTTTGATGAGGAATTAGATCGGATTGTTTGGCGAATCTACTGATACCGATTTTAGTGCTAAAAAGTTTTGATCTGGTAGCACTGATCTACTGAGATAATTAGTTTATTCACTATTTACATGGCTTTGTAACGTCTAGATCTACAACTACAAACCTAGTCACGTTTACTGAATCACTAGTACATACGGTCGACGCCGGCAAGCAATTTGACGTAGTGTACACAGATTTTAGCAAAGCGTTTGACAAAATATCTCATTCCACACTAATGCATAAACTTGCAGTCTATGACATAACAGGGTCTGTTGGAATGGTTTTGTTCATACTTAACAGAACGCGAATTCTTTGTAGTCATAAAAGGTTTTCAATCTACATCACATAAAATTACTTCGGGCGTTCCTCAAGGTTCGCACTTGGCTCCAATATTGTTTAACATATTTATTAACGACCTTCCACAATGCCTTTGTTTTTCGGAGGTTTTCTTATATGCTGATGATTTAAAGATAGTAAGACCAATTGAATCCCCTAAAGACATTGAACTTTTACAAAGGGACCTGGACCTAGTTATTGAATAGTGTAATAACAATGGCATGGAAGTAAATTCGAATAAATGTTATCATGTATAATATACTAAAAAAATCAACTATACTAACTCTGAGTACTTTATCAAACAGCGAAAGGTACAGGAGTTAGAAGTACTAATGAGAGATCTGGGTGTTACATTTGATACGAAAGTCAGCTTTCTGCCTCATATTGAAGACATCACTAAAAAGGCTTCAAAAATGTTAGGATTCATTCTGCGTAACACTAGGGATCTTCGGAAAAGTAGCACAAAAATAATGTTGTACAATAGCCTCGTACGGAGTATCTTGGACTACTGTAGCGTAGTATGGAGACCCCACTATGCCATTCATACGCTCCGATTAGAACGTATTCAAAAACGCTTTCTGTGGCACTTAGCCTTCTGCGACGGGAAATCTAAACACTTACCATCATATAAATGGCGCTTGTGCCATTACAAAATGCATACCTTAACCGCGCGTAGAGAGGTTACAGGCGCACTATTGTTATACAAATAATGTTAAGACATAAGATAGACTGTCCTAATTTATTGAGCCTTATTAATTTTAGAGCCCCCTCGAGGTATCCAAGAAATAGTATCTCACCTTTGTGTCCACCTGTGAGGAAAACAGTGCTTGGAGCAAATTCACCGATACCCAGGTTATGCAGGATCTTTAACAGCTCTAGTGACTTGCTAGATATTCACCACGATAGTTGGAGTAAAATCTTTAAAATTATTATAAATAATGTCACTCCTTTGGAATAGATACCCAGATATACATATACATTTTTTGTTTTTAATTATATGTATTACGTATGAATGAATTTACTTAAATAAAATGAACAATGTAAAGGTTAATTTGCTATTTTTGCTTGGTAGCCTTTTCCTTGGTACCCTTTTTTTCTTGTCTATTATTTTAAATAGAATGTTTTTAGGTTTTATTATAACAACTTTATTTTAAATTGTAATTGTAATTGCAGCTATACTAATTTCTGTATCCTTATTTTAAAAAATGTCATCATTTATTCACCTGATTTATTTTAGTGATTTTATGGTGCAATTCACTTGTTTTATTTTTTAACTCCTATTTAATTTTTGGTTTTAATATAATTTTTTATAATCTACTATATAAAAATAAGTCTGGTTTTCCTTCCTGACGATATAACTCCAGAACGCACGAACCGATTTACACGGTTTTGCATTCGTTGGAAAGGTCTCGGGCTCCGTGAGGTTTATAGCAAAGAAAATTGAAAAATGCTAAAAAAAATGAAAAAAATAATCGAAAAATGAGTTGGTAAGCGATAACTCGAGAACGGCTGAACCGATTTAGCTAATTGTTTTTTTAGAATACTCCTTGAAGTACAAGGATGGTTCTTACGCAAAGAAAAAAAAAACAACTTCCTCAGAAACAGCTTAACCGATTTGGTTGGTCTGAGAATCGGTCGTAATCTATTTTCGGCCCCAGTACTGCTTTACCGGGAAGGACGGAAGGACGACGTCTGGGGGGTCCGCTAGTGTTTACTAAAGCCGTTTTTGTGAATGCGGTGTTAGCCTATAAGTGATTGTTACACTTTGTCTGTATAAAATTAATAGATTATACTGTCATGTATGGTGTAGACAATCGTTGGCTAATCTAAATAAATAAATAAATAAATTTACTGAATAGAGAGGAAACGTCTATCCGCAATGTTGTTGAGCCAAAAGAATTTTTTCCAAATGCAATTTCTTTTTTGTTTGCAAAATATTTGCTAGGTTTCTTGCGAATGCGAATGCGGATGCTAGAAAACATGCGAATATTCTCGAATGTGAATACGAATTTTCGTGACATCACAAAATATCAAATTTTATGATTGGCCGCGCGGTTGAAAAGGACATGATCACAGATGTTTCTGATATAAAAATTTACTTTATAATTGCCAATAAAAATGCCAGAATGCGCCCCGTACTGCTAAGCGACAGGGTGCACCGAAGCTCATGGTGCTCATGGTGCCTCGTGCACTGCTCCCTAATCGGCGGAGGTCTCTTGGAATAGATTCGCGGGTTCTATAGGTGTTTTTCGACCCGGGCGAGCGAGACCCCGCAGGGTCTCCAGCTACTAGCTTCCGGGCCCAATCTACCCACTAAAAACCCCCGGTGTTTCGCCAGACACACGATGATCGACGACACATCGAACAGTGGTGGCCTATAATAGGTAGTATTAGGTAGACCGTTTAACTCGCGTGTCGCCTGCGCGGCAAGAAGCGCGGGGGAGGGGGTGTTAACGGGTGGGTACGCGGGGCTGCGGGGCAGAGAGCTTGCGGCAATCGCGGCCGGCAGTACGCTCGCTGTGCTCGCAGCGCGCGGTTGGTATGTAATACGCACAATACGATACGATACCGCAGGCGATACGCGAGTTAAACGGTCTATCTATACCTAACAGTTCTATCAGATTCGTACCGGCTTTGATTATTTACATACAAATAATCGAAGTAGACAAAATAATAATAATTTTTCTTCTAGAATTATATTACCTACTAATGTTAGTTTGTTACTTCTGCAGCCCCTGCAAGTGTAGTCGTTGGTCTCAAGAAAGTCAATTTCAAAATAAATAAGTATGAGGAGTTGCGCTTTACGATGCTGCAAATCTAGTTACAGTAAATCAATTGTACGTGACTTCAGTTTAATTTCGTAAGTATTTTTATATCTAGTTATTAATAAAAAAACAATAATTTTCATAAATAAAATTTAAAAACTTGCTAATTTTGTTATATCCGACCTATATTGCTGAGAAGTTAGTTGTACTTGTATACCCTCCTTTACGCTACTCGTGAAGTTGCACGGCTTGGGAAAGTTGACACTTCGTCCAACTTCGCGAGCAACTCACTCGCTCGGCGACACCGTCACGAACTCACGACTTACACGTCATGGACGCTCAAGTAACAGCAGCTTTTAGTGTCCCACGGCTGGGCACGGGTCTGCTCTCAACTGTCTTACAAGTTGACAGTGTTTAGGCCATAATCCACACACTCTGGCCAAGTGCGAATAGATGATATCACATGTCCTCGAATGGTTAGTTCTTAGACATGCTGGATTCCTCACGATGTTTTCCTTCACCGATATTGTGTGTGCGCGACCAAGAATCGATCGCCGACTATGTATTGAAGCGAGCGAAAAGCGAAATAATGCAACGAGTAGTGTAGAGAGGCAATACGTGTAGGCACTTCGTCCAACTTCGAGCCCTTTGACTCGAGCACAAAAACACCGCTAACAAATGGATGTCACCCAAAGTGAGCCGAGGTTGGACGAAGTAAGACGAAGTGCCTCTCCACACTATCGTGTTCGCCTATCCTCGCCCAACTTCGCGAGTAGTGTGGAGGCAGGGTAAGGGATGTGTAACCCGCACCATTCAAGAAACGAATCTAAAATGGCGGTTTTTACTTGTAATGACAGGTTGGACCGTCTGCAAAAAAAGGTAATCAGTGGCAAAGGGTGAAAGGCTGAAAAAGGGAAGCCGGAGTAAAAATGTTCTTAGGAAAATAATATCTCTTCAGTACCGTCACCGATCGTTCTTACACTTGATGTTGTACTTATTTTTGTACGCCTTTAAAATTTTTAGGCGTTACATAATATATTATTAAGTAGATACATGTGATATAGATCATTTCCTAAAGGGAAGCCGATGGAAGTCGGCTTGTATGGACTCTTTGACACTCGTAGTCGTATAAATGATACTTTTAAATATAGACTTTGGTTGTTTTAAGATATGTACCTGCTTATTCAAAAAGCTAATAAAGTTCATAATGGATTTGAAAAAACATTTAATACTGAATTATAGTTAAAAAAGGATATTATTTTTATGTGTACTGTACCGACGTGTGGGACTAAAGACAGCAATAACGTGGGAGTAAGAGGGAATGATTAGTGCTGCCATTTTAGATTCGTTGTTACTTTGATAGCGTGGGTTATACAAAACGATTGTGTTGTCGATAAAACTTGTGAGGTTTGTTTGAGTATTATAGTCCATCAAATCTAAGAAGTACCGTTTGACGTTTCATTGTTTTCTATTAAATTAGCTTCATAGAGGCGTAATTCATACTATTTTTATTAGCTTTCCTGTAAAATAATTGAATTATGAAGCTATTTTTATTTTAACACTAGCGGACCCCGCAGACGTCGTCCTGCCCCGGTAAAGCAGTGCCACCTGCTGGGGCCGAAAATAGATTACGACCGATTCTCAGACGAATCGTTTAAGCTTTTTCTGAGGAAGTTGTTTTTTTTTCTTTGCGTAAGAACCATCCTTGTACATCAAGGAGTATTCTAAAAAAACAATTAGCTAAATCGGTTCAGCCATTCTCGAGTTATGCGCTTACCAACTCATTTTTCGATTCATTCATCTCATTTTTCATTTCATTTTTCATTTTTTTTTCATTATTCAATTTTCTTTGCTATAAACCTCACGGAGCCCGAGACCTTTCCAACGAATGCAAAACCGTGGAAATCGGTTCGTGCGTTCTGGAGTTACGGCGTCAGGAAGGAAACCCCGACTTATTTTTATATAGTGGATAACATAAACAATTTTCATACAAAAAATAAAATTCTAAATGTACTACGTTTAGAACTGTCAAACGGTACTTCTTAGATTTGATGGAATGTAAATAATTATCATATTATTTAAATGTTCAAAGTACTTTCTGTTATATCAGATTTCCGAATATAAATACCGAACAACGTAACCAATGGATACGGTTTGTGCAACTGGACCGCGGGGAGGAGAACTGGAGTCCATCTGCATCTTCGAAAATATGCACGAAGCATTTTAAAGATGGGGACGTTTCCCACGGGAGGTCTGGTCGTGTGTATGTAAAAAAAGGATCGGTACCTTGTACCGCAAGAGAAGTAAGTTGCATGTATTTTTAGATTTTTTAATCGATTGCCAAAAATGAAGGTAGTTTCTCAATTCTACCGTATATATTATGCTTTTTTATGTTTGTTCGCGTGTTTTTATGATTTTGATGATTCTTTTTTTTTCTGGTTTCTGCTAAAGCTGGACTATGAAGGTACGTACAGAAAATAATAATCAAACTAATATTTAAGTCAGTATAACATATAGTTCACGATAGCGCATACGCACAAGCTCACTCTACGCGCACTCAAACACACACGCACACATGCACGCACGCACGTACACACGGATAATTTCGTCGGTTATGAACTGATTTTGATGATTCTTCTTTTGTCAAAAAGGTGATATCCCAAGACTAGTACATCCGAAACAGTTGAGGGAACTCCTCAACGATTTACAACAAATACCTGATGTTTGGGCTTGATTAATCTGCATTGATAAGAACTATACATCTAGATGTGTTGTGGCATTAAAGAGTAGTGCTATCAAATATTTGATGAAGCTACTAAAATTCTTTTACCATTATTATTATTATAGAAAGCTACATCTTTATAATACTAAGTAACATAGGCTATATTATATGTTGAAATTAATTAGGGATCCGGATAAAAATTTCGACAAAGTAACCGAAGGTGTGAAAAAAATAATGAATAAAATCATTGATCAATATTACGCTGCGGAAACTATTGACATTAGAGCAAAGTGATGTACTACAGTTTTATAGAGGACATAAATAGCTAAAAAAAAAAGTCCGAGGTACCATATACCTAACTATTGTAGTTACGTTGAAGCCAAATCCAACGAACCCAAACTCGATAAGTTTCCGCCATTTCGTTGAGGAGTTCCTTTGACACCTCCTGACTCCAGTTTGAAATATATTATATAGCTTAAGTAAAGATGTAGCTTTCTAATGGTGAAATATTTTTTAAAATCGTTCCAGTAATTTTTGAGCCTATTCGTAACAAACAATCAAATCATTCCTCTTTATAAATTTGTTGTGTCATGTATGTTTTAGATTACACCGCAGAGCTCAAGCGACGTTGGAATCCAAACGAATAACGAAATGGGTGATATAGAAGTAAAGATCGAACATATATCTAATACCGAGGATAACATGACAGTACTGGAACCAGAAGTTATAATACAAGAGGAAACTGCAGCTGTTATAGAGGAAGAGGCCGCTCCTCCTCTACCAGAAATTATACTGATGAACGCTGTGAGTGTTTGTCCTGCTTAGACCTGCCCTGCTAATCTGAAGATAATCCTACTTATTCTGATTCAGTATCCTTAGTTTTTTCAATCCGACAGTTTTAACAGAAGATTAGAGAGTTTAGGTCTTAAACCACTGGCTTAGTGTGGGTTGATGGATGTCACATATCCTCAAATGTTTAGTTCCAAAGTTTGAATATTGAGGGGCATTGATGAAACGATTCACACAAATACATTGGCTACGGTCTAGAACCGAATATATATGCAAGCTGTATTTAAAAGTGGGCCAGAGTGGAGTGACGATCTCAGCACCGACACTCAGGGCCGACAAGAACTGGATTTAAAAAGCCTCGGGTCTTGTTCAGTGGCGTACTTTAGGAGGAGAGGCCTATAAAATAATATAGATCTTTATACAAGGTGAACCGGAAAGGCTGTATCATGCCTTCAATTTACTTTACGTTATTTAAAGTCTGTGGAGTTATAAATCAATTAGAAATAAATCATAGCCCCTAAAATAAAAATATTACTATTCAATTTATTTTCTTAAACGACCCTAGCTTTAGAAGAGACCGCCATTTATCATTCATTTGTCACATCTTTTATTAAGTCAAATAAAGTTAAAAAATACAGCTATTGGAGTTGGGCGACGCGAATAATTTTTAATTTTCATTCATTCATTCTTCCTAAAACTAGAGAAGGGCTGAAACGGTTTCTCTGTTTTTGATTTTGAAATATTGCTAGAAGTCTAAGGTAGGTTATAACGCGATAAAAAGTTCGATGGCTTAGCTAGTTTCATTTACGAAATGTTTCAGACGGTTGTAAGCAGCGCCGGACAACCGCTGTATCTTCTTGTACTGAAACCAGTCAAGACCGCCCGGAGGCGTATACGCAGGAAGAATTAGAGTAGATGAGCCGCTGGGGAAGGCTGTGTGAAAGTTGTTGCCAAAAGCAAGTGGTCACTTGTTTTTGTTATTGAAGTGTCTGCGGTAACCTAGGGTAATTTATAATAAATGTTGTTGGTCGAATCTGGAAATAAAACATCGTCGTTTATACGTGTGATCAGGATGGTGGAGACTTCTCAGGCACTCTCTCTTGGTACCTCCTGTGTACCTTATGTATCTCTTCTGAAAATCTCTGTAACTGCACATTTTAAAAATTATTAATATAGTAGATTTTTTTTCAACAACCGTACAGTATTTTGCTATTTAATACTTGTCTACAGAACTATTTACACAATGTTCTTAGCTGCATTTTTTGTAAGCAGTATACATTTTAAAAATATCACATTCGGTGTACGTATATACACAGATTTTCATAAGAGTTACCTAAATGTGCCCATTAATAATGTAATAAATTTTAACAAATGTGAAAATTATACATGTCATCCTCACGCACACGATGATTGAACTGTTAAGACGGTTAGTGAAAGCATTTGATATAAATATGTATTAGATTTATGTAATATAAGATTAATTTTATAGAAAGTGTACCTACTCTAGCAAGTGTAGATAAAAAAACGGTAACACCAGAACAGAATATGATATAGTTTCAATACTATATTATATCATTTTGAAAATTCTAATAATGAATATGAATGGACATAGGAAGGATCGTGCTAAGAGTTTCTAATAGGAATAGAACTGGAATCGTGACTAACTTCATATCAAAAACCGAACAAAAGTAGCGTCAGCACAAATTATCTAAGCACACATAATAATATAATGTTAAAATGTATGTATGTATAATTGATTTATGTAGAAAAGTATGTAGCTACCTGCATGAGTAAAGTAACGCGCTATTGGGTGCCATATGCCCCAAACTTGTACAAAAATACACATAGTCCGTGTATTTGTGTATGTGTCACAGATTTTGTTCTTCGGAAGTTACTAAATATGTTCGTGTCTAATCGACTTCAAATCTTCTATCTTACTCGAATGCCATAGAGATATAGGCTCCCGCTTTTATTTTCAATTTTGATTTGATTTTTATTTAAAAAATCGGAAGTTGTTCTAAAAACCGGAAGTTGTTGAGCATTCCGGTTCAAGAAACCGGTTTTCTAGTTCTATTCTTATTTGAAATGCACAGCACCAGAAAAATATACAGGGTGTATTATACGAATTTAGAATTAGTAAATATTTTTGTCTAATTCTTATATCTGCGACGAAATATTAGCAGAGCTTACATGTTAAGCGACTATAGACTAGGTTTTTCTAGGTTTTTCATGTTTACACAATTATTTATACAATCGATGAGAATTAAGCCATTATATATTGTGATATGTTTTAGTTTAGACAAACACTTGAAGTCAATAATTGTTAGGCGATTTATGTGATATTTGGTTTTTTTTTCGATTTCCTTCATGCTGCAGCTATTCTTCATCTCACTCACCGTACCATAGGTCCTATGGCATAGGACGACGCCTCTGTAATGATTTTTGGAATTCAATCTTATAATAGTATCTCATTTGATTTAAATAACTTGTATGCAGTTTGATGTTTGAAAAAATGATCTGACTGTTAACGTAAAAAATCTATGATTGTTTTGTTTCACAGTTCAAATTTTGGTGTTTAAATATTTTTTTTATTAATTTTTGCAGGTTGTGTTATTAAGAATGAATTGTTTAGGTTAAGGTTAGTGATATTATAATTAATTTATTTTCGGAAGATATGTACAGTACCTACTTTTTTTTACAATACTTTTAACTTATTAAATATTTACTTTGTTGTTGTTTTATGTTTGTATATTTAAATGTTTATGTTTAATTGTTATGTTTGTTTTATGTTTTTAATATTTATGTTAAACGTACGGTGCGGGGCGTAGCATTACCACCATGGGATGCATTACGAAATTATACCATCACACCTATGTTTATACACTGTATACTGAGCACTGGTGAAATACACAACGTATATTACTATACAGTGCAACCTTAATTTAACGTACCTCACTATAACGACATCCTCGATTTAACAAATTCTTCGTAATCCCCTCGAATTGTCCATAAGAGTTAATATTACCTTTACATTGCGCACATTTTTTGCGAACAACCTCTTTATAACGAATTTTCAACTATCAAGAAAAAGTATAAATACCTCTAAGTTGTAGTGTCACCAATGTATGACTTTTAATCTCATAGTACTTAAGTGATTCATGTCGCGACATGTTTCGACACACTTTTGTTCGTAAATCAATCATTGTTGTTTGATGGGAAGTAATGTTAACACTTCTTCTAGTCAATATTGTCAAAGATTTAAGTTAAAATGGCTCAGAAACGTAAAAGGTGTTCCTTATCGACGTGAAACCATAAAACCATTTTTTTACCTCTTTATAACGAATTTTAGACCATCCTAACGTCAACATAACAAACCTCAGTTCAACGAATTACTTGATATAACGAATATTTACTTGTTCCCCTCCGATTTGTTATATTGAGGTTGCACTGTATATGCTATTTACACAGTATAACGTGATGTGCACAATGTATACACAATGTTAATAAGGTATACAGAGCTCAACCGGCTAGGGTGAAGGCGCGGGAGCAAGAGTAAGAACAAAGTACCAGTCAAAACCCGGTACCGATGATTTTTTCTAGTAACGTGACAACATACATGTTGAATCTATTAAAAAGATTACCAATTTAACCTGTATGCTGCCGTCTTAAGTATAAAGGGCACGTCTAACATTTATTTTCGCAATGAAGTTATTAACATTGTCTGGATCAGTAAAAGATAGTGATTCAGATGATATCAATAACTTTGTTACGAAAAAAATGTTAGATGTGCCCTTCTTTCATACGACGGCGTGTGTACCTACACGACGTGTGTACCTACGTAATAGTGTCGGAATTGTGCCAATTGTGCAAAAGTGTATATATGTATCTTTGTTTGTAGTACGATTTGTCGAAAATTACCCATCGGATTGTAATAATTTTATTTTTATTAGATGTAATACCTTCTAACTTTTAAGTCGCATCCATATCGCTTTAAACGTTTTAGAGATAAAGACGTAGATATGATATTGTAGATTTAAGTGTTTCATTGATGTTACATCATAGGTGTCGTTTTCGACGTTTTAGAGGGCGGAAAAAAAAACAAATGATATCTATTTCTAGATCCAAGATGGCGTATGACATTTTGCAAAAATAACCATTTTCGATGTCGTTTTTAGGGTTGACAAGGATGGAGATTATGAATTAAAATTAAAATATATATTTAAATTGCTATCATAGCAGAAGTAATTTTATAATCGAACATAATTACAACGTTAAGAATTAAAAAGTTTAATAATTAGTTAAACAACGGCATACAACAGTCACTGTTACTAAAGTAATTTACAGACTGGTAACATTTTCAAGACTAATTTATAGGGATCAAGTTCCTACTTATAGGTTTATAATGAAACATAGATGCTGATTATATTTGTTATTATACGATGATATTATCTACTTTAATTTATTGCGTGAACGCACTACCGGTTAACGGAATGCGGTGTACGGATGCGGGTGAAGCCACTTGATTTTTTTATGAAACCGCATGATCTCAATTCACTCTTGCGGTACACAGCAAATAACGCATGCGACTGACCGCATCCCTATCAGCTGCTAGTGCGTTCAAGCTGTTAATATTTTTAATAATAAATTATATTACATAATAATATAAATTTTAAAATAACAGATGTGTTGTGAATTTGGTGTTAGACTGTTTATGGCTGTTAAGTAATTAAATGTTTAATATATTGTATGTAAGGTATAATGTACCTGATCGTTGTTTGTGACCAATAAATATTTAGTACAAATCAAATATTTATTATTGTTGAATGGCTCGAAAAAAATACAGACGAACCATCGCAGGGTACCTACGCTCTATTATAGAATTCTATCATTAAACTACCATTCACTAATAGCATTTATAACCCGCGCTAGCATTGTTGTGGATGGCAATTGCAAGCGGCCTAGCCGTGTTCCGGGGCGATGTCTGGTGACACCATTTAAGAGGGTGAGTCGAATTGTTTCCTTTATGGTTTCAACCGTTTCAGCCTCATTTCCCTGTAACCTTCTCCCCGAAAGTCATTTTCACACGAGTGATCGCCCCATCGTAGACTACATCATTGATTAACATCAGGTAAGTTGTAGTCAACGGCGTAAATAGTAAATGTTGTCTATTTAGGTATATAGATCAACAACAGAAAGCTAAAACTTAGTAATCCACAAAAACGAAAAATGCTCACCAGAGCCAAAATTCAATCATTTCTTTTTTTAAATCATAAACTATCCGTTATTTATAACCTAGACTCACGAAATCTCATAGATTACTGGATTAGGCGGGCCGGGTGGCGTGGTCGGTAAGACACTTGCTTTTCACGCCGCAGGTCGTGGGTTCGATTCCCACCCGAGACAAACATTTGTTAAATATGTCTGTTTGTCTTGTGTCTGGGTGTAATTATCTATATTTAAGTATATATTTACAAAAGAAAAGTATTTTAAGTGGTATATTACCTGTTATTTGGTTTCCATAGCACAAGCTCTTCTTAGTTTGGGATCAGATGACCGTGTGTGTTAATGTCCCACTATATTATTATTATTATTATTAATTCCATAATTTGTAGACTACGACGTTTTCGCTTTCCAGCTTCGAAATAGTGATAGGTAGGACAAACCTAAATGATGAGTTTGTATGAGGAACTCATTTTGGAAAATGAGGTAGGACAATGTACCACCTCAATTGAGGTGGTCCTCAAAAAAAGCAGTACACACAAAATGAGGCCATCTCGTATTTTAGAGGGATGTGTTAGATGAAGTAGATATATGACAAATGAAGTAACGAACTAATACTTGAGTTTGAAGTGTTTTGGTACTTGGCAAACATAAAAGTGAGTAAATTAGAAAAGATTGATATTTCAATTAATAAAATAATTATCAATTTATAGTGTAATTTTTTACATGTTGTAATTTAAAAATAATAACATATTTGCCTTTTTTCCAACTAGTCGGTTTCTTGTCTCTGATATTAGTTGACCAGAACCTGTTCGCACTTCACTAATACATTTACTCTTTCTTGCAAGCCACTTTTTTGAGGGAGTGGGCGACATTTTCACACTGCACGCACACAAGCTCAACACCTCAACGAGTTTGTACAAAATAAGTATTTGAGGTGATGGGACAATTTATTCCTTTGTATGGGACATTTGAAGTGCCTCTTGTATGAGGTACACAACACTACTTCGAAATGTACAGTTTACAACTCAATAGCATGGCAGTACATCGGGTACGCCTACTCCATCTACTTACTCATATCATTACAGCGACGCACCGCGCCTCAGGCTGATTTTCCAAAGCAGTATAAACCGGTTAAAGCCAAGCAAAGGAGCTCATCTTAGGCCTCGCGTACTGCAATATGCTTATTTTTAGAATCGGTAGTATAAAAACCAAACATCTTTATTATTATTTAATATTTCACAAGACGCACAAAATTTACTGTAAAAGCTGTACAATTTTCTTAGCTGGACATATGTTATGCACACGTTTCCTGTGGGTGTACAGTGAGGCGCTCTGTCTGAAGGTACACCCGCACAACTCGCAGGACAGCGGACGCTCCCCTGTATGTATTAGTTCATGTTCACGGAGGCTCTTTTTGTCCTGAAAGATAAATATAACGTTTAAGGCGAGCTGGTTATAAGGATAAATTATGTCGAAACACTAATCTTAATTTTATGCTACTTTAAACTACACTAGCACACACTTTTTTTTACTAAAACACAAACGATCACTTTACATCACACTTAACACAAACAGATTAACTCTTACTATCACTAAACACTATAATTAACTTCCATATTTCTTCATGATCGCTAATTTTTCCTATCTTCCTTTACCTTCGTATCCGAGTCTTCCCAAATCCAAACTAAGACTGACTTACAGGCTTTTTTTTGCGGATGACCTAACCCAATCGGCCGGAAGGGCCTTTATTGTTTCACCGGACTTCTTCTGTGGACGCTACAATATAAAAAATATTAATATGGATAGCTACTCACTCTAAAGGCTTTGCCACACTGTTGACAGATCTTATTACGAGTCCCTTCTGTGACACCTTCGTGAGCTCGCCTCACGTGACGAGCGATGCAGCGGCGCGTAGCTAGTGCCTTAAAAAAAAAAAATTCGTGTTATGATCGTCTAATCTTAACCCAGCAGTGATGATCACGCGTATATATATATTACACTGACTCCTAAACTAGGAATACCTGTGAGGTATTCCTAGTTTAGGAGTCAGGGTCCCAATTTTTGTGTCCAATTATTATTGTGAAATCTAAATAGACATTAAGATACTGTATGGTTTTTGTAACAATAAAAATTAATAAAAAAATAGTATTAAAATATGTAACGAGTAATCGCACGGACTACACACCAGTGGCGAAGGGTGGAAATATTTTATTTTTTTATTAGGAACAAACCCATAATATAACCCATAATATTGTTCACAGATTAGCAAAAACTAAGTTGATTTCAGTTCTGAAATGTGACAACTGCGCAAGAGAACAGATATTTTAGATTACAAAACAACATAAAGTTAGGCAAGTTTAAAAACAGATACAGCTAGGTACTATAATGAATACAACCAGGATCGACTATTGTATAGGCAGAGAAGTTAAAAGTTCAATTGCATGATTTTTGAATTTGTTATGAGACAGAGCAAAAATGTCAATATGAAAAAGGGAAGCCGGAGCAAAAACGTTCTTAATTAGGAGTATAATAGATATCTGTTCACTACAGTCACCGATAGTTCTTACACTTATAAATAGACCGTTTAACTCGCGTATCGCCATCTGAGGTACAATACAAAGTCATAAAACATTAATTAAACCTCATAAAGAACTATTTAACCACAGATAAAAGTAATGTAAGACTATTCGTCACTAATGTCCATATCGCTTGAATCATCATCACTCTCTGTGCAGCTTGAGGAGTCAGAATCTTGGCGATAGGCGATACGCGAGTTAAACGGTCGGCCTATAATACTATACTTATTTTTGTCGTTATTTAAAACTTTTAGGCGTTACATGATATATTATTAAGTTTTATTTATTTATTTATTTATTTATTTATTTATTTATTCCACTAACACAAAGGATGGTAAAGTAATTGTGAGAAATACAGTTTTGCAATATCTTCCTTTGTGTGATAGATAGATTTTGTAAGAAGGTCGCAAGTACCTTTTTTAACTTGAATCTAGTTAAACCATAAATGGAACGAATGGCGTTAACCTTATTATATAAATACGGACCAAGAAAGCAGTGAAATCTATGTGATAAAGCTGTTCTATATCTTGTACTAGTATCAAAGATTTTGTGTTTTCGGCGTTTTGTTGCGTTAATTTCGGGGTCATAATGCACTAGGGAGTGGGATTTAAGTACGATACGACGTATGAATAGCTGTCGAACCGTAAGTACCTCAAATGTCTGATATATGTCCGTCGTGGGATGTCTGAATGGCAGAGACAGTGCTACTTTAATTACAGCTCTCTGGGCTCGTTCTAATTTTATTAGCGTGGTTTTAGCAGCACCTCCCCATGACGTAATACGTACGTGTGATATTGACCATTCCCTAAAGGGAAGCCGATGGGAATCGGCTTGTATGGATTCTTTACCACTGCTACATACTATACGTTTCACCAAAACCCAGCCAAAAGTAGCGTCGGCATAAAATATCAAAACACTTGCGCTTGCACTTGCACTTTTCATTATACTTATAGATATAATGAAAAACGCCAAAACGTAAATAAATAAAAAGTTATTCAGAATTAGGTTTCTAGGTTAGAATATTGAACAACATTTTATTTATCGTTTTGAAGTTTTTTATTATTGTACGTACGGCCTGTGAGGTAAAATATTTTCTTACCTTTCAATAAATAACAAGTTTCTTTTTATTCTGAAATAGGCCTCCGCTTGACTACAACTTGCCTGATGTTAAGCAATGAAGTAGTCCACGATGGTACTACTACGATACTACACGGTTCACTTGCGATAACGAATGATTTTCGGTGAGAAGGTGGCAGTGGAATGAGGCTCCATATGGTTAGAAACCATAGAGGAGCAACAATCTCGAAACACCCTCTTAAATGGTGTCACCAGACATCGCACCGGAACACAACAAGACCGATTGACGGTGCGGCTTTGTTTGGTGGATAAAAGTAATTTATAGAGTAAACTGGAGAAATATGGACTTACCTTCCCACAAACAGGACACTTATGCTGCGTCCTCCCCATGTGATGGTAATTGTAATGATCCCTCATTTCTCCATGCGATCGATACCGTCTGTCGCATAGAGTACATTTGAACCTGCGGTATGGTATCCTGTATTACACATAGGTATAGGCAGAGGTGAATATCGCCGACATGTCGCTGGATACGTTTAGGTCCCTAAATAGTAGCGAGCGAGACTATTGCTCTCATCAGGCACAAGCCCTAACTTTAAACTACTAATAAGATTTTTCTAAGTATATTACAAACGATTCTACATTCCACCCAGAATTTTGACTTACAAACACTTTTACACACTGGAAAGTCTGTCTAATTGTGTTTAATACACTATAAATGAACACTTAACAAAGAAACCAGTAGGTTAATTAATTCACGTAATTTCTTGACGCGCCAATCAAGTTGCGGGGCAGTTGCAATTAAGTTTATGTCTTAGTGCAAAATGGTATTCTTTTACGGACTTATTCATAAAAATTCTAGATTCTTTAGTTAAAATGGACTTTGTCTCTTTCTTACTAGTATAAAAGTCAAGATGACAGACAAAGACGAACGAATTATAAACCCATTTTAGCTATAATGGGCTTATATGACGTTTATGAATACGGGGTTATAATAAATGCTAAAACGCTCGCGTGACGCGAACTTAACGCAAGCGTATCTGACAGCGCGCGGTTATCAAAATTGCGAGAATACGCAAAAATCTGTTTCGGTCAAAATTTAACTGCACTTATTTAATCACGAGATTTAGCCTCCAGATATTCTTATGCGCTTTCAGACATTCTAAACTCTTAACTACACTTTCGAACACTTTTTACACTAGAACATTTTTATTCACAATTACCTAATAGTGTATGCTACACTTTAAATGTACACTTACCTAAGTAAAGCAGGTTGCGGCGCGTGTGGCGATGTATACTTTAAGTGATGTTCATACGACTCACGACTGACAAACACTTTTACACACTGCACACACTGGAAAGTCTGTCGGGCAGAGTGTATCCGGGCATGTGACTTAGATAGATCTGTGCGGACCATTTTGTGGCATATTGGGCATTCTTCACGGGGCGGGGACCGTTCGTGGAGTCTGGTAAGTGTTTATTACTTATTAAAAAAATACGAAAAAATATGTTTTTTATATATTTTATATATACATCCATTTTCTTCGTTTTATAGGCACCTAGATTTGAGAGGTCCATATTCTACCTTCCAGAATTCAGTGTTCAATAATTTATCTATTTTTGTTCCTAGGTGAGGATAAGAAACTCTGTACTCGTGTGTAAAGTGAACAAGTGTGTGGTCTTGATGCCTCTTGTGTTGCAAGCGTTCACAGGCTCTAGTGATCGCTTACCATCAAGTGGGCGTATGCCTGTTCGGTGACTTCGTAGTAAAAAAAAATTAGAACTTGGGGTTATACAGTAACGGTTATGTCTTTTAATACTAAAAAATCACTCGACTGATTTAGATAAAATTTAAATGGTAATTTGAAGTATACCCTAGACAATCTAACTTTCTAACTCCTCCTATTATCCTTCTGATTAAATTCGTGCGGGATCCAAAACAGTTTAGGTGTCCCGGGACTTGGCCGGGTTCAACTCCCGAGTCTCTTCACGGCGCCGCTGTCGATCCTAGCTTACAGAAGTAACTGTGGCGGGATCGCGGTGGTTATAAATACCCTTTGAAACAAAAAGAACCAACAAAATCGATTTATAATGGGCAGTATGATCGCGTAACACAACGTAACATACGCTCTGCTGTTGATATCTATATATATAAAAATCAATTTCTGTTTGTTAGTCTCGCTAAAACTCGAGAACGGCTGAACGGATTTATCTTATCTTGGTATTGAAAAGTTCGTGGAGGTCTAGGGAAGGTTTAAAAGGTGAGAAAAATTCGAATGATTGCCGGGGAAAACCCTAAAAACAGCACTTTTCTTTTTCCCATACAAACGTTTTGATTGAATGTTCTAAGCATGGAAAGTAAGCCAAGAGTGTGATAAAATGTATGATGATTAGAAATTTTGTCTAATACCGATATCTACCCGTGCGAAGCCGGGGCGGGTCACTAGTTGGTTAAAAACATATAATACTTACAGTTTATGTCTGGCCAAGTTATTATTGAAAGCAAATTTTTTGTCACAAATATCACATTTGAATCCTTCTCTATGCCATTGTTGTGTGTGTTTCCAACGAAGATTTTTATCCCTTTAACGAAAATACCACTAAATTATTTATGTTTTAAGTTATATGTGTCAAAGAAGGTCAACAGTTTCACGACGAAGCCTGGTTCGACAAACCGTGAAAAGAGGGAAGCAACACGCCAGCTTCATACTCCCACTAGTCGCAACACACACCAGATCACCGTGTGGATGACCGTGCTGTTCTCGGATAGGTCTATAAAATCATCGACTAAGGTACCTCATACAGAAGACTGCTTAAATCGTCTGTATAGACGTCAAGGTCATAAATGATTGATGAAGTTAAAATTAAATTTAAAAATATGAAATTTATAATGCAAAGACCCTAATGCGTATTTTTAAAACACACAAGAGTTATCGCCACTAGTGTGTGGATTAAGATCGTGTCCAGCAGCGGGACACTAGAAAGGGTTGAAGTGTATTTTTTTAAACATAGTGTTAAGGCTGGCAGCGCCATCTATTGTTCGATTGGACGAAATAGAAAATAAGTAAATAATAACGACATCTATTGTCAAGCAGGGTAAGAGGAATATAGGCAGATGACACTAGCGCCATCTATTGACGAATAGGGTAAAACTATCATCTAGAATTATCCTGTAATCAAATATAGATTCTGGATCTTATGAGGAGTGCTTCAGGGCGATACAAATAGGGCCGTATACCGCCTCGTAGTCTTGGTTCGACCTTCCTCGGACGGCTCACCGAAAGAGTCCGGTGAGCCAATAAAGGCCCTTCCGGCTAATTGGGTTAGGTCGACCGCAAAAATAAGCCTCGCAGTCAGTCTTCTTTTGGATTTGGGAAGACGGATATGAAAGTAGGAAGAGAAGTGTTGTTTAGGTTTTTAGGTGTGTAGTAATTAACCGCATTATTGAAGTAGTTTTTAATAAAATTATCCTGATTTGTGTTTATCCTGATACCCAGCTCGTAACAATAGCTTAGAAGTACCAACTCTATGATTTCAGCTTTCGAATAAAAAAACTCATCAAAATCATTTGTTTATGAGTAACAAACATTGACACTTTCGCATTAATAACATTAATGAAAGAAGAAAGATCAAATACTAACTTAAAATATTTATTACATTCTTTGCACATGTATCCCAACAGTGTCCTTTTCTCTCTTGGTTTTCTATCTCTTCCATCTATTGGATTATCCTAAAAAAAGTATTTAACTTGTATTATTGTTCATTATTGGTGACTAGCTAGATACGCAGACGATATTAATATGCGGATTACGGATGGGATGATGGTGCTTGGGATGGTGCTTGTATAGTAAATTATGTATGTCTAAATCGGCGCCATCATTTTGCTGTCATCGACGGGCGAATAGCGGCATAAAGGGTCAGAAACGAGTGATGCCTAGGTGTTGAAAGGGATCATAGACTACGGAGTGCTCACCGTCAAATAGGATGTACGCTTGATTACCAACTTAGCATTATTAAAAAAAGTAAAAGAATATTACCTTTTTTCTTCTTATACTCTTTATTCTATGTAAATTTTCTAAGTGATTTACTATTTCATTGAAATTCTGGCATTTATAGTCACATATATTACAATTGTATATTTCAAAATGGCCTCCTCTGTGGCTGTCAAATGTATCAACATCAATGTAGGTTAGACATATATCACATTGTCTATGGTTGCGTTTCTAAAAGACAAAAAATAGATAATTTGACAAAAAAATTAATTATAAACCAACTTTTAATTTATATGGGACCTACAAATTTTTGCTGCCAGAAATCTAAAGAAATTATTTCATATTTTTGGAGTCGGTTAAAGTCAAAAATAAAATAATTAATTAAGATTACCTCAACATGAAAAAGTTTATTATGACTGTCCAATTCTTCTTTGCTATCAAATATTTCTAAACAATCTTCACATTTATGTTTAGAATTTATAAAATCGCGCGCCATTTTTATATCATTCCTATAATTTCTTAAATCTTGTTCATTTAAGCAACTAATGCTATAATACTTTTTACTGTTGATGAGACCTTCTCGAGCATTTCTTATTTTTTGAATCTCCTGTTCCTTTTTCAAAAGATTTTGACACTTAAATTCTGCTTCAGTCTTTAATGGCTGATATTTAAATTTATCATCCTGCCAGTTATCATAGAGTTCAGATAGAGGTATATCATCTTCACTTTCACTTTTAATATCTGTGGCTTGACCGCAGTCTATAAAATTGTCTTCTACGTTACCTGTGGTGTATTTTATCGTTTTAAATCTCGTTGTATGATATTTACATAGGCGGGAAAGGGTGGAGTAACATGTTATCTGAAAAAAGAAACAAAATAATAATTACCAATAAAAAGGAAAAGTTTCTGTTGTGTGTTATGTAGGTAGCTCCATCTAGTAACGCCGGAAGAAACTATGGTCTCTTTATTAACACGTAGATGACACCGGCGACATCTATTATCGAGCAGGGTGAACTAGTTTCCAGTCTGTTCGATAATGTTACGTAGATTCGGGAACATACGAGATAAGCGATTGTTTTTGCTTTTGTTATAGGTACTGGGAACTGATAATCCGTATTTGAAAATAAATACATACCGATAAATTATATCTACACACAGAACTAACAATCATGACACAAAGATTTGTCCTGGGTGGGAATAGAACCCACAACCTACAGCTTAGCTGTCATGGCCTCTAACTTCTACGCCAAAAGGTCAGTCGAATCATAATCATTATCATTATATATAATAAAACTAAGTTGATAAAATGTGCGTGCCGATAAAACTTAAAAAGGAGTCCCATCACGATAAAGGGACTTATATAGTGTGATAGCCCTTTATCCCCCCTCGAACAAGAAAGTTCCCGTTTTAACCTAAAGGGTGTGTTTTTAAAGATATAAGGGCTTTTCCAACCCTTCAACTTGGAAAGTAAGTGTAGTCGCGCCATCTGTTGTCAAATAGTTGAACTTCATTCATTGTACACAATATGGACTTAAAAGAACGATTATTTGGGGCGCGAAATTTAAAATTCTCATTTCAATAAAGTCTTAAATTACATTTGTTACCATAATAAAGTTATTAAATTTTGTGTATTTATACAGCAGTAGCTAACTTATATGTTGGAGTTAAAGCGATATCATTTTAGTTATTCAAATTACTTCTGAAAACATTTTAAAATTTAAGTTTTTAAATTTCGCGCCTTTACTGCGTATGCTACAGCTGCAGAACCTATTGTTACGGCGAACGATAACGTCGAGAACATTCTATACCTAGAACCCTTCAACTTGGAAAGTAAGTGTAGTCGCGCCATCTGTTGTCAAATAGTTGAACTTCATTCATTGTACACAATATGGACTTAAAAGAACGATTATTTGGGGCGCGAAATTTAAAATTCTCATTTCAATAAAGTCTTAAATTACATTTGTTACCATAATAAAGTTATTAAATTTTGTGTATTTATACAGCAGTAGCTAACTTATATGTTGGAGTTAAAGCGATATCATTTTAGTTATTCAAATTACTTCTGAAAACATTTTAAAATTTAAGTTTTTAAATTTCGCGCCTTTACTGCGTATGCTACAGCTGCAGAACCTATTGTTACGGCGAACGATAACGTCGAGAACATTCTATACCTAGAAGGTGTGAGAAAGTAAATATTCCCAAACTTTCTTGAATATCCTAGAGCCATCTTTCTCGAATATCTTAGAGCCAACTATACACTTCATGTGTATAGTCTCCATAAAGCCAACTTTCTGGAATACCCTAGAGCCTAGCTTTCTGAATATATAAGAGCCCGGTGTCGCCCGCCAGAATTAATTCGATTTGAACAGCGGAACAAGCCACTTCGAAACGAAAAAGAAAGAAGTTACCTGTGTGAGCCTTTATTTTGAAGTATCACGTGTGAGTATTTTTAATAGTGTGTTTAATTAATTCATGATCTTGAAGTGAAGAAAAAGATCTCCAATCATACTACTTAGAAATCTCAACTCCCCAAAACTATGTAATGGAACGAGGATGATCGTAAAACAGCTGTCGAATAATATCATTGAAGCTGAACTTATTTCTGGAAAGAACAAAGGACACACAGTATTTATACCTAGAATACCACTGATCTCTTCTGAATTGCCATTTCAATTTAAAAGATTGCAGTTTCCAATTAAATTAGCCTTTAGTTTTACAATTAACAAAGCGCAAGGGCAAACTTTAAAATATTGTGGCATCAACCTCAAAGAATCCTGCTTCTCTCACGGTCAGCTTTATGTAGCTTGCTCAAGAGTAGGAAATTCGAAAAATTTATATATATATACCCCGGACAATAAAATGAAAAATGTTGTTTATAAACAAGTAGTATAAATAATGAGAAAATGTAAATACATGTAAATATATATGTTTAAATATACATGTAAATATATATGTCCATGATAATGTAAATACATGTAAATATATATGTTTTCAATATATATATATTTTTTACTTTTTACGTCATAGTTTATTTTTTTATTTCAACTACCACGTAACCTCATATCAACTCCCGAGCGAAGCCGGGTATTACAGCTAGTATATAATAAAACTAAGTTGATAAAATGTGCGTGCCGATAAAACTTAAAAAGGAGTCCCATCACGATAAAGGGACTTATATAGTGTGATAGCCCTTTATCCCCCCTCGAACAAGAAAGTTCCCGTTTTAACCTAAAGGGTGTGTTTTTAAAGATATAAGGGCTTTTCCAACCCTTCAACTTGGAAAGTAAGTGTAGTCGCGCCATCTGTTGTCAAATAGTTGAACTTCATTCATTGTACACAATATGGACTTAAAAGAACGATTATTTGGGGCGCGAAATTTAAAATTCTCATTTCAATAAAGTCTTAAATTACATTTGTTACCATAACCCTTTATCCCCCCTCGAACAAGAAAGTTCCCGTTTTAACCTTAAGGGTGTGTTTTTAAAGATATAAGGGCTTTTCCAACCCTTCAACTTGGAAAGTAAGTGTAGTCGCGCCATCTGTTGTCAAATAGTTGAACTTCATTCATTGTACACAATATGGACTTAAAAGAACGATTATTTGGGGCGCGAAATTTAAAATTCTCATTTCAATAAAGTCTTAAATTACATTTGTTACCATAATAAAGTTATTAAATTTTGTGTATTTATACAGCAGTAGCTAACTTATATGTTGGAGTTAAAGCGATATCATTTTAGTTATTCAAATTACTTCTGAAAACATTTTAAAATTTAAGTTTTTAAATTTCGCGCCTTTACTGCGTATGCTACAGCTGCAAAACCTATTGTTACGGCGAACGATAACGTCGAGAACATTCTATACCTAGAAGGTGTGAGAAAGTAAATATTCCCAAACTTTCTTGAATATCCTAGAGCCATCTTTCTCGAATATCTTAGAGCCAACTATACACTTCATGTGTATAGTCTCCATAAAGCCAACTTTCTGGAATACCCTAGAGCCTAGCTTTCTGAATATATAAGAGCCCGGTGTCGCCCGCCAGAATTAATTCGATTTGAACAGCGGAACAAGCCACTTCGAAACGAAAAAGAAAGAAGTTACCTGTGTGAGCCTTTATTTTGAAGTATCACGTGTGAGTATTTTTAATAGTGTGTTTAATTAATTCATGATCTTGAAGTGAAGAAAAAAAAAAGTTATCTGTGAGCCTTTATTGTGAAATATTAAATGTGAGTATTTTTAATAATGTATTTAATTAATTCTAATGGTTTTTTTTTCTTTTCTTTTAATTGTAATTTCCTTAACTTTCAAGTAGTCGCGCGGCGTTGAATCGATATACTTTGGCCGTAAACAAAATATCGCGCGACCGCTTGAAGATTAAATAATTTTGTTTTCTTTGTCTCAACGTGCCCCACGTTTACGTAATAATATATTTGTCTATAAAATGTTCATTTAATTTATATTTTACAGAATATAATGCCTAGACGTAAAAGAGGTGGAGATCTTGCCAGTTCTGCAGCGAAACGGCGGAAACAAAAAGAATATCGAAGAAATGAAACGGAAGAACAGCGCGAAGCACGTTTACAAAATCAACGAACCAGAATGAGCACCCTGAGAAGCGGAAAAAGCGAAGAAAGAAGCGAAAATAAAACTATTGAAGAATCGAGAATTTTAAAAGATAATCTAACAAAGGAAGCATTCCACTACGAATCGACGAAGAAATATTACAATCATAAATATGTTGTGATCGGAAAAATGAATAACATTTGCCAATTTTGCCACGCGAAAAAATTCAGTAAAGAAACACCAGGTCTCTGTTGCATGAATGGAAAAATTCGATTACCACCACTGGAAGCACCTCCGCAGGAATTTCTACATTACATGACCGGGGAAACACCAGAATCAAAACACTTTCTTCAAAATATAAGATCATACAACTCCTGCTTTCAAATGACTTCTTTCGGTGTTACTTCGACTAACACTAATAGAGATGAATTTGAATATGTATTTTCAATTCAAGGGCAAATTTATCACAAAATAGGATCGTTACTACCAATGCCTAACGATGACTATAAATTTCTGCAAGTATATTTCATTGGAAATGAAGAACAAGAAATTGATCAACGAAGTACACATTTTAATGGATTGAAACGCGAAATAATCCAAGATGTACAGAGGATCTTACACAAATACAATCAACTGATTTACATATTCAAAACAACACTAGATCGCATGATTTCTGATGACTATAAAATTGTGATTCGAGCCGATAAAAGACCACGTGGAGAACACGAACGTAGATTTAATGCACCTCAGATAGATGAAGTCGCCATCGTAATTGTGGACAATGAAAATACAAGCCGTGACATAATTTTACAACGAAGAAGAAAAGGACTACAACGCATTGCAGAGACACACCGTTCATATGATTCTCTTCAATATCCTTTAATATTTCTGCACGGAGAGGACGGTTATCATTTCAATATAAAACAAATTCATCCTGAAACAGGCATAGAAACAAACAAAAAAGTCACTTCCAAGGAGTTCTATGCTTACCGCTTAATGATCAGAGACAATGAAATATACAATCACATTCTCAACACTCGCCGTTTATTCCAACAATTTCTGGTAGATATGTACGCAAAAATAGAAGCAGAACGGATGCTTTACATAAGACTGAATCAGAAGAAACTACGCACAGAAGAATACATCCACCTTCGAGATGCGATCATAAATGACGGCAATATTGACGATATTGGAACAATGGTAATCTTACCCTCATCATACATAGGAAGTCCAAGACATATGCACGAATATACTCAAGATGCCATGACCTACGTAAGAAAATATGGACGACCTGATCTCTTCATAACATTTACATGCAACTCATCATGGCCAGAAATCAAAGAACAACTAAAATATGGACAAACCTCCATGGATCGACACGACATAATAGCCCGAGTTTTTCGACAAAAACAAATAAGATTTATTGAAGTCATCACAAAATACCACATCTTTGGAACCGTTAGATGCTGGATGTATACAATCGAGTGGCAAAAACGAGGATTACCTCACTCACACAATCTCATATGGCTACACGATAAAATTTATCTCACGGATATCGACAAAATCATCCAAGCTGAATTTCCCAATCCACAAAAAGATCCGGAACTATACAGCATAGTAGTGAAAAACATGATTCACGGACCATGTGGACCATTAAACTTTAATGCGCCATGCATGCGTGATGGAAAATGTACAAAAAAATATCCAAAACCATACGTAGACGATACAAAAACTGAAGATGACGGCTATCCCAAATATAGAAGACGATCACCGAAAAACGGTGGTTTCACAGCAAAAATACGAATACAAGGCAGAGATGAACTGGAAATAGATAATCAATGGGTAGTACCATATAACCCACTACTTTCTAAAATGTTCCAAGCACACATAAACGTTGAATATTGCAATTCAGTAAAATCTATTAAATATATATGTAAGTACGTAAACAAAGGTAGTGATATGGCAGTATTTCAAATAGTCCAAAATAGCGAACAAAATAACAGAAATGATGAGATACTCATGTACCAAATGGGAAGATACATCAACAGTAACGAAGCAGCGTGGAGGATTTTTAGTTTTCCCATACACGAACGCGAACCAGCTGTGCAACATCTAGCAGTACATTTGGAGAATGGACAGAGAGTTTACTTCACAAAAGACTCGGCTAGAAAAATTGCAAGCGAACCACCTCAGAACACAACATTAACAGCTTTTTTCCAACTTTGCCAAACGGATCCATTCGCAAAGACGTTACTGTATGTCGACGTCCCTATTTATTATACGTGGGACAAAACAAGAAAAATTTTTCAACGACGAAAACAAGGAATGCCAGAAGAGGGTCATCCAGAAATAATGAAAACTAACACAATAGGTCGAGTATACACTGTACATCCAAACAATGCCGAATGTTTCTATCTCCGGATGTTGTTACACGAAATACGAGGACCAACAAGTTTCACAGATCTCAGGACTATTGACGGCTACCTATGCCAGACGTACAGAGAAGCATGTCAACGCTTAGGATTATTGGAAAACGATAACCACTGGGAATTAACACTACAAGAAGCCACACTCACAGCTTCAGCTGAACAAATTCGAGAGTTATTCGCCATAATTCTAACAACATGTAACCCATCAAACCCAAAACAGCTATGGGACTCTTTCAAAAGGAGTATGAGTGATGATATATTGTACCAAATCCGACAAGCTAATCCAGAACTGACTATAGAATTCAGTGACAACATCTTCAATGAAACACTCATTCGCTTAGAAGATAAATGCTTAGCAATAAATAACCGGACCTTAGTAGAACTTGGAATGCCAGCACCACAAAGAAATGCTTTCAGTATGCTAAACTACGAAATTACAAAGGAAAAAAGCTACAACGTCAATGAACTACTTGAATACATTGCTCACAATAAACCACTCCTCAATGACAATCAAAAAACAATTTACAACGTTATAATGAACCGAATAAATAACAACACTGGTGGAATTATTTACTTGGACGCACCAGGAGGCACCGGTAAAACGTTTCTAATAAATCTAATACTGGCGGAAATACGTGCTAAAAAACACATCGCACTGGCACTAGCATCATCCGGCATTGCAGCCACACTTATGGAAGGAGGACGAACTGCTCATTCTGCCTTACAACTACCGTTGAATATAGCCGAACAACAATTCCCGGTATGTAAAGTCTCAGGAGCATCTGGACGGGGTCAACTTCTAAAACAAGCTAAAATTATCTGCTGGGATGAATGCACCATGGCCCATAAAAAATCACTAGAAGCCATGGACAGAACATTACAAGAATTGCGAAAAAACTCTGAAATAATGGGAGGAGCTCTACTCATACTCTCAGGAGATTTTCGACAAACACTTCCAGTTATTCCCAAGTCAACACCAGCAGACGAGATCAATGCATGCTTAAAAAAGTCACATCTCTGGCCAGAAGTACAAATACTGCAATTAACAAAAAACATGAGGGTTGAATTATCAAAAGATGAAACAACAGCACATTTTGCTAAAATGCTTTTACAAATAGGCGAAGGTACATATCCTACTGACCAAACGACCGGTCTCATTGAACTCAATAGTGATTTCTGTAACATAGCCACTACTGAAAACGAACTAATCGACAAAATTTATCCAAATATTATTCAGAACTATACCAACGTAGAGTGGTTATTTCAAAGAGCAATTTTGGCCACTAAAAATAATATTGTTGACGATATCAATTTTAATATTCTAAAGAAAATACCTGGTGAAGAGAAAGTATATAAATCGATCGACACGATGGTAACCATTGAAGAAAGTGTCAACTTCCCTACTGAATTTCTAAACTCTTTACAAGTACCAGGAATGCCATTACACTGCCTTCGTCTGAAAATTGGATCTCCAATCATACTACTTAGAAATCTCAACTCCCCAAAACTATGTAATGGAACGAGGATGATCGTAAAACAGCTATCGAATAATATCATTGAAGCTGAACTTATTTCTGGAAAGAACAAAGGACACACAGTATTTATACCTAGAATACCACTGATCTCTTCTGAATTGCCATTTCAATTTAAAAGATTGCAGTTTCCAATTAAATTAGCCTTTAGTTTTACAATTAACAAAGCGCAAGGGCAAACTTTAAAATATTGTGGCATCAACCTCAAAGAATCCTGCTTCTCTCACGGTCAGCTTTATGTAGCTTGCTCAAGAGTAGGAAATTCGAAAAATTTATATATATATACCCCGGACAATAAAATGAAAAATGTTGTTTATAAACAAGTAGTATAAATAATGAGAAAATGTAAATACATGTAAATATATATGTTTAAATATACATGTAAATATATATGTCCATGATAATGTAAATACATGTAAATATATATGTTTTCAATATATATATATTTTTTACTTTTTACGTCATAGTTTATTTTTTTATTTCAACTACCACGTAACCTCATATCAACTCCCGAGCGAAGCCGGGTATTACAGCTAGTATTATTATAATCGTAATCTGGAAGATTTTTTATTTTATTTATTTATTTATCTACAAAACAAATATCATTACAGGATGACGCAATGCGATATTGTTGCAAATATTTTACATTAAACTAGTTATTGTAACAAATTCTGTGCAATGCTATTTTAGTAAACTCACTCAGAGTACAGTAAAATATGTCTAGTTCACCGGATAATAGATTAAGTGGTCACTAACCACGGCTGAAGCCTACCACCAGTTGATTGTCACAGGATTTGCACCATCCGGAGACCAAGTGTGGGGGTTCAATTAAAGGTGTACACCCACAAACAAAGGTGACTCAGCCCCCAAACGAGTGAGTGTTTAAAGTGATTATGATGAAAGAAAGGGTAATATCATTACACAGTGCATATATCTGCATCCCTTTTTTTCAATGGAATCAGAATTACTTTTAACACTCATAATAAAGCCCCTGGTCGGTTCGTTGTTTTAATAAATATAACTTACATCTGTTCTACCTTCATCCAGTTTAGTCAGTGTTCTTTGTGCGTCACACACTTGTTGTCTGAACTGTACTATTTTGCACATAACAGCCTTACACTCCCAACAGATATGGAGACTTGCAGTTTCCTTGAAAAACCCTTCCTGAAAATAATAACATTGTTAAGGCTGGCAGCACCATCTATTGTCAAATAGAATGAACTATAAAATAGGAGTAATTTATGCAGAAAATTGTGATTAATATTTTTGGATATCAAATACATCAGTCCATCCGTGAATGTGAAGTCTGAACAGAATTTGAAACATCGGGATCTAAAATCTAAAATAAACCGCGATAAAATCCGTTATTAAGTAATTTTATTAAATACTACTTTTCCGCCCGCGGCTTCGCCCGCGGATGTCAGTTATCGCGCTAAACCTATAACCTCTTTTTTCGCAGTCGGATAAAACTATCCTTTCCCAGGTCTCTAATTATCCCATACAAAATTAGTTCAGTAGTGTAGGCATGTAAGCAATATTTTGAAATCGGCAAACCCCCATAGGCATGTCCATAAATCTAAAGGAGTTTCATAAAAAATATGTCTCACTTGGTTGTCACACCGGTGAAGATCGTTTTTCTACAGCTCTTAGACTACAATGTAAGTTTTTCATTTAATATCCAAGAACAAATAAAATTTCAATTTCGAATTCTATTAATCGGATTGAGTTATCAAACATGTCATTGTGTCAAAATAAAAAGTAATTTAGCTAAAAAGCATGAAGGAGTATTGATATTAACTTCAAAGGAAATCTCCCTCAGAATAATTTCACAGGCTTCGCCCGCGTAGTATTGGGATAAAGATAAAAAAAATTTTGAAAAATAAAATACACGTCTTTCATTATTTGTTTTAAGCTATATTTATACCGAATTTGAAGTGAATAAAACTATTTTTCTACACCTTATGGAAAAATAAAAAACCCGTTTTTCATTATTTGTCTTAAGGTTTATGTGTACCAAATTTTAAATGAATAGGACCAAGGAATCAAAAGTTGCATACAAACTTCACCCCTCTATTTAACCCTCTTAGGGGATGATTTTTTAAAATATTATTAGCCTATGTCCGATTCTAGGGTAAACACTACCTATGTTTTAAATTTCAATAAAATCGGTTGAGCGGTTATGGAGATACGCAGTAACAAACCTTCACACACACACACACTTTCGCATTTATAATATTAGTAGGATACTTAGAGAATCTTAGTTGAAACTCAGTTTAGAATTTATTCCAATGAATGGCAATAGGTTCTAGGCAAAAGTGGGTGATATTTAACCTATTCCTACACCATCGGGTAACACAGACGTCACACTATGATGAATACACACCTCATCACTTTTGGGATGCTTGTCGCTAGCAAAAGTAAAAGAATTGTATTTAGTTACCTTATAGGCTTCTGGATCATAAGAAAGTAGATAATACAAATTGTTTACACCATCTTTTAGTCTGCACAGCTGGTAAAGATCTCGGTCTTGACTTAAACAAGTACAGCAGATTGTTTTAAGCGTTAACTCTGAGCAGTCATCCATTGTGCTAGGAATACAGATTTCTTCTAGTGGTTACAATTTCTAGAGATTTAAAAATTAAATATTTACATCTCACTAAATGTACGTCTAGCTCTGACTTCCGTAGTTTTGCTAAAATATTCAAACATACATGTACAAAACTTAATAAATAGGGAATTAACAAAATTGTTGCCGAATTTATTTACAAAATAATTAAGCAGATATGACGTTTCGTTTCTTTTTCTTTTATGTCTGTCAGTGTCACTGTCAAACAATGTCATAGAGTTCAGATATTGACTGTACAAGACCGCTGAAGTGTTTTTAGTTTTTTACTACAAATCTTTTAAAAGCTTGTATATTTATTTAAACGACATGACAAAATTGCAGAACAATTTTTGCAGAGGCCATAATTATTAAAAGAAGAAAGACAGGAAGTCTTTCTTCTTTTAATTATGGCCTCTGATGATAAAACTTGAGGAATTATGACCAAGGAACACAAAGAGCAAAGAATATAAACGCTTACGCTGAAGGAACAATAATATCTACCAAAAGATTATGACTGTTATGGACAGAACACATTTACACACACATTTATTTATTAAATAAACATATACCATCTGAATTGTTTACACTATATATTTAAGAAAATGCCTACGTACTTACTTAGCCTTAAAAGATAAATTTATAATAAAACTTGCAAAAGATATCTATGAAATTCAAAGAACATGAAAACGCTATATGCGTCACAACTCTTTGCATTGATTTAATCACCCTAAAGGCAAACCTACAACTAGTATTGCGTAAAGTAATAACATAGCAATACTTTTATCAGTCTCACCCATGATGAGGTATTGTGTAATTCTCTCAATTACAGTCCTATCAATAATATGCACAGATTGAAACACATTAATATTTAATTAGTAAAAGATCACAAAAACTGAAACAAGGTAAAGGAGTACAACAACGAATAGGATTGACATTAAAATAATTCTCAATTATTTTACATTCTACAATTGACGTTCTAAACTCAAAACTGCTAAGTATTTCATATCAGCCAGTCTAGTCTCTGTACGAACAATTGTAACCTCCTTTAACACTCCTCCTCAATTGTTCCATCAGACCTCAGTCTCAATATTTTAAAAAATAAACTCACACTCAATCACTCTCGAGCTATCAAAATTCTCTCACACTAATTCCTTCTCGACAATCATTAACAAACACCCATCTTTTTACAGCAAAATATATGTTTCCTTTTAGGAACATCTTTTGTCAAAGCATCAGCAACCATATGTTGAGTATCTAAGTACTTAAGTACAATCTCTCCATTTTCCAATGCTTCTCTTACAAAATGGTATCGTACATCCACATGCTTTGTCCTTTGATGCTGTACCGGGTGTAATGCAATCGCCATTGCAGACTGACTGTCCGTATGTAAAGTTATGGGTAATAATAATTCTCCCGTAACTTCCTTTAGGAATCTCCTCAAAAATATAGCCTCTTTGGCAGCTTCTGACATACTCATATATTCAGCTTCAGCTGTCGACAGAGCTATACTCTTTTGTTTTGAACTCTGCCACGAAATGGCTCCATTTGCCATTATAAACGTGTTGCCAGAATATGATTTCCTATCAATAGGATTTCCACCATGATCAGCGTCAGTATATCCTGTGATATTTTCACCCGACTTAGAGTATTCAAGTCCCAAACTCTTTGTACCCTTGAGATATCTCAATATTCTCTTTGTAGCCGTCCAGTGAACTTCCTCATAGCAGTTGCAAAACTGGCTCATAAAATTCACAGAATACGCTATATCTGGTCTTGTGCACACTGCAATATACATTAATGATCCTATCAGCTCTCGGTAGGGTATATTTTCATTAAGTATAAATGGCTCTTGTGGTTTCTGAAATCTTTGTCCAGGTACTCCTGGTGTACTCACTGGCTTGCAGTTTTCCATTTTAAACCTAGAAAGGACTTTTTCAATATACTCTTCTTGATCAATTTTGATGCGACCATTTTCCTGGATAATTCTCATCCCAAGAAACAACTGTGCCTTTCCTATGTCTTTCATCTCAAATTTAGACTTCAGCTCGTCTTTAACATTCTTCATTTCTCTCTCATTATTATAAAAAATCAAAATGTCATCGACATAAATGGCCAATATTATCATATTCCCATTTGTCCTTCTAATATATACACAAGGCTCGTCCTTGCATCGTCTGAAGTTGAGATTCTCTAACTCGGTATGTAACTTAATGTTCTAAGAACGTGGTGCTTGTTAAGTCCATACAAAAATTTTTTCAAAAGACACACAATCTTCTTTGCCTTTTTCTTCAAAATGTGGTGGCTGACGCATATACACCTTCTCATTAAGGTCACCATTGAGAAAAGCTGTCTTAACATCCATGTGATCAATTTTCAGTCCTTGATTTGCTGCTAGAGCAATAAGTAGTCTCAGCGAACTGTGTCGCACTACAGGTGAAAATGTCTCATCATAATCTATGCCCTTTCTCTGACTGAAACCGCGCGCAACTAATCGAGCCTTATATCGCGTTTTATTCCCCACTTCCTTTTTGATTCTAAATAACCATTTAGAATCAACAATGTTGCTCGATTGGTCTGGCTTCACTAATATCCATGTTTGATTCTTCTTAAGCGCTTCTAACTCCTCCTGGATTGCATCTCTCCACAATTTTGAATCCTCTCTGGACAGTGCTTCCTGAACTGTTAAAGGATCTTCTTGTTTTAACATACTCGTAACTTTATAAGTAATGAAGTCTTTTAACTGAACAGGTTTTCTTACTCTTAGTTGGTATCTCCTTTCTTCCACTATAGATGGCACTTCCTCTCTGTTCTCTTCACCCGACATCCACTCCTCTTCACTCTCCGATTCAGTTCTTGCATCATGATCTCTATCAGATGGCAAGTTCTCTTCCTGAATACTTGTCTTTTGCAAAATAGTCTCATTTTCTTTTTGCGGAGAAGTGTCAATGTCATCCTCAAGGTGAATAACTACCTCTTTATTTTTCTCCTCTAGTTTTGTATTGTAAGATGTTTAAAAAAATACCACATCTCTAGCTGTGTGAAGTTTTCCATTCGAAGGATCAATTAATCTATATCCCTTTGATTCTTCACAGTATCCTTCAAAGACAAGCTCCTTGCTTTTAGGATCCCATTTGGTTCTTTTTTGATCAGGTATATGTACATATGCCTTACATCCAAAAACTTTAATATGACGTAGGTCAGCTTTCCGACCAGTCCATGCCTCTTCAGGCGTCTTTCTCTTCACTGCTACTGTGGGGCTCCTATTCTTTAAATACACGGCGGTATTTACGGCCTCTGCCCAGAATTTAGCAGGAAGTCCCGCTTCTTGCAGCATAGCTCGTGCTTTCTCAGCTATAGTACGATTTGAGCGCTCCGCAACACCATTCTGCTCTGGTGTATAAGCAATTGTAAGTTGGCGCTTAATGCCATGTTCTCTCAAGAACTCATCGACTCTCATGTTGACGTATTCACCTCCATTGTCAGTTCTCAAAACCTTTAGTTTCTTTCCGGTTTGAGTCTCTGCATACGACTTGAACTCTTTCAGTTTCTCTAAAGCTTCACTCTTCGCTTTAAGAAAATATACAAAAGTTTTACGTGAATAGTCGTCGATGAATGTGATATAGTATCTATGACCTGCAAAAGAACTTTCAGTCATTGGTCCACTAATATCAGAATGCACCAACTCCAATATCTCTCGAGCTCTTGTAGCTTGATTGCGTTCAAACGGTTTTCTGGTTTGTTTTCCCATTAAGCAGCCTACGCAGTCCAGTTTAGCATGTTTAATGTTTGGGAAACTTACCCCAATAGCCAGTTTGTCTCTTAATAAGGTGAGGTTACGTATACCCAGGTGTGCCATCCTTTTATGCCATAGCTCCATATTACTGCTCTCAATAGTAGAAGCTGATGCTAGTGCGATCTGTGAAGAACATTTTAGTTTATAAACGCTCTTATCAAGTACTCCTGTCACACATGACTTACCTTTCACTATACACTCACCTTCATTAAATATCTCGCAACCTTTTCTCGAAAATACAACAACCTCACCTTTGGTATTGACCATACTACTCACACTTAACAAATTAGATGACAATTTTGGTACATACATGACATTATCTATAGAAACGTCAGATGCCTCACATTCAACTCTACCGAAACCTTCTCCATACATCTTACTTCCATTTGCACAACACACTTCTACCTTTCTACCTGTTTTTACAAAACCTTTTATCCAGTCCCGTTTAAAGGTCATATGCGCTGACGCTCCTGAATCTATAATCCATTCATCTTCATGTAGCTTCTCTTCATTCGCTACAGATAGTGACGTTGCCACGTGACTCTTTTTTGTCTGACATGGGTTATGTATGCAATCAATAGCTTTATGCGGTCCTTCGCAGATAAAACATTTGACAGCTTTCTTTTGTTTGTTCCTCTGAACAAATTTCTTAGGCTTCTTGCTTGTAGTAAGTGCAGAACTCGTAGTAGGAATACTCTGTCTTGTGTTAGGTCTGGTATCATCTAATTGTAGAAGTTTAGTCTTAATGTAGTCAGTTGTCAGTGTAGTGTTGGTATTCTCCAATGCCAACCTCATAGGGGTGTACTCCTCTGGTAGACCCTGCAGCATGAGTGCTGCCAGCAACTCATCGTCAATCTCCTTTCCTAGATCTGACAATTGATTTGCTACTCGTAACAACTCCGTTATGTATTCAGTTATCGAATTGAACATATGAAGTTTCAGGCTCACTAGCCTTGACAACAGCCTGCATCTGTTGTTAATGCCTTTATCCTCGTAAGCGGTTCTCAAAATTCTGCCACGTCTCATGAGCAGTTGTGGCTTTACGTACGTGTACCTTACATTGATTCTCGATTAGCAAGCATATTTTTGACCGAGCTCTCTGGTCATTATGCTTAGCAATAACATCCTCTGGATCAGGCTTAGCTTCTACATACTTCCATAAATCATCATGGACTAGAAGTAACTCAATGTCAAACTTCCATGAGTCGAAGTTGCAACTCCCTTGCAATTTTTCGATCGACGAAAATCCTAGACCTGAACTCGATGTTGACGCCGACATATCTCTGCTATTGTAGGTACTAGTAGGTTGCCATACTCTTACCACTTTTCTCTCTTAGTTTCAATGCCTCCGCATGCGTGATCCATAACTAATGCGTTTACGCGTGTTTAGCCCATAACCTGATGAGGTATTGTGTAATTCTCTCAATTACAGTCCTATCAATAATATGCACAGATTGAAACACATTAATATTTAATTAGTAAAAGATCACAAAAACTGAAACAAGGTAAAAGGAGTACAACAACGAATAGGATTGACATTAAAATAATTCTCAATTATTTTACATTCTACAATTGACGTTCTAAACTCAAAACTGCTAAGTATTTCATATCAGCCAGTCTAGTCTCTGTACGAACAATTGTAACCTCCTTTAACAACCCACTCCAACTAATTTTTTGCGTTGTGTACAAATTTTTGATACTGTGACAACAGTTATGCAGTACGTGCAGGGTGATGTGGTAAACATTTTTTTTTTTGTATTTTACGCGTCAACTTTTCGTAATAGTGTGCGTATTGCGTATTGGCTACTCCCTACTAAATGAGCCAATTTTTTCCAATAGCTGACCATAGATTTATAAATATATACCAAGGACTCTGCAATAAATGTTTTCATTGGTGACAACACTAAAAATCAAAAGAATGATTATGCTTGTTAAAATTGTCTATGGTCGTTCGTTCGTATAAAAAGATTTTATTCACGGTTTGTGTATAAATTATTTTACTTATTATCTATTTAAAAATCATAACATTTACACAATAAAAACACTACATAAGACTGTCGGATGTGGAGAAATTAGGAACCATTTCATTTAAGAAGAAGTTAATTGTGTGCTTATAACAATGAACATCAATGTAAATGTTTACGAAGTTCCTGTGGTTAATGCGGTAATTATGCATCATCCGCATCAACCTCCGCCTCCGGAACCTCCTAACTGTCCTCCTGAACCTATACAGGTGGTAGTCGGCCCGGAGGACCCTTCTCAGAATGTTACCCAAGAAGAAGTCAAACCAAAAATCGAAAAGAAAAAAAAGGAAGCCATCGACGGTCAAGCTCGTGAAATTATTTTTAAAGTGATTAAATTCTTTGAAAGTGAAAAACAGAATAGAGGCTATGCATTTCCTGTTGAAAATGTTGTGAAAAGAGCGTGCGCGGCTACTGGCTTATCAGAAAGTACGATTAAAAGAATAAAAAGGGATGGGTTGCGCGCCGAAGCTACGCAAACAAAAATGACCGCTCCTAAGAAGAAGCGTGTAAGAAAAACAAAAGTTCAACTCGATTACTTCCAATTATGTGCTTTACGAGGTATAGTCAACAGCTACTCTATGAGAAAGGAAGTTCCAACACTTGGGAAAATTCTGGCAGCCGCGCGACACGAATTAAACTACAGAGGCGGGAAAGAGTCGTTAAGATTAATTCTACTAAATAAACTTGGTATTAAGTTCAAAAAATGTGAGAAAAAGAATAAAAAACCACCAGAACAAGCGACACCACCTCCACCACAGATACAAAATGTTATGACACATCCTCAAATGCAGACAATGACTATGAAACCAATAGAAAACCAATGTGTGTATACCAACATGATGCCCCATGTACCCCCATTGTCATATTAAGACTGAATTCTCCAATTAAAATCATCAAACTGCAGACATTTTGTAGTATATGGTTGTGTGCGATGACAGTCATAAAATATATATTGTAATGTTTTCAATTATGGATGATGTCACACACAACCAGCAATATATTGACCATATAGAATTAAATAGATATGTTAATCCAGATAATCTGTAAGTGTACAAAGTTTAATTTGAATCTGTCAGTCATTTCAGGTCTTAGAAAATTTAACATGAAGCTGGTATTGTGCGAGATCCCCTCTGCTGGGGTACATGAACAGTTTGTATGCATAAATAAACTGTTTATATTTTGCATTTGTCACACAAAATATCTGCATATAGTAGAGTACTGATTGCAGATTAGCACAAAAGAAAAATGTTTTGTGTGTGTGTGTGTAGCTTTTATTTACATGAGCATTTGCTAATATGATGATTACTTTTACATGTGTGCTGTATGTGGTTATCTCGCCTCCCCCAAAAGTTGACAAATAATTTAGAACTAGAAGTAACTGGGCGTTTTCACTGCACAACAAAACATAATACAAGCATAGTCTTATCTCTGTCTACTCATCTCTAAACGATAGAGATAGATAGTGCTTGCAACATGTTTTCTTGTGAAAACTAGAGGTTATGTATAACACCTCCCAGTTCCAGATCATATGATTGAGGCACTCTTAGTAAATTGTAGCATGACTGTAGGAAAAGAATGCCAAGAGCTGGCTTTGTTTAGAATCTCAAAATAATAGGAAATCCATCTATATAAATAGAAATGAATCTCGGAAATATAAAAATTGTGCTCATAACTTTTGTATAACTGCACGAAATCCTTTTTTTGTTATATTGTTGATTGTCAGGAAAAGGTTAGTGTAGCAAATTGAAAAAAATACTAGTATGTTTATATAAATCTTACTACTCATGTGAAGCTGAAAAAAACAGTTTAGTTGTATTAGTTACATCATTTGTAACTGTAGAACGACTTTGTCTTGTTGAATATATATATATATATATATATATAGATATAACAGGAAATATTAAGTTGCAGTGAAAACTTTGCTGGGCGAGCATAAATTGAATTTTAGAACCTCTGCTAAAATATAGTTAAATGGGAAATGCAATGAAATTACATTATATTTTATGATATTACATTATATTTAATAGTAGTTCTGGAATGACTGACAAATTTTCAGATGTTGTATAAGGAAATTAGAAATAAGTAAAGATTTGTCGTTTGTTGGCCTGGTGCCAGACGATAGTGGCTATAATATTGTAAACTAGTATGGCATTTTAATAATACTCGTAGCATTAATGTAAAACAAAATATGGGCAGTTATATTGACTGCTGATGAAAGTGAAAACTGTGTATTCATGACATTTCACCGTCCCAAAAGCGTCTAATACGCTCAGCACACGGCCGCTGCGTGCACACGCCATTCATAAGCATGTTGGTGATGCGTGGCTAAAAAAGTTTCAACTTCAAAAACTAATAATTTCGTAAATTTTGATAAATTTCATGGTGCACATAGCAATACGAGACAATGTGTTCTTTGTATGTGTGCTTTTGGTAAACATTTTTCATACAAACTGATTGACCTTTTTACATTTCATGCTGTGATTTCAAACTCATCATGAATAATCCTAGCCGTACTTTGGCTTTTATAGTGAAAAATTCAATGCACTTTTAAGAATTGCCGTGACTCCCTTCCAACCCTTAGTAAGGAAAATTAAAACACTAGTGCCACTACAGTTCAAGCAGTACCTAGCAATGCTGCCTGAATATAAAACGCTTACATTATACACTCCCAACTAAGTCAAGCTAAGGATAACTTAATGTTTGTTACTGTCATGGAATTTCAGTGTCCTCCCTAGTTCACACTAGTGAAACACACCAGAGAAATACACTAGAGCAGCACTATCTAACTTTATGGCTAAAGGATGAGTATAGCGAGACAAACAGTGCTCGATCATAAAGAAGTAAAAGACAAACCATCTGCTATTTTTAACTTAAAATTCGTTAAGTAAATCATAAATCTTTGTCAAACCGAAAACACGCCTGGCGTGTGCAGGGAATGACGATGATTTGTTGACCTAGGTGAGCGACAAACGCGGCAAAGCGATGCGTCGCGACGCGAAAATTTGAAATAGTCGTATGTACTTGCAGCCTACATTTTCGTGATGATTGGTGCGCGATATATTGTGTTGCGTTGCACGCATCGCATTGCTACAAGCTAGGCGTGTCAGTGGCTCTGAATATGTTTAGACATGGTTGACCCTTCTCCAACCTTAAATCGTCCTGTATAATAAGTAACACTCACATTTATTCAGTTTTATTGAGTTTATAACTAGAAAACACCAGTTTTGTAAAGCTAAAACGTACGTCATACAAAACTGGTGTTTTCTATAGACAAAAACTGAATAGAGCTGAATAAATGTAAGTAGAACAAACAAATTGTCCCTTTAATAGATAGTAGTGTGCGCCCGCTTTTAACTTTTACATAAAAACAAGGCAACTTTGTATATTATAATTATATTATATGTTTAGCACCCGTACGAAATCGACAGATATGTAGTAAAAATAAGATTGTAAATAAATATTATTAAAAAAATGAATTATGTAGCGTGTAGTTATTTTAAGGAAAATAAAATATAAATAAGGCTGAATAATTTGTATGATTTAATTTAATCGGTAAATAAAATATATTTAAGTTTATTTAATGTTTTTTTTGTATCATTCTCCTTTCTTATTTGTAGGCATAAACGATAGACTTATAATAAAAAGCCTGCCTGACTTATTCTTCTATGACTTTTACTGAGATTGACTGTTATACCAAACATTTAGCCTTTGTGAGATTTTTAGTGTCACTTGTAAATTATTCTCTTCAGAATGTGCAGGCTTTTATTTTAAGAAACAAATCGCAAAACTGACCCTAATGCAACCTTCGCACTTAACGCTATGCGCTTCACTGTGTTTTTAATACACATTTTTGTGTTTTACGTGTAAAATATTGTGAAACTAGTTAAACATCTCATAACTTAATCAGATTTTTACACTGCATTAGTATAAAAACTTTTTTGTTATTGAACAAGATAGGCAAAATACGTTATTCTAAACGGCACATACCGTCTCAGTTCTAAACGACGCTTAAGTTTAAACATGGACGTCGCCAAGATTACTTTCAGGGAGACTTATCTGCTGCTATACAAACTACTATTTATATAAGGCTAATGAATCAACGTAGTCTTATAATTATTAACCCCTTGGAATTTTGTAATGCATACAATAAGAAAGAATATTGGAGCTAATTCACCACCGAAAGTATAAAATAAGGGTTAAACGTTTTTCGTACATATTTTACCAGGCTAAAATTCTCATACTTTATGGATTTAGGACCTGCAACTTAAGTAAGGTAAGTTCTTTGATACTAAGTAAGTGATTGCCAAATCATTAAGACTGATTTCTGAGTTTTCGGTCCATACATTTAGGACTTTCTCTATCTTAGATTCAATTCTCCGGGTTCGGTTTTGAATAAGATAGCCAGCCTCATTTATATAAGTATTACACAAAAGAGGACATTCATTTATTACGTATGGTGACTGAGGAGGGAGGGGGTCTATATTTGTTTATTTTTTCTTACAGAGGTGTGAGGAACTCTCAAATGTTCTTATGAAAGTTCACAAAAAAGTGCAGTTACAACTTTTTATTTTGTTTTATTTTTCGATAGGCTGGCGCTTGATTACAGCAATGATATAGTCTTAAATATTAGTATTTTGGAAAAAAGTACTAAAAATGACTTTGTAAAAGAGCGGGCAGCAGCACAACAACCGAAGTTCGCTCAGGTGCGCATAGGTAAACAAATTCAATAAATGAGATTAGGTTCTTACATAGGAAATATTAAACAGGGGGAGGGGGTCAGCCTATTCTTATTTCTTCTTATAATAGTGGGGAAGAGGTCAAAAACTAATGAAAGTTGCCTCATAAATAAAACAAATCTCTTATCCCTTAACACCTATATTTCAATTTTTTTTAAAACTAGTTGATAATTAAAAAATTATACCGTACTAAGCGTTTCAAATAAGAATAGGACTGGAAATCCACCATCTTGCACTGGAATGCACAACAACTTCACATTTTTAGTATGGTGGGTAAAAATGTATGTTAGATTTAATAATAAAATGCATGTATCTTATTGCCGTTCGAGTAAGATCGAACATTTGGAGTCGAATATTAAGGTACAAACATATATTATTAAATTCCGTTGGGTAAAACGTGTTTATATTCGTGTATATTTGTGTACAAGGTTGTGGCATCCTACTGCGTAAACTACTTAGATATGTAGCCTAAGTAAAATTTTCTAGATAAATCACTTTTCTATACATTTTAAAATAATATTATCATCTGTGGTTTGATATTTTGTGCTGACGCTACTTTTGCTTGGTATGAAGTTAGCCGCGATTACAGTCCAATTCTTATTTGAAACGCATAGTACATTGACTTATAAAGAACTAATCTAACCTAACCTAACCACGAAATAACATTACCCTACTCAGCATCGTCCAGTAAAACGTAACCTGTATTCACATTAATAAAAATCACTTTCTTAGTAGTCAAGCACTGAATAACTAACAGGCGAGAGTCAAACACCTAAGTACGACTTAGGCCATGCGCAGTCTATTAACTCGCCATTGTTCTTAAGTATTAGGTCTGTGTCTACTCAAGACATAGTAGACCCAGGGTCAAGATTAGACATTAAACAAATATTTTTGTGTTGTGTCTTCTGATGAGTCTTCATAGCAGTCATTTGCGCGAAGGAAGCGGAACAGTACGGACATTTGTACGGACGTTCGCCTGTGTGCGTGCGACGGTGGTTTTCCAGGATTCTATTAGTCTGTGGAACCAAAAAATACTAGATCAACTTTCTATGACTTTAGAAGCCATCTTCATTGCTTTAAGAGCAATATAGCAATAATTATAGCTACCCATCCCTGATCTACAGCAACTAGTCTGAACTGATAGCTGCAGTACGCAGGAGATAATATAGTACACAACGTATGTGTCACACATTCTAAACTGACTAGCTGTAGTAAGTAGGAGCTATTGTAGTACACAACGTGTGTGTCACACAGTCTGAACAGACTAGCTGCAGTACGCAGGAGGTATTATAGTACACAACGTGTGCGCAAAGAAATCACTCTATTTCCTTTTACTCTTAGTCACGTGTCACGGGTAAACCGACACAATCGGTAAGGGATAGAAGCATATATTGACGACAAGTCTTCGTGACGGAATGCAACCTGCGTACCTGGTTAGTCTACTTAGCTAGGAGATTATTGATACTTACAGAGAATCCACGGCCGCATAGATCACACATTTTGTTCTTTGGCAGTTGCATTTTCTGATGTACTACGGCAATGTGCTTGCGTACGCCATAACCGTTGGCAAAATACTGAAAATAAAAAATAGACAGTGACAAACTAAAACATTACATATAGGGTACTTTTTGTTAGCGGTATGTAATGAAGCCATTACTTGAGTATGATATCCTTGTATTGAGGTAGCAAACATTTATGAATAAAAAATAGAAAAAAACTATTGAAGTAGACAATTATTAGGTAAAAAACGTACGTGGCCTACGTACGTTTTTCTGATAAATAATCTGGTTCTCAGACGTGATAGATTACTAGGGCTGACTACATTTTTGGCTTTGATAATTAATTAAGTTCATTCATAACACGTTGTGTAAGTATATAAATTACCTTATTACAAATGGTACAGCAGTGCTTAGTCACGTTCATATGTATTAAGGCATAATGATTCTTCATATAAGTCTTCTTTGCAAATGTTTTACCACATTCGGGACAGGGCACACTAAAAAAATATATAGAATAGCACTCACGTCTGTATTAACCGAAGTTTTAGAATTTTAACCTCTCCATATATTCTGGGACATTAACACACACGGCATTCTGATCCCAAACTAAGCAAAGCTTGTACTATGGTAACCAAATAACTGGTAATAAATACTACATATAATACTTTTCTTTTGTAAATACAAACTTAAATACTAAGGCTCGACCGAGATGGGTTTTTCGTTCTCGGCCGAGACCGAGACCGAGAATAGACAAAGCGTGAATTTTTTTTAATGCTGTTAACTTTTAATACACTACTAATTATTTAACAAAATTAACAGTTTTAATAATCAAAGTTAAATAACATTTTAGAACATAAAAAAAGCATTTTTTTCGGCATTTTTGCCCTCCAAAGAGTGTCGCCTAGCGTCATACAATTGTCCAGCTTTGCTAAACAGTCGTTCACTTGCTACGCTAGTAGGCGGCGCAGATAAAACTTATTTGCTGCAGACTTAAGCACCTTATAAGGTGACGAAAACCAATACTCAAAAATATTAGCATTTCTTTGCAGTTTTGGCTCTCTAAGAGAGCTTTGTAGCGCTATTTCGATCACAGAGCTTGAACTGTAGCTTGAGACTTGACTAGAGCTTGAGCTTGAACCTATTGGTCATTGGTCATTGGCTCGTCTTCCAACTCTATCGAATCATGAGCTGCCCATAAGTTGGATTGATTTGTTGGAGCCATGTTTGAAGAGTTAGGTGAAGATGCCCATGTCGCCTGACGAGAATCTGATCCTAGATTTTCATTGAAAGTAAGAGCCTCGATAATATGAAGCTCGGCTGAGTTAACTTCGCTTTCAGTTAGATATTTAGTTTTAAACCGTGGATCGATCAGTGTTGCAGTAGCTAGTAGCAAACAACTTATAACAAATGAAAACCACTGATTAAGTGCATCCAGTAGCTTGCTCTTCATTGTCCCCACGTGATTTTCATTTTCAGTATCATCTTCATGGTCATTATAGGACTGAATGTTTTGTGTTGGCACCAATTTTCCATTTAACATTGCCACTAACGATATGACCACTGAAACAGGACGAGTCGGAAGAGATACCCAACGTGGCTTGGTAAAAGTATTGCAAAACGTTCACGTCTTGTGTCTGGATGTAATTATCTATATTTAAGTATATATTTACAAAAGAAAAGTATTATATGTATACATTACCAGTTATCTGGTTTCAATAGTACAAGCTCTGCTTAGTTTCGGATCAGATGACCGTGTGTGTTGATGTCCCACTATATTATATTATTCATTCATTAAAAAGTTCGACATAAAGAAGATAAATTTTAATACAAACCTAATTTTCTTCCTCGGCTTGTGCTTGACGGAATCAGCTAAATGTTTTTTATATGTATGCACACTAGGAAATTGTCTGTCACACTCCACGCAGTATGACAGCTCCTTAGTGTCGTCTATTGTCTTTGGATGATATATATTGCAGTGTCTTGTGTAAACGTGGTTGTTTTTGTATGTACGGTTGCAAATGTTGCAATGTGCGGGTAGGTGCCATTTGCTGGAATAAAAAAAAATCCAAAGAAAGAGATCAATTATTTAATAAAAAAAATTGGTTGTTTGTAAAGTAGGTTTACGATCGAGATGTTTACGTGATAACGTCTTATTGGTGATATAAGTTTTTGGGAAGTAAGGAATTAATATTGTTGCCACTAGAGTGAGAGAGACGGAAGATCGGTCCACTCACTCGAACGCTATGCCAGCCTCCGCTCGTGAGGATTCCGCGTGACAAGTTTCACGGAATGACTGGCAGCGCTCGAGATGAGACGGGAGATCGGTCCGTCTCTCTCTCTCGTTATACCTGCGATCGCGCTCGTGAGGTTTTGGTGTGACACAAGTTTCTGAACATGTCACCCGACTAAAACGATTTTAAAGACGTTATATTATATATCTTTTTTGCGCTTGACTACAACTTGCCTGATGTTAAGCAATGAAATTCGATGGGACGCGCTCGCTCAATATACAGATTCACTGGTGATTACGAATGATTTTCAGTAAGAAGGTGGCAGTGGAATGAGTGCTAAGCGCAAAACTCGAGAACGGCTGAACCGATTTGGCTAATTCTTTTTTAGAGTATCCTGTGAAGCACGACGATGGTTCTTACGCAGAGAATAATTTAAAAAAAATGGCTGAAAAAAGTCTAAAAACAACTCTTGTCTATACTCCCAAACAAACGATTCGTAATAACACATAAGTTAATTTGAACTTTAATTGGTTGTTAGGCGGTACGACGTTCGTAGAGTCAACCAGTTGCAGAACAAAGGTCACAGCTCATTAGTGCCACCCAGTATCCACCACCACCCGGCTTCGTTCGGGTCGTATTCTTATACAACCTGAATCGGAAAGGCTATACTATACTTGAAACCAGAAATTAATTTCGTATTATATTTTGATACTATTTTGGATGTGCAAAATTTTTGCAAATATTTCGCGCAACCCAAATAGCTATTTACCTGAACTCTCGTTGACATAATCAAAGATGTGACAAATGAATGACATTTGCCGGACCTTTCAAAAGTTAGAGTTGTCTAAAAAAATAAATTGAAATTGTTTTTTTTTTATTTATTAGGTATTCCTTTTTTCTAATTGATTTATTAAAGTTTAAACGTCACAATACTATTGCTTAAGGCTGAAATAACGAAGAATTTAAGACATGATATACTCTTTCCGGTTCACCCTGTATATGGACTATATGGACTTGTATGGATTTGCGTCACTGGATCGCCTCGGTCAAAAACAGTAGACGTGCGGCCAGGGAGATGTCCACGCAGTCCTGTGCTACTTACCTTGCGTTGCTGCGTCTTACCAAAACACACGTTTATTGGTGACATTTAGTATGCAGGGGATTTCGGGAGCGATTAAGCAATTGACCCAGATACTGGATGTTATAGAATTTATATACTTACATTGTATGCTTTTCTATATCGTTGTACAAATATTCCAAATGATCCAGGTACTGGATGTTATAGAATTTATATACTTACATTATATGATATTCTATAACGTTGTACAAATATTCCAATTGATCCAGGTACTGGATGTTATAGAATTTATATACTTACATTATGTGATATTCTTTAACGTTGTACAAATATTCCAATTTATCCAGGTACCAGGTAATACTTACATTATATGCTTTTCTAGTATCTTTTTGTTTAAGAATGATCTCTGGCAATCATCACAAACACATCGTTGGTGTGTTTCACGGTAATGCATGCTGAATTGACGTAGAGTTCTGAAAAAAAAATTAAATGTTTTTATCTCCATACCTACCATCATGCCTATTAACCACCGAAGAAAAAGATGAGGGCGTTATATATCTGCATATCTGTGTATGAACGACCTCGATTTTCGCGATTTAGACTTTTATCGAGCTGCGGTGGCGCAGCGCGTACCTCGCCTTAGAAAAATAAGGCCGCGGGTTCGCGTCCTGGTTGTGCCTAACACATCTTTGTGTAAATTGTTCATCTCCGCTGCTTAATATCGGTGAAGGAAAACATCGCGAGGAGACCGGCATGTCTAAATACAAATCATTCGAGAACACGTGACATCCACCAACCCGCACTTGGCCAGCGTGTATGGATTAAGGCCTAAACTGTCTCAACTCATAAAATAGTTGAGACACTAAAAAGAGTTGAAATGAGTCTTTTATCACGAACGCGACAAGTAAAAAAAATGGGGCATCTTGATTCTCCTTTCGTTCTACATGCCGGTGTTTCCTCACGATGTTTTCCTTTGCCGATATTGAACAGCGACGATGAAACAATACACACAAAGACGGGTGACCTACAATAATGTCAAATGATATTGACCTATATTTATATTAATGTCAAAGTTCGAAACGAATTTCAATTAATAATTTAGTTAGTAATTAGTTAGTAAGTAACTTACGGAATATCAATTTTACACTTTTTACACTTATATATCTTAGTATGTGTTCTGTTAAGGTGCTTCCTCACTTCAGCGGTGTTCCTACAGACTTGCTCACATAATGTACATTGTAGCATAACTGTGTGGACTTCTCTCCAGTGGGCTGTGACCTCATCTTGTGTATTCATCACTGCCTTACAGCTTTTACAATTACGAGGGAATGGTGACTGAAAAAAAAAACGGCCATGAGTAAGTCCGCATCGCATACTTAGGTTCGAAACTGTGGCAATAGTATAAAGCTTTTTATAAAATTGTCGCCCTTACGAAGGTGGAACAGGAATGAGGCTCCATAATGTATAATTGCTGTTTTATGGTGTCAAACCATAAAGGGACAATTATACCGACCCCTTATGGTGTTGTCATGCCAGAATGACAGACAAAGACAATGGAATTATAAACCTATTTTAGCTATGCACTTATAAGACGTTTATTAATAGGGTATAATTATAAAAAAGTATTAAGAGGGTTAAATTATTACCTACCGTATCATGATTCAGCATTTTATGTCTCATTAGGTCCACGCGCCTTAAATATGCTTTGTCGCACTCCTTACATCTATTCACTAACACTTTGCATCCATTTGTAACTCTGCCATAATTCAAACACTTCAAGTACATTTCGTACTCATTTTCATCTAAACACACTTTCTTATTATAATTCTCTACATTTACAGATTTAAAATCGAAATCGCTGTCACGTACAATTGCATATTTTTTGTATCTCTTTATTGATCTATAAAATACACTGTCGGGTTTGTTAATTTTTTTCGAATCCTTTTTTACTTTAACGATTATATCATCAATGTATGGTTTCGTATCGTTGAAAGTTGAATCGTTGTCAATAAAGTCTGCATCGTTATTACTAAAGTAATCTTCATTATTAGTCAATTCCTCGTATTTGATCTGTGTGTAGTTGCTATAGTTTTCTTCCTTTACAACGTCTGTTGGTGATTTTATAATAGTTTGTTCCTTCATTTGTAATTCTTGTTGGTCATCATAATTATATGTGTAGTGGTAATTCTCTGTATGTACTGTTGACAGATTTGAAAGTGACGCTGGAATATCATCCTGAGAAATGTAAAAGGCATATTTAATTAATAAACAATAGGCGCAGTGGCTAGTGACCCTGACTGCTACGCCGAAGGTCGTGGGTTCCACCCAGGACCAATCTTTGTATGATGAGAAAGATTATTTGTTATGGTTGGGGGAATTCATCTTTAATATGTATGTATTTAAAAAAAAAGTATTTAAGTATTATATCCTAGTACATATAACACAAGCAAATATAATTGATTAATTTGGGACTAGATGGCGCTGTTACGTGTATGTGTGAAAATAAATATTATTATTATATTATTAATTTAACAACTGTATTAGCGGCCCAGTGGAAAGCGTGTTCGCATAACAGATGCGAAGTCCCGGGCTGAGCAAAATGCTACATGACAAACAAATTAAACTATAAACAAGAAATACATAGATAAAAAAGTTGTAATCAAGCAAATAAGGCTGTAACAATAATAATTTCGGGTGCTTTAAATCCTCGCTTAGGTCACTACGCGTATAATATAATAAAAGTTTTCAGGATGATGTTGAATATTCCCTGACTGCTTCCATGCAGTCATTTGGTAAAAAGTTGCATCACTGTTGAAATGAGTGCCGGGGAGTAGCAACAACATCTTGAGTACGTTAACAGATGATCCACATCGACCCCTGGGTAGGCACGATATGTGATAGTAGCAAGAGAATAATGATGATGATACTTTCGAGGCACCCCACGCGGATGACAGCCGGAGGGATAACTTCGCCTGATAATTTATTGAATTTTTAAATAATTATTTTGCTTACTAACCCTAGTTTTTAAGTACAATATTACAAGCAAGCGGATTGTGTTTTCCGAAAATAAAGAAATTTGAATAATAACACTTATGTACCTTTGTATTCTGATAATAAAATGGTGCATACACCATAAGCCTGTATTTCGCCAGTTGTGTTTGCTTTTGAAACTCCTTGATCTTCCGTAAAACTGCGATGCACTCCCAGCACAGTACAGCAAAATCCTAGATTAATTTAATGATAATAAAAACTATTAACACAACTAACTATAACTAACACCAAAACGAAAATAATTCAAGAATAAAAATGTATTTTAGATATATCCAAGAGCAAGAAATGAGCCAACTTCTGCAATATTTTTGTAAAAAGCGGATGTACTGTACTGTCTATTTATTAGGCACCACTTTCTTCAAATATTGTATGAAATTATAATTGTCAAAAGATTTGTGGGATCGGGGAAGACAGCTAATTTGATTGGTTCATTGAAGTTCTTGTCCTCGATTGAACCAATCAATCTATATCCTTGTATTATTATTATATTATACACATTTAAAAATATGCTTATCATTATTACATTCATATAATTATGTACAGCAGTCACTCCCGTGTTACCCGAAGGTGTAGTCCTTAGTGAATATCAGTGTTAAGTGATTATAAAAGTGTTATTTATCTGGTTGGTGTATACTATACTCTTTTTTTTATAGATGTGGAATTGTATATTACATTAAGAAATAAAAAAAAGGTTAAAGAAAGTGGGCTTTTCTTAACCTCTCAGCTACAGTTATAACCTGCACTAATAAATAAAAAAATCTATAAAAGCAGCTTGTACTTGTAATGCCAGTTTGGATGATATATTTTAATATAGACCTCGGTTGTTTTGAAATACATAATCAAGATATGTACATATATAAAATAGGCAATCAATCAAGTGCGAAATTTACATGAAAACAACAGATACCATATTTCCATAAAATGTATAATTCCTAATACATATGTATTTCCTGCAATATTTATTGCCTAATACAATATGTATTTTCTAGGATATTTATTGCCTAATACAATATGTATTTCATAGGATATTTATTGCCTAATATATTATGTATTTTTTAGAATGTATAATGCTCTATACATTTGTATTTCCTAGAACGTATAACGGCTAATAATAATTTATAAATCGAAATAAATACGAAACTAATGTCGAAAGAGAGTTGAGAGATGGTACTCGTAGAAAAGATCTACCAAATATGACACAGCCAAAACTAAATGTTGTGCACCATTCATCTCGAGTAGGTACTATCAATCAATCACTCTTTTCAATATGCTGCTTAGTAAATTGCAAAACAATTGCGAACATTAATTAAAAAAAAATGAAGCATGTTGTTGGAATTATGTTAAAAGTATAGAATTATTGAAAGATGGTTACACACTTTGATTTGAAGATAATAGTATATATTATTGTTTATGTGACAAATATTTTTTTTATTTAATTCAATTAATTATAATTAGATATTTCGTGGCTATATTATTTCTACTATATAAAAATAAGTCGGGTTTTCCTTCCTGACGCTATAACTCCAGAATGCATGAACCAATTTCCACGGTTTTGCATTCGTTGGAAAGGTCTCGGGCTCTGTGAGGTTTATAGCAAAGAAAATTCAGGAAAAATTTCAACAGAGAAGCGGGAAAATGAAAACGAAGCCACCTGGTGGCGAAACGGAGTTCGCCGGGTTTGCTAGTGCATTATAATAATTATTTGTATTTTTGTATTTTCGTATTTTACACTCAATTTTCTACACAAACATTTTTAGTTACGAAACAAATGACTTGAGTCAGCAATGACTTATTCAACCTGTTTAAATTATTATAACCTCAGTATTCAATAATGTTTCATTGGCTTATTACAACTAAAATAGGATTATAACTTAATCCACACATACTGGCCAAGTGCGGGTTGGTGGATGTCGCATCCTCGAATGATTAGTTCTTTGATGCCTGCTTTCTCACTATGTTTGTCGTTACTAATATTGAGCAGTGGAGATGAAACAGTTCACACAAAGATGTGTTGGCCTGACCGAGAATTGATCTCATGAACTTATATATCTAAGGTGAGGCCTGTAGTTTGAGGCCTAATGTATAATCTGACACCTGGTTTAACTATCTCGGCTACTGGTTCCCTACGGGTTACGTGGTCTGATGGCAGTCGCTCGTTTAATTCTGGTCGCTAGCCGCATCAGGCTAGACTGGAAGCCGACCACAATAGAAATGAAGAAGTCAAGGGAAATTATACATACACATGAATTTCCTGGGTTGAACCAAACCCATGATAAACAAGTATCTTATGAACTGCACCAAACAGCCCTTTAAATTTATAATCCCTACTAATTGTATACTTGTTATATATTATAAAAGTTTGTAACAATGTATGTTTTTTACTCTTTTACACATAATCTACTGGACAGATTGGAGTCTTGACCAACACATAGGCAACTTCATCTCAATAAGTACCACGCGTACGAAGCCGTGGGCGGAAGTTAGTATTATAAAAGCGAATCGACGCTATCTCTATTACGCTTTCACGCCTAAACAACCCGATTTGGATAAAAGTAAGATTTATGATAGTTTTTATCCGACTGCGCAAAAAGAGGGCAATGGTTTTGCGTGACAACTGACATAGATACGCGCGGGCTGAAGGCTAGTCTATGTAAAAGAGGTAATTATAATAAATAAATATGTATTAACTTACGTTTTTAGAGGCTTCCTTCCCATCGCTTCTAATTTGGAAAAATAGTGTATTTAAAAGACCATTTACTTGTGTCAGCTTTCTATCACTGCTTAGGCAGCCATAACACAACATTGGTCGGTCAATTTCTATTTTTACTTCCATCTTAATGCATTTAAATACAGTTCTCACAAAATTTGGTGTTTATTTTGGTCGCCATTTGCAAAAAGAGGATGATAAGCTTCAGAGAACTAACATTTATAAATAGTTTGACATAAATGACAATGATGTTGACATTTTGGAGAGGTGACGACCAATGATGTTTCCAGTGTTTCCAATAGAATCTCACCACCATACTTACACTGCCACGTGACCTATTGTGTCAAAAAACTACTTTACACGAAGTTACTTTTTTTCACAGAACTTCTTTTTACTCTTTTTTACACCGGCACGGAAGAAAATATTTTCATTAATATTTACTATTATTCAAATTATTAGTATTCAATATTTATTTAACATGTAATAGGTACCTATCATTCATTAATTTCATTTTATTTTTTGAAGTGAAAACTTCTTTAGCGGCGTTGAGCACTTTTTCTGTAATGGGTATAAAATCTTAAACTCGCGTCAGGACACGTGACCTGATCGAAAAAGCGTAAGACGGATGGAGAGTAGACAGCTATCCCCTCTCTAAGCGCGGCGAAAATGTATGCCTGGGCCTACTGTTTCGTTTAGGCAGCGCAGGGCGCTTGCGCGAATGTTTTCACTTCTGCCGGCACTCCCGGAGTGCATTTTTTTATCCTATTATAGGTTTGCGCTTGACCATAACTTGCCTGATGTGCAGCAATGTTGCAGTCTACGATGGAACGCGCTTACCTTATAAATACCGATTCACTCGTAACTTGAAGAGAGGTAGATTATAGTTATCGGGAAACAGATATGCCGGCAACGAATTCCACAACTTTGCAGTTCGCACAATAAAAGTTGAGGCAAAGCGCTTTGTGCGTGCCCGTGTTTCCACCATATATCGGTGGCGCATATCCGTACCTCTAGTTGTCCGATGGAAGAACGGGGATGGGGGAATAAGATTGTGTAATTCCAACGCACACTCTCCGAAGTGTATCCGATAAAAAACCGAAAGACTAGCAACTATGCAGCGATGCTCGAGGCTTTGCAACTTAGCCTTGACGAGGGATTCGTTGCCAATAAGCCTCTTGGCTCGTCTTTCAATAGACTCCAACGTCTCGAGTTGGTATTTAGCGGACCCATCCCAAAGATGCGAGCAGTACTCCGCAACTCTACGTCAGTTGTGCGCCTATTTGCGTGGATCATCGATAGTATCGATACTATCAACAGAATTCAATAGTATTGCGTAATTTTCACTATCGATAGTATTGCAACACTTCGATAGGACTACGCGCTATCGACTGTTTATCAAGGTCAATTTTTAGGTAGTCAGCGTAAGCGTTTATATGCTCTTAGATCGGTAGCTGAATTAGCGTAAATTTTTAAATAAAAAACATGTATTATTTTATTGAAAAAAGTTTATTACATCAATGTATAACATAAACATAAAATTAACACGAAAAATTTAACAATCTACACACATATCTGAATAGAGAACAATTAACATTATTACTACATTTAATTATGGCCTCTGCAGAGATACTTCCGAAATTTTGTTGACCTTACTTAGTATAAAGGGAATTTTCCACTCAAGATATATATTATCTGGATGACAGAGCTTCGCTCGTTTTTTTGGAAATCACAATACCCTTTGTATTGTAATTTCCAAAAAAAAACGAGCTAGTTCAGTTTCTTACAAAAATAAAAAGAATAAAAACAATTCAGCTGGATTCGAAACAGGATCATCAGGTTTCGAGACCACTCAATTTCCCACTTAGGCTATCTTAATATTATGCCACTAAGTAGTGGCGAAATTTGCTTATTCTAAAGATTTTGTATCAGGTTTTCATTGCCTGATAAATAAAACGATATTTTCGAAAAATTTAACCTAGTTACATCGATTAACCGCCTCCGATAGTCCTGCACACTATACTAAATTTAATGAAAATCGTCGGAGCCGTTTCCGAGATTCGATTATTATATACATACAATTATTTTTTTTAATATTTCGGGCCGGTGGCCTCTTTCTTTTCCCGCCGCAGGTCGTGGGTTCCATATCCACCCAAGTCAGACATTCGTGTGATGAACACGTCTGTTTGTCTAGAGTCTGGGCGTAATTATCGATATTGTTATAATATATTATATTTATTTATTATATTATATTTATTTCTTATATTATGTATTTATTATATTATATATTTATTATATTATATACTAGCTGACCCGGCAGACTTCGTACTGCCTCAATCGATGAATAAAAGACCTAAACTTTTGTATAATTTTTTTTTCTCACCTTTAAAACCTTCCCTAGACCTCCACAAACATTTCAAGACCAAGATAAGATAAATCTGTTCAGCCGTTCTCGAGTTTACGACTAACGAACAGCGATTGATTTTTATATACTAGATTTATTATATTTATTTATATTATATATTTATTATGTATTTACAAAAGAAAAGTATTATAAGCAGTATATTACCAGTTATCTGGTTTCCATAGTACAAGCTCTGTTAAGTATAGGATCCCAGATGACCTTAATGTCCCAGTATATTATTATTATAACTATATACTAGATACAATTGTTCGTTTATAGGTATTAGACATTTTTATGTAGTCTTTTCTGATGAGTCCTCATGGTAGTGATCTGAGTGAAGGTTGCTGGACAGTATTGACATTTGAACGGACGCTCGCCTGTGTGAGTGCGACGGTGGTTACTTAAAATGCCTTTATTCTGTGAAAACAAATAAACATACATCATCATCATCATCATCATCATCGGCCTATTTTAGTCCACTGCTGGACTTAGGCCTGTCTTAAAACACGGCACTGAGCACGTTCTGCGGCTTTCCTCATCCAGCAGGGTGAGTACGTACTTTTTTAATCGTCGGTGTGAATATTTATTATAAGTATATATTTACAAAAGAAAAGTATTATATGTATAGTATATACCAGTTATCTGGTTTCCATAACACAAGCTCTGCTTAGCTTGTGTGTTGATGTCCCAGAATATTTATTTATTTATTATTCCACCGCCAGCTTCTTACCGAATATCATTTGCAATCACGAGTGAATCGGTATATTGGGCGACCGCGTTCCATCGTAGACTCTATCATTACACAATATTACATATAATTTAAAGATATTTAGATACTTACAGTGAATCCTCGACCACAAACATCACATATTTTGTTTCTTGGTGGTTTTACGTTTCGATGTATCATCGATGTGTGTAAGCGCAGGGTGCGAGCACATAAGTAAAACTAAAAACAAAATGGAGTTAAAAACACTAGCTATAAATACTGACGATGTTCTGCCTCTAAACATACTACAAATATTAAAAACATAAACCTCTAACGACATAAGGTTACATTAAAAAAGAGGATGACATTAAAAAGGTTGGTATGATCGTTAAGTTTTCTTTAATTTTTTATTTTTTCTAGCATTAAAACATTGAACGATTTCACCGTTGTACATAACATAAACTTTGTGTTGCTGATGCAGCAAAACTCTTTGACCGCACCGGTATTAATGTTACATTACTTTTTTTTAACAGCGGTGTATGTACCGAGGCATATATAAAGGTTGGCACTCTGACTTCCAAACTGAGATTTCTCGTACTATGGAAATCAGAAATTCTCTATGAACACATACATTATTATTCATTGGACGGTTATTACACATTCAATCCAAATGCGTTGCCATAGAACATTACATAAATTTACTTAATTTATTTTATAATACCTAATAATGTTTCTGTTTCATCATAGCTAAGACTTTGTAACCACTTTTGAAGTTTTAATTTAACATTGTCTGTTTAAAGTGTATATGGAGATTTTTACTCACTACGACACTTATCAAGGAGAGATTTGCCACCTTACCCACATACATTTTATAACTTACAATATATTTACTTTCACTCAACTATTAGCTAACTTTCTAGTGTAGTATTTCAACGGGACTATACAAATATTGTTCGGACAAGGCTTTTTGGAAAAATAAATAAAAATGCTACGTAGAAATTTGTTAATCATGTTCTATATTCTTATATAGGGCACAATTGAGACGTTTTAACACGTTAAATATCATTGATTCTTTTTACCAGAAATCAGATTCCACCATAACATGGCATCAGATGGCACCCTCGGTTTAAGTATAATACAGGTTGCAGCGTTACAAGATAGCTCAATATGGTAAGTCGTTATTTAGAAATCTCGCGGATGCTAAATCATTCAGTTTGCTACGATATATCTCGTAACTGGCAACCCTGTGTTAGTACCTAGTCACTTCAACCTTTTTTAATGTCCCATTGCAGGGCACGGGTCTTCACTCAACTATGTTACGAGTTAAGAGAGTTTGGGCCTTAATCCACACACGCTGGCCAAGTGCGGGTTGGTGGATGTTACATGTCCTGTCATGTTTCTTGGACATGTTGGTTTCCTCAAGAAGCCCAGCAATGGGACACAAAAAAAACGAGTTGTAGTACGTTTATACTGCTTAGATACACCTAACTGGGAATACGGCGGCGTTAGGGAGACCGTTTCATTAGTAAATGTTCATTAAAATTTGCTTAAGTAATTTTACCTTATTACAAATAGTACAGTAGTGCTTAGAGACTTTCTTGTGTACTAAATTATAGTGATTCTTCATATCAACTTTCTTTGAAAACGTTTTGTTACAGTCTGGGCAGGGTACACTGAAAAATAAAAATATTATATCTATTTTTAAGGCTGGTGACGAGATCTATTATTGAGCAAGTTAAACATGTATCTGGTAAAGTCCGCGAGGCCAAAGCTAAACCTTGCAACATAGTGTAATGTGACTACAGCCTAGCGTCCTTTGCTTGATTAAAACCGCTTTGACAAACGGCCTGAGGCGCGGTGAGTCCCTAGCGCGACGACACTCATACAAATACTCCCTGTTCGACTGTACTTTCGATACTATTAAGGTTGGTGGCGATATTTTTTAACGAGTAAAGTAAACTATAATTGAGTAATTACAAACGTGAGAACTGCGTCATAAAATTTTTATCGGACCTCTCCCTTGCACTCATAGAACTGCCCTAGTGCTGTCGCATTCCTTTTAATAATGATTTATGACGTAATTCGCACCTTTGTAATGGTTCAAGTATAGTATCTTGTATCTACGATAGTGTTACAACTAGTATCACCTGAATCAATAAAGAACCGAAACTAAAATGGCGGCTTGCGCTTGTAATGACAGTTAGGACCATCAGCAAAACAACATTTAAAATAATAATAATCATAATTTGACACACACCCACCACCCATACACACAGACACGCACACACATACGCACACGCATGTTCAACGATGTTTTGTTTTATTTTTCTATTCCATCAGATATAACAAACAGTCTTCCAACTATTGTGTTTATTATGTGGGAATAAGGGCTGACGGACCTTAACACAGGTTGCTCTGTAACCTAGCTAGGTCGTCAGAATCTTTTCATTGTTACTATTTTATTTTATGCGATATAATTCGTTGTGTAACAGACTGTACCTTACATTATTGGTAATAAACTTTATTATTAAGGTTGACAGATAAATGATATTTTTTAATACAAACCTTGGTAATATGAAAATAAATACGCAAGATATGTACCTATTTAATAAGTCAACGTTCAAAACCTAATAATATTGAATACATAGTTAAAATAGAATATTATTTTTTGTGTACTGTACCGACACGTGTGTAAAGACAGCAATACAGTGCGAGTAAGAGGGAATGATTATTGCCGCCATTTTAGTTTCGTGTTTTACTGGTGCGGGTTGTCGAATAGGGTAAACTGGGTCTTACCTGACTTTCTTATGTGGTTTGTGCTTTATAGAATCATTTAGATGCGTTTTATATGTATGCACGCTACTAAACTGTTTATCACACTCCACACAGTAAGACATCTCCTGTTGCCTCTGATCTTTGCTCTTTGGATGGTATAATAGACAGTGCCTGTAGTAATTTTTGTAGGATATGTATTTTCTATTGCATATACTACAAAATGCTGGTAGATGCCACTTTCTGAAATATATATCATTCTGTTACATTTTTGTCACAGACTTTATTATAAACATATAGCGGACACCGTAGACATCGTCCTGCCCGGTAAAGCTGTGCCGCGTTTGCCGTTTCATGCCGCAGGTCGTAGGTTCGATTCCGATCAGAGACAGACATTTGTGTGATGAACTGTTGACTATTGCTTATTGGGACCAGGTGACACGATGATACAAAATTTTTTATTTTTTTTTAATTTTTTCACATACACTCACAGCGCCATCTAGTCCCTAATTAAACAATTATATTTGCTTGTTATGGGTATTAGGAATTTAATACTTAATACGGCGGTGGGCCGGTGGCATGGTCGGTAAGATACGTCACGTTTAGTGTTCACAACCGGACTAATGTTAACCAATAAGTATCGGATCGGGAACGATGGGTGACGCCAACATATGCATATCCATGTACGTGCACTTACATAGATAAACATAAGTGTGTCCCTACACTTGCTTTTCATGCCGCAGGTCATGGGTTCGATTCCCACATAAGTCAGACATTTGTGTGATGAACTCGTCTGTTTGTCTCGAGTCTGGGTGTAATTATCTATATTTAAGTATGTATTTACAAAAGAAAAGTATTATATGTAGTATATATCCCACTATATTATTATTATTAATACATACATATTATAGAAAAATTACACCCAGACAGATGAAACACTCGTGCTCATCACACAGATTTTTCCTGGTTGGGAATCGAACCCACAACCTTCGGCTTAGCAGTCACGGTCACCAACCACTACGCCACCACGCCAGTCATATATTATTACTAGCTTACTAAATTTGGTAAAAATCGGTGAAGCCGTTTCGGAGGAGTACGGTAACGGTACAAACATTGTGACATGGAAATTTTATATAATAGATAGATAGTAGGTAGGTACTCACATGAAATGTTGTTCAAGGAACTTTTTGTGTGAATAAGTTTTGTTACAATAATCACAAATACCTTTCTCGTGTTTATCTTGGTAATGCACACTGAACTGGCGAAGAGTTCTGGAAATAAATTGAATCCATTGTATTAGCAGACATTTACGCGAATATCACACATTTAAAAAAAAAAGGATTGTGTGGTTCTATGAAACCATGGTAAAAGAGAAACTTCTTTTTTATATAAAACCTTTTTTTATTTTTATTTGAAGTACTTAAACTAGAAAATTTAAGTTTTATTATGACAAGAAAAATTACTTAAATGAATAACAAACTTAGAATACCAGAAATAAAACCTACGCACTAACTTAGCCTAAAAAAAAGTAAATATAAAATAGAACTTATAAAAAAACACACAAAGATGTATTATTATACATATGTATTTTTTTCACATTATAAACATTTAACTAAACATTTTTGGAATAACATTCCATTAAGGGTATAAAAATCGCTTTATCATCAGCTGTTGCGAACTATAGGCGCTGCCATATTGGCCTTGGCTGCTCTGACGAACGCCTTTCACATTATCCCCACTCCGCGGCCGACCTTAACGCGACATGCAACACGTAGACGAAAAAGTTTGAGACTATGTAATAAAGTTTCATTTCATTAAAATAAACCTAAAAATCTAAAATAAACCGCGATAAAAAAAGGAACCGTTATAAAATAGTTTTATTTTTACTTGACCCACAAAACATAGTATTACCATTAAAATTATTAAATATTTTACACGGGTCACGCCGTTTAGCCGGTGTTTGTTTGGTTCGAATTTGGTTGAACGCGCTAATCTCGGAAACTACTGGTCAGATTTGAAAAATTTTTGCACTGTTAGATAGCCCATTTGTCGAGGAAGGCTAAAGGCTTCTTTTTATCCCACTGGTGGGCATGATATGTAGTTCACACGGGAAAGAAAGCTAGTAATTAATAAACTTACGGATTATCCATTTTACATAATTTACATATGTATATCTTAGTATGTGTTCTTTTAAGGTGCTTCCTCACTTCAGCGGTGTTCCTACAGAATTGGTCACACAATGTACATTGTAGCATAACTGTGTGGACTTCCCTCCAGTGGGCTGCGACCTCATCTTGTGTGTTCATAACCGTCTCACAGCTTTTACACTTGCGAGGGAATTGGGACTGAAAGAAATACTAGGTAAGCGCGTTCCATTAAGATCACATCACTACTTAACGTCAGGCAAGTTGTGTTCATGCGCAAGCCTATTTTATAGAAAAAAATAAACAAAATCTTTTTAAAAAACAATCTTCTATATATACACGCTTAAAAGGCGTCATTTTATATATCAAAATTAATTTGACACACATATTGCATGAGTACATGAAATATATCTCGACCGCCATGTTGGGTGTTCCGCCATGTTGGATTTAGAATGACGTCACCCGCTTACCAATGAATATGAAGTTAAGCTTTAAAATTGGGTTGCAATCTTTTACATACATTGCAAGTTGAATAAATTGTGAACACAAGTCGGGTTTGAGTCATACGACATTTAATTCTCTTTTATGTAAAATACAGAACACACAATATGTGAAATAAAGATTTATTCATTCATTTAAATAAATATACCTACTATAACCAACGATTATATTGAAAACAGAGACTTACGAATATTTGTATTATGTATGTAATGTTCTATGGGTACGTATTTGGAATGAATTTGTAATAACCGTCCACTAAATAGTATTGTATGTATGTGATATGATGTATGTATTTGACGGGCCGGTGGCGTGGTCGGTAAGATATTTGCTTTTCACGCCGCAGGTCGTGGCGTGGGTTCGATTCCCACCCGAGACAAACATTTGTTTAAATATGTCTGTTTGTCTTGTGTCTGGGTGTAACTATCTATATTTTAGTATATATTTACAAAAGAAATGTATTATATGTAGTATATTACCAGTTACCTGGTTTCCATAGTACAAGCTCTGCTTAGTTTGGGATCAGATGACCGTGTGTGTTAATGTCCCACTATATTATTATTACTATTATTAAAGAGAACTTCTGATCTCCATAATACGAGATATCTCAGTTTGGGAGACAATTAATTATTTTTCTTTAAAAACACAGCTAAATATTTCTCTTCGCTCATATCGTTATCAGCTAACAGAACCCTTATGTTGCACGCTCACCAAATCAAACCGGCATGACCTTGAGCGAGCGTCGCTCACCAAACCGCGCTTAGTGACATCTCACACACACTTAGCTGCACGTGTAGTAGTTTGCGTTTCTAGATTGTGTGAAGCTATCATTCTGTACATGTGGCTATGTGTCGCATTATCAATAGGTCGGTAACAAAATATGGTCTCGATAACGAATGACTGATAGTTAACTAAACGAAAAGCCATATTTTGGGTACAGCGACTCGGCCCTTGCCCCAGATCTAGGGATGTAAATCGGAATCGAAAAATATTCTTAGTATTGAGATAGTAATTATATTCTTGTGCATTGTAACTTAGACAGGCCTGGTAATATAGTGGTTAATGACCCTGACTACTAAGCCGGAAGTCGTTGGTTTGATTCCCACCCAGGACAAGTCTTAGTATGATTAGTATTCTTGATGATTATTTGTTCTATTTCTGTATGTAATTTCTGTATAATATGTATGTATTTACAAAAAAATATTTCATTACTAAATCTGTTTTTAGTATTCATATCACAAGGAAATATAATACCTTAATTTGGGATTAGACAGCTGGCTACCCAGCCTAGACTGGCCACTGTAAACGGAAAACGGCTAGAAGAGGGTTTAAAAAAATGTTGTAAAAAAATTACCTTGTCATGATTCAATGCCTCGTGTCTCATTAAATCCAGGGCCCTTTGATACGCCTTGCGGCACTCCACACATTTGTGCATTAATCTTTTATTTTCATACCGAAGTGATCCACTTTCCAAGCCTCCTAGATACGTTTCATACTGATTCTCATCTAGACACACAGTTTTATTATATCTTTCTATATCAACTACCTGGAAATCTATAGTTTGATCAATAATATTTGCATATTTTTTATAACTTTGTATTGATTTAGATATATTACAAACTTTCTTCACTTTTTTATCTTTATTATTAACGTTATCAATTCCATCATCATTCAATTTGGTATCGTTGGCAATAGTACTGTTGGCAATAATGGCAGTATCATTTAAGTTTTCCTGTTTGTTTGTCATTCCATAAAAATTATCTTGCTTTTTAATAGTATCTAAAGCTATTTTATTTTCAAACTCTTTGTTTGTAGGAGATTCTTGTGTGCCCTTGTAATTATATACATAGTTAAAACCGTCTGTATGTGTAGTTGTGAGATGTGAGAGTGAAGGTGGGATATTATTCTGAAAAAAATACAGAATACTAAATAAAACACAACCAGTCTTTTGTTCCCGAAATGTTGACTCTGATATAAGCTTTAGTTTGTAGAAAAAATTTACACAGCATCTATGACAACTGTCAAAGGTTATAAGGTCATAAGTTTAATATAATCTGAAACCTGGTATAACCATCTTGCCCATTGGTTCCCTTTGGGTTTCGTGGTCTGATGGCAGTTGCTTGTTTGATTCTGGTAGATAGCCGCAACAGGAAAGCTATAAGTAATATAAATACCTTAATATTCTGATAAAACGTTGATGTATATTCTATCAGCCTGCATCGTGCGTTTTGTAATTGTTTTTGAAAGTCGCTGATTTTCTGTAACACTGCAGCACATTCCCAGCATAGTAATGCAGGGTCCTGGAATCATGAAATTTAATTACTTTTTTATAATAATGAAGCCTTTATTTCCGAACAGTTACTTTTGTGACTGATAAAACTGAAAGACATAAAAAATAAAAATTACAATAAATATCACAAAATGTCTGTGATTTCGGTGCACCTTACAGCAAAGCCTGTCGCCACTCTAGGTCCGTCCTATCGTCCTACGGTCAATTTTAGGTCATGTTCCCATCTTTGTGACCTCGGTTCCTCACGCAATCCCTAGGGTTCCAAGATATTGTATTTGGAAAGTTCTAAATGTAGATGGCATTGAGTAGAATAAAAAAATTACTCCTTAATAGTAAGTCCTAATCCATAGATGGCAAGACTTCTGTCGCGTCAGATGTATATAAAAATATCTTAACAAAAGAGATTTTTGTGTTAATTGTATATTTTTTTAGCTTGGCACCCTGTGCTTAATTTACTTGTACCAAAATCCAAGCAAAATCAACTCAGAATTCAAGACAGAGCTCAGTTTGCTTAAATCACAACGCAACTTATATAATAATGTTTGTAGGTAGTCAGTAATAATTGTGATTAATATTTTTGGACGTCAAATACCTCAGTCCACCCGTGAACATTGAGTCTGAAAAGACTGAAACGTCGGGACCTAAAATCCTTACTAATATTATAAATGCGAAGGTAACTCTGTCTGTCTGTTTGCCGTGAAAACCACTTTCACGCCTAAACTACTGAACCGATTTGGATGAAATTGGGTATGGAGATAGTTTGAGACCCGAGAAAGGACATAGGATAGCTTTTATCGGACTGCGCAAAAGAAGGTAATGTTTTAGCGCGATAACCGACATACACGCGGGCGAAGCCGCTGTCGGAAAGCTAGTGTATCATAAATTTCTGATATATTGATATTTATAGTAAATATCAGATATTTTCAAATCCTGGTTAACACTGAATACCTCACACACTGAAAAAAACATACAGTGGGTCACTAAAAAACCTTTTTTTAGTGTTCCACTGCTTGGCATAGGTCTTCGCTCAACTATCGAACAAGTTGAGGAAGTTTTGGCCTTAATCCACATACACTTCCACACAGATTTATATGTGGAGGTGACTGGAACGCCATAAACGTTCACTGGGGATCAAGACTAACTTTACCCAGAGGCAGAGAACTGAAAAGTAGTATAGAAAACAATAAACCAAATATACTAAGTACAGGTGAACCTTCTTATTGGCCCACAGATCTAAACAAACCACCAGATCTTCTGGAGTTTTTTCTCTACAAAGGATTATCAAACCATTACTTAGACAGCCGTTCGGACCATACTCCAGTAACAGCTAAAATAAGCACCAACATAATCGAAAGAACAATGAAAGAGCGACTCTACACGAAAAAACAGACTGACATGCATTCAGAGACTACATTGATGAACACCTAAACCTGATGATGGCACTGAAATCAAAAGACGACATTGAAGCATATGCAGTAAAATTAATAAACCTAATATAAACGGCCGCGTGGAAATGCACACCGGACACCACGTTAAGACAAGGTAGTAGGAACATTCCCAGAGACATAAAAGCTAAGATCCTGGAAAAGAGACGGCTCAGAAGAGTGTGGCATTGTAGTCGACACACACAACACAAAATGGTAGCTGCTAATCTAAAACAATACCTTAAAGACATTGAAGAAGGAACTCTACAGAACAAATTAGAAAACCTAAATCCCCAAGGAAAAAACGAGTAATCTCTTTGCAAAACGATAAAACGTTGTAGAGGGGCTCCTGAGGTAGCACAACATTCAATACAAAAGAATGACAACACTTGGACTAGAACTGAACGGGCTAAGCATTTGGACAATTCCTACGTAAAGTTTTCACTTCAAATTATGGTGACGCACAAACTGAAACAGAAATAAAAAGCTATCTAGACACTGATATCCAATTAAGTCTCCCAGTTAAATGCTGCTCATCCAGTAAAGTGCAAAGAGAAATAAAAGGCTTAGAATTAAATAAAGCTCCTGGCTTCTGTCTCATAACTGCGGAAATCCTATGACAGCTACCAAAAAAAGCTATAGTCGGCATAACACTCCTTATAAATAGTATAATTAGGATGGGGTATGTCCCAATAATATGGTAGCTATCCGACATAATCATGCTTCTGAAGCCTGGCAAACCCCCGCATCTCGTGTCTTCCTACAGACCAATTAGTCTGCTTCCAACCTTCTCGAATTTGTTTGGGAAGATCATGTTGCGAAGGCTAACACGGATACTTAACGAAAACGACCTCAACACCAGTTTGGTTTTAGAGTTGGTCACTCTACTACAGAGCAAATTGACGAGCTAAACTAAAAACTTAGAAACCTAAACTGGCTAACAGAAAATAAATTATTTATAAAATGATAATCAAGCCTATCTGGACATGTGGGATTGAGCTATGGGGGTCAGCCAGAAAATCAACCTTGGAAATTCTACAACGCCTTCAAAACAAAGTACTAAGAATGACAACTAGTTCACCTTTATTTATCAGAACCTGAGAATTACACGAGTTTACTAACATGACGACAGTTAAACAGGAAGTCAAACTCGGAATAGAAGCATACAAACAACTTATTAAAGCTCATAGAAATGAGCTAGCTATAGCTTTAACTGAAACAAAATGCGATAGAAGGCTTTAAACGACAACACTTGGGACTTTGTAAAATAGCAATTTCCGAATGAAATGAGAGACAGTTTTCTTAATGGAGAAAGTGATCTTATTCGTCACAGGTCTTTCAAAAAAACTACTTATGGCTGCAAAGTCGATCGCAAGATGTATAAAAAAAAATCCACATACACTAACTAAATACAGGTTGATGGATGGCACGTTTCCTCAAATGCTCAGTTCCTCGACATGCTGGTTTTCTTACGATGTTTTCATTCCCCTATATTGAGCAGCGGAGATGAAACAATTCACAAAGATGTGTGGGCACGACTGGATAGCAAACCTGTGACCATATATTTCTAAGGTTTTTCTGTACTGCTCTACACGCTGCTCCACCACAGAATACCACCAGTTCGGAATAACAGGCCATTTAAACCTCATTGGGCAAGTGCTAAGCATGTTTGCTTACCATTTAAGGTTTTTTTCTTTAACTGGTGGTAGGCTTCAGCCGTGGTTAGTGACAACCCATGAGACAAAGCTCACCACCAAACGGCCTAGCCGTGTTTCGGTGTGATGTCATACCATTTAAGAGGGTGGGTCGAATTGTTGCTCCTTTATGGTTCCAACCTTACCAACCTTAAGGAGCCACATTTCACTGCCGCCTTCTCACCAAAAGTCATTCTCACAAGTGAATCGGTACATTGGGCTGGAGCGTCTCATCGTAGACTTCATCATTGCTTAACATCAGGTAAGTTGTAGTTAAGCTCCGGCCTATTCAAGAATTAAAAAAATCTATGTTCCACATTCGGGTCAGTGGGTCATTTGAAGGGTAGAGTTCAGATAAGAAAATGTTTTTAATGTAGATAATACGTAGCTGTAGCTCAAAATTACGTGGAAACTAAAAATAGCCGACGAAAAATGGACGATTTGCACCACGGTATACCTTTGGGTAATTATGGTGCACTGGCTCGGTAGATAAGGGGAGATGGTCATCCACGAGGTATGCAGATTCAATTCCCAGTAATCCCACGCCGGCCGGCTCAAAACGTATTAATGCCGCATTTACATATTCACGTGAACCGCGAGGCGAATAACGAATACTTTCCTAAAAAATATACTTACATTATTAGAAGCTTCCTCCCCGTCGGTTCTTAATTGAAAAAATAGTGTATTCAAAAGTCTATTTACTTGTGTCAGCTTTCTATCATTACTTAAGCAGCCATAACACAATATTGGCGGATCAATTTCTACTTTTACACAGTTTACTTCCATTTTAATAAAGTAAAAATAAAATTCTAGTTTGTTTTGATCACAAACGTCGTAGTGTTCATTCTCAATGACAGACAATAAAGCACAGACTACTAAGAGAACCTAGCGGTTCAGACGGTCGTTTCATTTGCCGTTCATGTACCGTTGCAAAGTTAGAAATTGACAAGTAATTTTTTTAATCAAGGATTTGGGTTCTGGCTACTTTTGTCTAATGAGCCTGATTAAGTCGGTACAATGTTGCCGGTAAAAAATAAAATATTAGCTGCGCCCACAATAGTGTTACCAGCATTGAAATTAAAATATTTAGTTTTTTTACTATAGCCTTATTTACTGGAAGGAATAAAAAAAACAAGAAAGGATTATTTATTGAGTTTCTTTTAATTCATTTTTACATTCGCATTATACCCTATTATCAATTGATGCAGTCTTATTAATTTCACTAATCAAGGTTCTTTACAGTAAAAATTTTCTGAAAGGAACGCTGATGTCGTACACTTTGATAACGATTTCTTTTCTCACATGAAATTATTAACGTGTATAATTTTAGCAGAACTGTAAGAGACTAACAAAATAATATCACTATTAAAATTGCTTTAGTTTTATTTACACAATTTATAATTTAAGACAATTTTTATTTTAATGACAGCAATAGAGAGAATCGAATAACAGCACCATGGTAACCAACTTAGTTTTTCAGTAGAAGAAAACTTTTGACAACTAAAGAGGCTGAATACTATTCAACACTCAATAAAAATCAATGTTATGTAGCGTCCTGTTGTTAGAATACACATTTGAGAACACACAGTGATTTCTTGTTGTTGTATCACAATATTATTAAATGGGTTAATAATAATGTACAGAAATTAATCAACGCAAATACTTCAACACAACACAAACCATAACAATAAGTATCCCAAATCTATGACTCAAACAGTAATGGCAGTCATGCATAGATTAGTAATTAAATAAGGGGTAGTCGGATTTTTACACTTTGGGAATCGGGAACGGCTTTACCTACCACAAATTTAAATGTACCCTACAATAGTGAGAAAGTACGTAAATAGTACTCTATGGTTTCAGGCGCGCCACCCCCTGACAGCTATCAAGTAGTGACATGAGAGTGACAATCCTCTGGCGGGGGTGAAGAAGGAAGAGGGAGGGGCGTAACTGTCACTTTTTAGCTTTGCATTGACATATCGTACGGTCGTTTTTTTTTTCTAAAGCTTTACCAGGCGTGCAATAAAGAGAGATAGTTGTTGTTGTTATTATCGTTCGCCAATAGGCAGGCAAAGGTTTTGACCATGAAACCTTGTCTTTTGGGTATTCATTAAAATATTTATGCCAAAGGCAATGTCTAATTTATCAAATCCAAAATGCTAACGCCATATCTGTTTTTTTAAAGTCCAATAGGCTAATGCCATTAAAGAGAGAGAGAGATGAGTCACCTTCGTCCGAGGGTTTAGACTTAATTGAATCCCCACACGTGGCCCCTGGGTGGTGCAAATCAGGTGACAATCAACTGGTGGTAGGCTTCAATCGTGGTTAGTGACCACCCAACAGACAAAGCAACGCCGCCAACCTTCATAGCTAATAGTTAATCGTGGCATAAATACATTGGCTATTTTAATAACTATATGGAACCAACGAATTGATATGCTCCAATAGGCTTTTTGTTAGTACCAACAAGAAATTTCCATCAGTACTGGTCACTCAGACTACATAAAGAACAGTATAATTATTCAGACAGACTATTTTAAGAACTCTTCCCTACTGAAATTACCATACATCCAAAATCTATGGAAATTATTGAATAAGCAGAGATATTTGAATCAATCAAATTAACACGGCATGCCGCGACAGGTAACACCCTACTAATGTGAACCTAGCGTGCCGGCTAAAAGCCCTATACCCAATGCCTTGAATAAAAAAAAATAAAAAATACGTCGCGTCTCATTTAAATGACGTGGCATCGTGCAAAATGGCCGCCACAGTTCTGTTGACAACAAATTGTTGGAAATGTGGTATTGATTTGATGGGTTTCACTCCTCCCCCTCGTACTTCTTTCCTTTGACGTCAATGCGTGCGTCGCATATTGATTTTGATTTGATGTATTCCTCCTTCCCCCCTTGTACTTCTTTCCTTTGACGTCAGGGCCGCCGGCTGGTACTTAGCAACACGTAGTGACGATTACTATTTTATCCTTGGTAGGTACTTAGACAAAGAAAACTGGTTTTCCTTGGTCGTACATAGGTCCATCCATCCCTCCCTTTTCTGGTCTCGATATCTACCCGAACTATACCAGCAGCGCCCAGTACTATGCTTTTCTTTATTACGTACTTGGGAAATTAATTTAATTATTAAGCAGGAAAAAATTTATACAAATCTTTGTACCTAACTCAAAATATTAAAAGATATTTAATAAGTAATACATTAGTACAAGTTTACAATTTATTTACCAAACACAAGTTTGATAAAATGAAATATTGCAATACGTGAACATTTCATTAGGCCAAGGTGACCCCAAAGTCATATTAATGGAGACGAATAGCACGACGAAAAAAATGGGACTGAAAAATCCTCCCAAATTTGGGGGAAATTTGATGAGGGAATATTACAACATTTCAACCCTTTGTAGTGTTTCCAACCATTCATTCAAAGACATGTGGCATCCACCAACCTGCATTTGACCAGCACGAGTCTACATTAAGGCTTAAAAACTCAACTCGTGGAATAGATGAGAGAAACATTGAGATGCATTTCAAACTTTCTCAGGGGTTTTATGTTGAAAAATAATGCGTAGGCATTTCTTTTGGGTGATTTGGTCTTCAGCGCCGCCGGTGCTAGCCTCCTACATCCCAACTCCATAGCAGAGTCACGCATAGGCGTAGTATCCAGATAGAGCGCAATCAATGTCTGACTGTATAGAAATTGTGATATTTTAAATTTAATTAAGCTGAGCCCACCTGCATGAAATACGGTCTACACCTTTTCTCTACTGAAAAAGATAGTTGAGAGGCTCAGCTGTAGGATATTACGTCAGTCTACGTCACACAATACTATAGTCTGTATTTTTTTTTTATAATTATGAGGTACATTTCCTGTTTTGGGGAGATTTTAAGTTCAACTTAGGGGGAATGCAACAGGGTCATCTGGCAGCACTGATTTGGTTGGTTCTCCACTTTTAGGTGGTCTGTGGACACGGAGTATTTAAAAAAATATGTTTTTGTTTGTAACGCATTTTGCCGGAGTAGTTTCATCAATAATCAATATTTCATGAGATGTGTATGTATATATAGGTAACTAGATATATAAGCTAATTGAAATTTTCAAGTTGCGTGCGCCGCACGCCAAATCAATAATCCCAGGGCACCCACTTTGCTCCCGTTTTCATCTAGAGAACATCGTTCTACAGGTCAGTGATTAGAAAATCTAATAGAAAGTCTGGTGTTTTGTGAAAATCTTTTAAAAGCTTTTAAACTAGTTCATGGTGTATTTCTGGGTGGTTATAATTTTAATCTACTCTTAATTAATAGGCATAGACCGTTCGAAGGCCCATTGAAGGTAGATACGTCTTGTGCGTCGTACCAGCCATACTAAAAGAGAGACGTGAAAAAGCAAAGGCATTAAGGTAAATATATACCCTAAATTTCGCTGTCAAGACTACTGATATCCTCTTTGTAATGTTAACGAGTTTTTTTTTGCTAATATTGCTGGCTACCAAAAAAATTTTTTTTTTCACTTTAGGAAAATTTACACATGACAACGTTTTGCATTTCAATTTTTCTGTATTCCCTAAAATAATGATTTATAACATGTAGTGATAGTAACTTAATAGGGAGTAGGTACCAATAACTACATTACACTTCAACCCTATTTAGTGTCTCACAGGTCGACATTAGTTTTCCTTTTACTATCTTATGAGTTGAGAGAGTTTAGGTCTTAATCCACACACACTGGCCAAGTGTGGGTTAATGGATATAACATGTCCTGGAGTGATTTGTTCTTTTACATGCCAGTTTACTCACGATCCTTCACCAATATTGAGTAGCGATGTAGATACAATTCACACAGAGATATATTAGTGCGACCAGGAATTGACCTGTGGCCTTATCAAAAGCGAGTGTGATACTGCTGCACCTCCGCTACTCTTATGACATCTTTAATAGATACATCTCATACTGTCTGCGTGTTTACAATTATCCATGAAAACCTTGTTTAATTCTAGATATTATTGTGAACCTACACACAGATTTTCATACGGAAAATGGTCTTAATCCAAATTTTTAAATAACTAACTTCTTTATTTTTTTAATTGTAAACTTTAAACTACATTATTTTTACCTTTATCAAGAGTGAATAGGTTTTCTTTAGCAAGCTCAAGAACACCTACTTGTATTTAGATAAACCTGTGACTTCTTAGGTGGCGGTCATGTTATGGTCATGGGTACATTTAGGTGGTGCGCAATAATGACAATATTGGGTTCGAATTTTAAACTTACATATTTAAATTGGTGTTGGTGCACATGTCCATACCAAAAAAATAGTGACAGTGAGTTTGTTTTAATATTTTTTTTTTAATTCCTTCTTTTTGCTAGAAATCTATTTACAAAAAAAAAACCGAGCCGGAATAAAGTTCGGTCATTCAGATTTATACAGTTCATATGACGCATGGGGTCATGAGGTATGAGTGGGGTGCCCCGCAAACCATGAGCCATTCAGATCTGACTAGATGTTTTGCGACACCTATACCTACAATTTAAATAAATACACAGGATATTGGCTTCGCATTAGAAATATAGGTCACAAGTTTGATTCTTGGTCGTGCCCACACACTTAGTGTGAATTGTTACATTGCCGCTGCTCATATCGGCGAAGGAAAAAGTTGTGAGGAATCCGGCATGGCTAAGAACTAATCATTTGAGGACATGTGACATGCACTAACCCACACATGGCCAGTGTGATTAAAGCCAAACTCTCAACTCGTAAGATAGTTGAGTAAACACCCGTGCCCAGCAATGGGACACCAACAAGGGGTTGAAATGAATTATTCTTCTACTTCAACAATAATAATAATGAATAATTAATTATTTACTATAGAACTTGCGTACTGGGGAACAGAAGTAGAAGAAGGAAAATGATGGTGAGGTAAGTTAATTTTAATTTAGTCAGGCTTAGTAATCTTTATAGTATTTTAGTTTTAACCGTAATTGGTGAGTATATGAGAAAGTTCCTGTGATAAAAATTGTTGCTATGTCATATCATTATAATTGTGGTAATGAAAAATATTAACATAATATAAATATTTTAAACATAATTCTAACAAATTAAAAGTACAAAGGTAAATCGTGACAAAAATAATTTTATTAGTGGCTTTAGAATTTAGTTAGTTGAATCAAGCTATTCCCTATAATATGAGTATGATAGATACATCAGGTTTATAATAAGCGCTGTGCTTGACTGTTTGTCCTAATCATTATTTTTTACAATATATAGATGGGCATACAAAAGGTTATGAAACCTTAGTATCAACAAACAGAAAAAAATAACTAAAAAAATTATTACATAATGATGTGGTATTTTCAGGAGCTAAATATAATATGACACTTAACATGTCATACACAATATAATAGCCCTTTACACCATATACTTTAAATTAAATCATAAATTAAATTATGCTTCACTAAATATGTAAGCAATAAATTAATTTGATGCAGTCACCGCACCAGCAGCATCATCCTAGCTCCGAAATGAATTTTGACCGTTTCTTTTGCCAAGGCAGACTTGACAGTGTTCTTAGAATGAAAGGCTGCCAAGTGTGTGTTAAGATTTCATTTTTTTTATATTTTTTTGAAGATGGGGCGTTAAGATGGTGTGGGCCACTGGTAGATTAGCCGAGCTTATGATACCACCAATGTGTTGACATAAGCCTGGTCAAATTTATTATCTGTATAATATATTATAATGATATGACAAGTACTTTTGCTGTGGCCATCGGTGACGCTTGGTACTTTAAAGCTGTAATTTGGTATGGTGGTACATATCACCAGCGCTGACAAAGTTAAAGTGAAATAAATACTTGAAAACATTAAATCATGTAGGTACTCACAATACACACGTAAAACTGGGATTTTTATTTTTTTCGCCAGATCGTTTGTGTGCCATAGCTTTAGATACTTATAATCTAACGCAATGATTTACATAGATAATGTTGTAAAAAGAACAAGAATAGATTTCATAAAAATAATTACACAGTTTACCAACATATCCACAGAATACGTATCGCCAACAAATTTATAATCGAATCTGTCAATTGTCACTACGACATTGACAGTTGCAGTGTGACAAGCAACCATAAACAATTATCCTTTTAATCGGTATTGCTAAAACAGAAAAAATACCCCAAAAACGGATAAAATAACGGAGATTTTCTGTTGTTTGAAAAGAACTTTACTTAAAGCAACGGCAGGAACAAATACTAAAATGTAAGCAATAAATGAAAGGTTAACAAAAACATGTTTGCTTCTTTTCAACTGACTACAAAAAGAAGGAGCTTTTAATACGACTTAATGTTTATTTTTGAAGTTTTAAGTTTATCTTTAAGTCAAATTTAAAGATGCGCGCGCATCAGGGTGACACAACAGGTTGAAGCTGACGACGGACGGGGTGAAATTTTATTCTGCGCGCGCATCAGGCTGACACAAAATTAACAGGTTGAAGCAGCCGGGAGTGCAATTTTAAGATGCGCGCGCATCAGGTTGACACAAAATAACAGGTTGAAGCTGACGACGCGACGGGCGACGGGGTGAAATTTTAAGAGGCGCGCGCATCAGGCTGACACAAAATTAACAGATCGAAGCAGCCGGGAACGATATTTTTAGATGCGCGCGCATCAGCTGACACAATATTAACAGGTTGAATCAGCTGGGAGTGAAAGCATCAGGTTGCCACAAAATAACAGGTTGAAGCTGACGGGGTGAAATTTTAAGATGCGCGCGCATCAGGCTGACACAAAATTAACAGGTTGAAGCAGCCGGGAACGACATTTTTAGATGCGCGCGCATCAGGCTGACACAATTAACTGGTTGAAGCAGCCGGGTATGAAAGTTTAAGATGCGCGCGCATCAGGCTGACACAAAATTAACAGATCGAAGCAGCCGGGAACGATATTTTTAGATGCGCGCGCATCAGCTCACACAATATTAACAGGTTGAAGCAGCTGGGAGTGAATTTTAAGATGCGCGCGCATCAGGCTGACACAAAATTAACAGATTAAAGCAGCCGGGAACGATATTTTTTGATGCGCGCGCATCAGCTGACACAATATTAACAGGTTGAAGCAGCTGGGAGTGAATTTTAAGATGCGCGCGCATCAGGCTGACACAAAATTAACAGATTAAAGCAGCCGGGAACGATATTTTTAGATGCGCGCGCATCAGCTGACGCAATATTAACAGGTTGAAGCAGCTGGGAGTGAAATTTAAGATGCGCGCGCATCAGGGTGACACAAAATAACAGGTTGAAGCTGACGGGGCGAAATTTTAAGATTCGCGCGCATCAGGCTGACACAACTGGTTGAAGCAGCTAGGTCTGAAATTTTAAGATGCGCACGCATCAAGGTGACACAAAATAACAGGTTGAAGCAGCCGGGTATGAAAGTTTAAGATGCGCGCGCATCAGGCTGACACAAAATTAACAAATCGAAGCAGCCGGGAACGATATTTTTAGATGCGCGCGCATCAGCTCACACAATATTAACAGGTTGAAGCAGCTGGGACTGAAATTTAAGATGCGCGCACATCAGGCTGACACTAAACTAACAGATTGAAGCAGCCGGGAACGATATTTTTAGATGCGCGCGCATCAGCTGACGCAATATTAACAGGTTGAAGCAGCTGGGAGTGAAATTTAAGATGCGCGCGCATCAGGCTGACACAAAACTAACAGGTCGAAGCGGCCGGGAATGAAATTTTAAGATGCGCGCGCATGGCTGACACAAAATAAACAGATCGAAGCAGTCGGAAATGAAATTTTAAGATGCGCGCGCATCAGGCTGACACCGAATAAACAGATCGAAGCAGCCGGGAATGAAATTTTAAGATGCGCGCGCATTAGCTGACACAATATTAACAGGTTGAAGCTGAAGGGGTAAAATTTTAAGATGCGCGCGCATTAGGCTGACACAAGATAACAGGTTGAAGCTGACGGGGTGAAATTTTAAGAAGCGCGCGCATCAGGTTGACGCATAATTAACAGGTTGAAGGTGCCCGTTAATCCACTCATGCTATCTCAAAAAAAGCTACCAACAAAACAGAAATGGAACCTCTATTAGACGCGCATGTTGGCACGCTCGTCGCCTCTGATCACTGCATTTGATTATAATATTTATCTACATTATTTTACATATCCCGGCGAACTTCATGTCGAGTATTTCTCTCTATTTAAACCGTCCTTAGACTTTTTTGAATACTTTAAGACCAAAATTAGTCAAATCACTCCACCCGTTTTCGAGTTATAAGCGAGACTAACGAACAGCAATTGATTTATATACCTAACTATTATTTTTCTCACCTTTTAAACCCTCCCTAGACCTCCACGAACATTTCAAGACCAAGATGAGATAAATCCGTTCAGCCGTTCTCGAGTTTTAGCGAGACTAACGAACAGAAATTGATTTTTTAAAATATTTATTTACATTAATTTCAATGTTTTTAGTTTCTACATCCACAACACGTGTTTAAATTTGATACGAGTACGAATTATAAGTGTTAATAATTTTTTGTTTCATTTGAACTTTATTGACTGCCTTGAAAAGGATAGTCATCCTTTTGTGTGTTGCATGTCGCGTGACGGTCGGCCGCGGAGTAGGGAAAGTATTATGTATGTCGTACTCAAAGACACAGAGTTCAATAAAAATATTAGTTGGAGACTTAGTCTTCTTTTATCATTTCCCATTATCATTCCAATTTTCCAAGTGTAAAATGAACTCTCTCGCAACCACGGAAGTGGTTGCGTGAGAGTTCATTGTCCAGTCAGGAATACTGTATCTCTCTGTTTCACGTTCTCCTATTGACATTGTTCCCTAGTGAAGTTATTAGTTCTTTAATATAATATTTTATCAAAAATATTATATTTCTTTATTATCAATTGTCCTTTTATTAGCATAGCAATTAGCATGCTAAGACATGAATTCGCATGCTTGTGAAATTTATGCGAAATAGCATTTATTTGCTGGCCTACTATTTTCTAGCTTAGGCCAAGACGTCGCACTATCTATACGACTTTTTGACTTTAGCTATCTTAAAGCGGACTCTAGGCAGCAAGTTGCGATTTAGTATTTTTGTCTCCTTTATTAACCTGGATGGATGTGTATCAGGACTGACTATTTCTGCTGTGAAATGATAATTGTTTTCAAAATGGAAGTAATAAACCGGCGATGTGTTATATGCTAGCACAATCTATACTATGCGTTTCGAGTAAGCGACTAACTTCTTACAAAAAAAGCAATAGCAAAAGTAGCCTCAGTACAAAACATAGACCACACAATATTAATAATATTATATGAACGAGCTGCAGAGCGACGTGTTCTAAAATGCCTTTTATTTTGAAAACGCCATTATTATTTTAAAATAATTGTTTGTTTTTTTTAAATGTTTTATTTCGTTTGTTAATCTAAACAAAATACAGCTTAACATGAACTTGTTTATGATTTGATATTTACGAAAATAAAAAAATAAAAATAAAACGTGCCAATTTTTTTTTTATTGATCATTATCTGTTTCGTTTTCGGAATTATGGGTTACTCGCAATAAGTCAACATACATTAGAATTTTATTGCCTATACCGGCTAGGGTTTACACAAAAGTGCCCATCATTGACGGACCGGTGCCGCGGTGGCGTGGTCGGTAGGGTACTTGCTTTTCACGTCGCAGGTCGTGGGCTGATTCCCATCCAACTCGGACATTTGTGTGATGAATTATCTATATTGGAGTCTGTAATTACAAAAGAAAAGTATTATATGTAGTATGTTACTAGTTATCTGGTTTTCATAGTAAAAGCTCTGCTTAGTTGGGGATATGCCTGTGTGTGTTAATGTCCAACTATATTATTATTATTATATCATAATGATTTATCTGAATCCATCTGAATGATTCTTTTTAAAGGACTGATCAATGGATCTATGTACGATTGTAGAAATTTCTTTGTCATGTATGTTGGTCGATTACTCCGCCAAGTGGACCGTAAACAAATGCTTTACTCTTGCGAATTTATAAAAAAATACATAAATTTCATTAAAGTACATGGTGCGAGTTCTAGTGATGGTAGTTAATGCGAATTTACATAAATTACATAAGCATGCGAATACAGAAGTCTTAATATGCTATTGCTATTGCTGTACTAATTGCTAATAAGATAATCCTTACTAACTTATAAATGCGATCAAATTCAGTTTGCTGCGCTTTCACGCCTATAACACTGAACCGATTTGGATGAAATTTAGTGTGGAGATGATTTTGATTTTTGTAATGATTTTTGTGAATATGCAAAATTCCTAATATTATCACTTGCGAACGATGTCAATCAAGTCACGTGAAACAGAGGAATATAGTATTCCTTACTTTTTTGATCTGATGATGGACTTCGAAGAATTCCTTGTAGAATCACAGTAGAATCGCCGCGAAAAGTATTACGTATTACCTTCTTGTACAAATAATACCTATGTATATCCTTGTTGCAGTGTATACACACATACATATTTTGTTCATTAAGTATTTTTATATAAAATTGTCCCATGTTCACCTGTTTTATAAGTTTTTTGAATAAATTATTATTATTATTATAGTCTATAATAGGATACCCGCCATTTTGATTCTCACAACAATTAACGTTAATAGTTGTTAAAATGGTGGGTGAGGCGTATAGTCAAAATGGCGGGTCCTTTAGTAACTTCCGAAATGTACCCAGGTAATATGTACTAATTTGTACATACCTGTATCTAAAAAAATAATTATGTATATCAAAATTACAGTAATATTCATATCCACCCGCCATATTGACGTCAATCGATACCTAGTGATTCGCGATATTTATGTCAAAAATATGTTGGTACATTGTATGTTTTACTAGAGAAAACCGCATTCTATATTACATTATTGTATTTGTAACTAAAATTATAGCTTTGGGACTATTAATTTATTAACTTTGGCTAGTTTTTGTACACTCAAATATTATAAGGATAAATAAGAATAAACCCACTCCCTCTCCCCATTTTGTTATTTATTACGTAAAAATCCAAAGGAAACAATGAATACACACTTGACGGGGTGTTCCCGCGAACAGCTACCCGTTGCCATTTAAATATTTTAAACCTTTATGCACCCAAGTGAACTTCAACACCCGCGCGGGGTTGAATTTGCTTTTTCAAAGTAATATTTAGTAATTCTAACTTTGTGTATTTTTGTGATCTTACGTAAGATCTATTGAGATCCACACCCATGTAAGAAAAAATAAGACATGGTCGTCCCCCTCCTACCTCTACTTGTAATAAACAAATGGATGGCGCCTTTAAAGCTTGATATTTCGTAAATAAAACACTAACACTGGTCTTATTCATAAAAATATTTCATGACTCTAGTTAAAACGGACTTTGTTTCTTTCTCACTAGTGTAAATGTCAATATGGCTGGCAACGACAAACGAGTTACAACGTTTATGAATACAGGGGTAATCAAAAAGTGATCTAATCATACCCCTAATTTTTATAAATAAACTTTGTATCGATATTCCTCACGACAGGCAGCACTAACGAAAAATACATCTCTAAAAGATAAAAGTCAAACAAACACATTTTTCAAGATTTTATTTTACAAGGAAGATGCCTTAGATTTATTTTTGCTTTATTTTGAATAATTACCAAAAACAAAAATACTATAATAATTATTGTGATCAGTGACATTTTAAATTTTCGCGCCAAAACGATTTCAATGTTCTAATGACGTCAGTCGGATCTATCACTGGCTTCTTTTATTTCACAAAACTAAGTTCATAATGTTGTTGTTAGAAATCAATTTATTAATATGAATACGTTTCTGTTTATTTAACATATTAGTCGTAAAATATTTTTTTTTAATATTAGGTATTTAAAATGCCTATGCATTTTCCTATTGCCGGCCGGCACTATTGATATGTAGATAGGTACACAGTTTCACAGAAAAGGAACCACCCTTGATAATGACATCAAAATATGTAGGTGTGTGTTTTTGCAATGATACGTGGTGTGTTTGTCTAATGTACGGAGGGTAGAGGCACAGATTACTAAACTACGGAAAGGACTATATGTGTGAATGAAAAAGTGTCCGTCGAAATGTGTTAAATTAGGGTGGCGCTATAATCGCATCAGGGTAAAATTTAAAAACGACGCCAAAAGTTATTAGAGTAAGACAGAAAAGTAAACAAGGAAAGAACAACTTCCGCTTCGTTATGCTACTTCGTTATGCTACTTTGTTATGTTATTGCATACTGTAACGAACTACTTTAGTCAACAAAAATAATAAATTTGTTGGCACATCTACTTCTTAATGCATCAGCTGTCATTTTATACTGTCATCGCGTCCGTCTTTGAAGTCAGCTGACACTCAAAAATGTCATTATGAACGAACGAATGACCACCGAGCACGGTGAAGCGGCCATATTAGAATGGCTGACACTGTGTGTTGAATCGTTGTGGCGTCCGGTAGTGCAGATGCAATAACGTGCTCGGTGAACGTTACTATTTAATCAAACGTAATCTTAACGATCTGTAATTAACTGGTGAATTGATATTTGCCGTAGTTATTTTATTGAAATACCGTCTTTTTACCCAATTATTCACGCCTACCTAAAGTTGTCTGCTAATCCTGATATTTTTAGTCTAAAACCTACAAAAGCCTTCAAATTTATTAACTCGGCACACTTTAATCCGTCTACAACTGCTACATTCATACCCTACACTGTTGCTACGCTAGCGCCATTCTGGAAAGTATTTCAATTGTTACTTAAAGCTTACAGCTGGACACTTTTTAGACTTTTTAAACTACAATATAGTCCCCATAATAAGGGGACTATATTGTAGTCCTTACCTCTACCCTCCGTTGTCTAATGGTTTAGACACTAGACTGTAGCCTGACTATACCAAATTAAGGCTCTATAGTACCTACCAAGCGTCTCTAACCTAATGGATGGATGGTCAGACAGACGGACATGATGATACTATATGTATTCGTGACTGCGGAACCCTAAACATTGGGCCCAACCTGGGACCCGGCACCAAGTAGGTATTAAATATTTTTTAAATTCTTACAGGCTAGAAAAGCCGAAGCCGTTCAGGTACACTGAGGCGGAAGTTATAGAGATTGTCAAAAAAAAGAAGCGCGATGTACTAACAACATCGTATGACTTTGTTAACTATATAATGTCCAGACAAATGCCGGGAATTAAGGTATGAGTGGCAAATAGTTGACATAATTCCTGGTAGATTATTAAGAAATGTATGTCACGTCTCTTTCTTCTTTTTTCATCTACTACCCGTGCGCAATAAATTGAGACCTGGGGCGGTGACGTCACAGACGCATGGTTGTACTGTGCACAAAAATATTACAACAAGTTTCCACTCGCGACCTCGTATCTGCCATTTTTTTTATTCCATACAGGTTTTTTAATGCCTGATCAACAGGTAAACACAAATGTTTGTTTCGTTTTTAGTTTTCAAAAGTCCAACACTTTTAACACGAGATTTATCTCTCCACTATTGAAATTTTTACAATTCATTATGGCAATAAACTTAACACAAAAAATTACAATAAACTGTAGCAATAACTCTAATTGCTGTTAACGAAACAGTATCAAATATAAGATTATAAAATCGGAGCGCGTCCGTTGCGTGACGAGACGAAGCTCGAAGCTAGTACAAGACTAAGATGTTAAAAAAATGGCGTTGCCTACTGTACAACACGGGAGCTATAGGGGAAGTTACAGAGGTAGCGGGCGGAGGGTTGCATTCCAGGCGAGCTCCAACTTATTGCGAACGGGTAGTATTATTATAATTATTTTTCCGAAATGTATGTACACACCAAATTGGATAATTACTTATTAGTTACTGTGTTCATTATTGTTACGTTAACCCAAAGGAGAACGGGGACTATAGAACCCCTTAAAGTGATCCTTGGTTATTGATGTCCATAGTAAACTTGAAACTTTCACGTTGCAAAGTAAATATTTTTATATAACGTAACGGTCAATTAACTCGCCTTTACATTTCGACACGGGTTGCACTTCACAGGTCGTGGTCGCAACCGGACGGAATCAGAGGAAGAACTCCGTTAATGACGGTGGCCGTAGAACAACATTTTCTTTGTAATGTAATTTAACTATTGTTAGGGACCCTATACTACACGCACTGTCCGATTCAAAATAGCGAGGTCGAGTTAACTCCAATACTAGGTTCCACGCCGAAAATGATAATTTGTAGCCACTTTCCCCGATTGAAATTTGCATTTTTCTTGATTTCAATCGCTTGAGTGAGTGAGTGTAGTGTGTAGGGTCCCTAATAATATTACAAAAGACAACAGTCTTTAGAAAAAAAAATGAAAATAAAAATGAAAAAAATTATGAGAAAAAAAATGAAAAAAAAAATGTTAATAAATGTTCGAGAAAATGATTTTCTATGGCCATCGTCATCAACGGAGACCACGGCCGACCACGGTGTAATTCGTGTTGAAACGTAAAACTAAGTTATAGGTAAGTGTGTTAATTACTCTAAATGATACCTAAATATAAATTATATTAATTGATGTCTTTTATAAAAACTGTACTACATTAATGTGCTATATTTTTAATACTGTTTCCCGAGCGTACGGGACATAGGGATATTCTTCACATTATTAGTATTATATGTAGTATATCAGGGGGCGTCCTTAAATTACGTGAGGCGTTTAAGGGGGGGAGGGGGTCGAGTCAAATCTCATCTAATCTTACATTGGAGAGAGGGAGGGTCTCGGCAAATACCACGCAATTTTTTTTCTGATTGAAACAAAAAAAAAATACTATTTTGGCATTAAAAGCACGAAGCAGATTTATTTTTTTCTTTTTACAATAACAATCCAACGCGTTTACGTAAGAAACTCACATTTTGAAAAATCTCACGTGAGATTGGGGGATGGGGGAGGGGGTTGATTAAAATCTCACGACATCTCACCAGGAAGGGAGGGAGGGCAGTGTTTCTTTAAATTTTTTAAAGAAACACCTCACGTAATTTATGGACGCCCCCTTACTTGTTATCTGGTTTCCATAGTACAAGCTCTGCTTAGTTTGTGATCAGAATAGCCTATCTATATTACTTCTTTATAATGGTAAACGATTTTTTAAAAATTGTCCAGGAATTGTAGTCAAAATCGGAATGAACAGTCAGTTTCTTCTTCTATATAATATTAATATTGTTTTAATAAATATAATTTATATTCTTGATGCCTTTGAAATGAGTATATATTAATGATAATGAACTGGACTAAACTACAAAATCTCAGAAGGACAAGGATATGACAGGACCATATTTTATTTGGTAGCCAATTACAGTGACACTTGGTTAAGTGGGACCTGAATATGTGAGAAACCTCCATAGCTGAAACTCATGCTGACGTCCCAACACTTTGGCACTGAATTACCTCTGTTAGTAGGCCGAAGTAAACCTCTTTATTTGGGATTTATTTTTTTGATTTATCATCATAGTTACCTCTACAACTGAGACAGCGAGTAAATTTTATATGCATACTCATTCTTAATCTACCCACAAATTCCACACTTATGTACGTAAGTAATTTTGAGCCTAAATTACTTTCAGTTTTACCTCTATAAATGAGACCGTAATTTATTTATACCTGGATATCTGAGACACTGGGTAAGTGGAATACCTCTTTAAGTGAAACGACATTTCAGGTCCCTTGATGTCTCACTCAATCAGGTTTCAATAAAATTTGATTTTTGTTGGCAGCGGCGGCAATTGGGCCCGGAATACGCACCCAGGCACTTGGTGAAACATGAATTGTTACGGGAGAATCCCATCGCAGTCGGGGACTTGGAAACGATTCTATGCTCCGAGTGGCTCGATGACCAGCAAGTGATCTTCGGAACTCAGTGCAATGCGGTAATGTAACAAAGAAAGCTTTAAAAAAAACAAAAATATACTCGATTTTTTTTTGAGACGCGAGTCTACATGAATTTAGTTCAATTTCCTTTCCTACCGTTCAGTGAATGACTGGCGAGTTCTGAGAAACACTGTCAAAAAACTCAGTAGACTTTTTTCTTTTTTAAATGAAGTACTTATATCTATTACATTTGGTTTGTTTATTGTGTAGAATTAGAGCGACTTAATTCCAAGCGTTTTTATCCGTTAAATAGTCTGAAATTTGATAATTATTTTAAGTTTTTTAATAGTCATTTTAATAATATTTTATGTAGAATTTAACTTTGATGTAGAATCTAAAATAATTTTTATATTTGTAGACATAATAGGTGCAAATTTTGACGATGAATGATACTGTTGAGTTTTTAAATTTACTGCTAAAGATCGTAAACGAAATGCAAGAGGTTTTATTATTAAAGTAACTACATTTAACGTCACATACCTAACGCCACAGAGACATGACGTCATAGCAATCCTGAATCACGCAAGCAAAGTTTTACCGACGATTAGCATATATACAACTTCCCGAAAAAAAAACATTTGGGAGAGAACCGAACTCGCCCGGCCGGAATATCTTCCATTTACACTAGAGGATCACTTACTAGATCCTCCAGTCTCCACAGCAGCGGCGGCGTTAGGGTTTAGGCGCCCACTTAAGGAAATCATTATCGAGTAGGTATTAATTTTTGCTGACCCAAAGTGAACGTAGTTTATGTTCAGATTTGGGAGGCGGATAAAAGAAACGAATAGAGTGATATATATTTATTATTATTTAGATACGATGTACTTCGATGTTCGAAGCCCCCCAAATTTGGCGCCCCGGGCCGTCACTCCATCCCCCCCACTAACGCTGGCACTGAGTCTCCACATAAATATTATTATTTATCTACAAGACAGCACACTCGACCTTAAAACAGAGCGACAGTAAGAGTTTTAACCGTCACAAAATAGCTTATCACCAATCACCAGTTAGCTTAAATGTACACACGGCTTCACGTCAATTTCATTTCATTCACGTATGTATGTGGTGTGTCCGGAGGACGGCACCTAAATTAATGTTATTATTATTATTCCTATTATATTATTTTCATTATTTTATAATTTCAATTACAATTTATTTTTAATGACTGATGTTTTTATTTTATTTTTATATTTAAATAGTTATGACTAATGCGGATTTCTATTTTTAATCATTTGTAGCTAATTTTTAATATGGGCACAGCCTGAAATAAATGACATTTTATTTAATTTAATTTTTATTTATTTATAGTTTATTTTTGTAAGCGAAGGTAGATACAATATCTTACTAATCAAAACTACAACAATAATGTGTACCTAAGTAAAATTAAGTAGATTATTAAAAAATTGAGGGTACCGGCAAATGTATATGCCCACATTTTATTTAATAAAGTAAACAAGGTTCCCCTGGCTATACTGCAAGTGCGAAGTGATAAGCGGCAGCGGATTTGGTTCCTACAGCACACACAACCTTATTTATACTGACGCGAATGACTAAAAATTTATAATTTTTTCATCCTTGTTAGAACATAGTTGATAAAGGGTCCATGGTAATGTTTCCTTGTCTTTCCAGATAAAGCTGTACAACGTAAAACGTCGCACTATGGTCGACATTCCCACTATAACGCCGCATTTGGCGGATTTCACTGACTTCTATCAAACCGGAGTACAATCTCTAGGCGTGAACCCTGAAAGGTAATTCATGCCAATAAAGTTGCTTAACCTTCTAATCTTGTTTTTTCTTACAATTTCACCTACCTATTCATTATTAATAATACTTTGGCACATACAGAGCGCCGTCTACTCCCAGTTTAAGCAATTAAGTATATTTGCTTGTGTCATAGTTACTAGGTAACTGATATACAACTTAAAACCTTTTCTTTTAAGCTATTGCATAGCTTTTATCGCGGGCTTTCGTAACGTATATAACCTAACACCCCCCACTACGACCGGCACAGCGGTGCGGCGTTGAAAGCCGTGCATCATCTAACGTCGTTTCAGTTCGGCAGACTTCGGCACGGTGTTAGTGTGCGTGCGACTAGACGTGTGGGTGTATACTAGCTGCTAATAAATAAAATAAATAAATAATTATGATTGTCATCCCATTCTGGTCTAATGCTGGATATGTTTCTTCCAAAGCATACTACTATTGCTATATTCATTCAGCTCTCTCCACCTTGCAGAGATGAACACTTCACCTGGTCTCACCAGCAGACTAGGTCGAATGTTCTACACTGTTAATATTGTCCACTCAAGATATTGTGTTTGTGTTAAAGACGGAACTGGTGCCACAACAGTTGATTGGTCTGTTGGCGGAGCGATTAGAGACCCTTAGGTACTGCTAAGGCGGAGGTGGTTGGTTCGATTTCCACTTAAGAGAAATCTTCGTGTGATGAGCACGATTGCTTGTACTGTGTCTGGGTGTAATTTATAATATAACCAGTCCCTAGTGCCCATAACACGAGCAAATTGCTTATTTTGCTATTGTGTATTTAAATAAAAAAGTAGTAAGCTTAAGCTTGACTACAACTTCCCTGATTTTAAGTAATCTACGAATTCACTCGTGATCACGCATGATTTTCGGTGAGAAGGTGGCCGGGGAATGATGCTTTATAAGGTTAGAAACCATAAAGGAGCGACAATTTCGACCCATCATCTTAAATGGTGTCATTGGACGGCTTGGCGGTCTGGCTTTATCTGGTGGGTGGTCACTGAACATGGCTGAAGCTCGCTACCAGTTATGTATGTGTGGAAATATTATTAAAAAAGAAAGATAAGTTTAGTCGAATCTTTAGCAAATATGTTCCTTTTGACACTCTAACTTGCTAATTCGGTAAATCTTCAGGAATAAAAAATTTTACTTGGTTACAGGACCTACCTAGCCACAGGAGCAACTGATTCACGTGATCTAGCCTTGTACAGTTTACCTTCAATGACCCCCTACTGTGTAGGAAATGGTCGAACTAATTCGGTAAATACTTAATTTTTATTTATTTATTTAGTAATTAATTGTAACGGTACCAGAGCCAAATTACAATCATTAATCAGAATATAATTAGAATATATAAGAATGAAAAAACGAAATTATCTACTTAATAATTATAATACAAAATTCATTACATCATGCGATCTCGCAAAACGTTAGACTGACCAATAATAGCGTTCTCCACTCATACGCACACATATCACACTCGAGGTAATAGTCCATTGAGCATTGTTTGAATTACAAGCGACCAACTTCTGCGTGGCTAACTTCATATCAAAACTCATGCAAAAGTAGCGTCAGCACAAATTATCAAACCACAGATAATAATATTGTTTTAAAATGTATGGAATTTAAGTAAAAAAATAACTTGGCTACATAGCTACATTCAGACTACCTACCTGAGTCAATTTACGCACTATGATGCGACAAACTTATGCACAAATACATAAACATTTATATTATCACTAGCTTCCGCCCGCAAAATTGATCTCACTAATCTTGTTTCTCCATACAAACTTTGGAACCCCGTTTCACCCCCTTAAAGGGTGAGTTTTGAAAAATCCTTTCTTAGTGCACCCCTAGATCCCATAAGAAACCTATGTGCCAAATTTGGAGTCTCCAGACCCAGCGGTTTGGGCTCTGCGTTGATCAGTCAGTCAGTCAGTTTCTTCTTTTATATATTTAGATAAGTTTTATAATTATATCTACCTGTGCGAAGCCGGGGTAGGCCGTTAGTTTATAATATTAGTAAGATTATTAGTTAGTAGGATAATAATAGTAGCACTAATTTCGTACAGGTGTTAATTTTACTTATTGTATTGAAATGAAACTACTTTATAACGGATTTCATCGCGGTATATTATGAATTCTAGATCCAAAATCATTTTCATTCATTCATTCATTAAAAATATACCACGACACGACTAGCTGCTACCGCGCATGTATTGCTGTTTAAACTGGCCTTAGATTTGTTTGAATACTTTACCAAAATTAGTCAAATCAGTCCACCTGTTATTGAGTTCTAGCCAGACTGACGAACAGCAATTGATTTTTTTAAATAAGATTTTTTTTACTTTTAAACCTTCCCTAGACCTCTACGAACATTTCAAAACCAAAATAAGATAAATCCGTTCAGCCGTTCTCGAGTTTTAGCTAGACTAACGAACAGCAATTGATTTTTATATTTAAGATATAGACATAGATAAAATCCGTTAAAAAATAGTCTTATTTCAATGTGTGATATTCGCGTAAATCTAAGACAATACTATTTGTATTTCAGATTCTAGATGTGTGTTGGTTGACCAATGACATCGTATTATCAGCAGCAGCGGACGCCTCGATTGCTATGTGGCGCGTTCCCAGCTCTGATGTAGAAGATCCAATGGAGGATTATATGATGCCGATCCTGAGCATAGGCATACAATGTGTTTACTATTTCATATATTTATAACCAGATTGCATATTGCACTATGCGTTTCAAATAAGAATAGGACTGGACTCGCGGCTAACTTTATATCAAAATCCAAGCAAAAATAGCCCCGCACCTCCAAGCGGGGTTGCCGTGTTCTAGTGAGATGTCTAGTGACACCATGCAGTGAGGGTGAGTCGGAATTGTTGCTCCTTTATGATTTCTAACCTTAAAGAGGTTCATTCTACTGCCACATTCTCACTGATAATCATTTGTAATCACAAGTGAATCGGTATACTAGGCTGGCGCGTTCCACCGTAGACTACATTATTGCCTAACATCAGGCAAGTTGTAGTCAAGCGCGAGTCTATGGTGTCACCAGACAATGCACCGGAACACGACTAGGCCGCTTGGCGGTGTGGCTTTCTCTGGTGGGTGGTCACTAACCACGGCCGGAGCCTACCACCCGTTGATTGTTACCTAATTATACCACCCGGGCACCATATGTGGGGATTCAATTAAAGATGTACACCCGGACGAAGGTGATTCAGCCCCCAAAACGTTTTTTTCAATAACCTTTTTTTTGTATTACCGACCAGTCAATATAGGAATTAGAATAGATCGCATTTGTTAATTTAAGGTGAACATGGTGCTGTAGACTATGTGACATATAACAAACGTTACGACGAAGTTGCGGCCTTGACGGAAAATGGAATAATCCATTTGTTCAAGGCAGAAGGCCTGCAGCATGCGGCCTCGATGAAAGGAACCTGCCACGTGTCCTGTCTTGCTATACAGGTAATATAATGCGCAATGGATTTTAGTATTTAACTAATTCAATTTTTGATTTTGATTTTAAATTTGAATTTGAATTTGATTTGATTAAAATTCGAACTATAAAACGTCAAGTTTAATTATAATTAATTACTTTATATCCATTTAGTCTTAGTTTTTGCGTATTAAATCAATCACTTCAACCCTTTATAGTGTCCCACTGCTGGGCACGGGTCTTCTCTGAACTATCTTATGAGTTGAGAGAGTTTAGGCCTTAATCCACACAAGCTGGCTTATGTAACGCCTATAATTTTTAAACAGCATCAAAAAACTTACTTAAAAAAATCGTTTGTCTGTAAAGTCGGTTTACTGACGATAGTAGAACGTGACAACGTCATAAGATAATACTATCGCTCACTCAAGTAGGAGAGAGACAGATGTCGAACGCTGCCGAACGCGGAGGCCGATTGTGCCTGTTTGTCGCTCGTTCCGCGCTCTCGCTTGCACTTCTGGCCTTAAATGGAACGCCTCAGAGCGAGGTAATGCCGCGCGCGTCATGTTTTATCGTGCGTGCAGCCGGCTCCATCGAATTATAAGACGTTGTCACGTCAAAAGTATACATACAGCATAATATGTATATTTTCTCAGTAAGTTAACCAAGAAATACTTGCCATTCCTTGCTACAACTTTCTACTTTGAAATATCCGCCTTTCGCCACTACCCAGTATACATAAACCTGTTGTATCTTCAATTAGTTTTCCTTTAAGCTCATTATAGCTAAAATAGGTTTATACGACTCTTTAATTAAAAAAAGATCATTTTAACTAAAGAGTCGATTTTTATGAATAAGATCGATACTTTTTTTGTCATTATCTTACATCGTTTCTAAATTATTAAATAAATTTTATTATTATTATTAACGAAACAAATAATATAATAATATGTTAAAACAAAACTAAAACTAATTACTTAAGCATAAAAAAGTTGGATATTTACAAATAAAAAACCGCGTTTAGGTCGCCGCCTGCGCGCAGGGTACCAAGAGAGCTGGCGACGTTACCCCTCTGAATGGCCAAACTTTTTTAAGCGTTGGCAGAAGTACATGCCACCCCTTGGGTCACCTGAGGTGGTAATTAACCGTCAGGACAGCTCCCGAACAAGATTGTTTTCATTTTTATTAAATAATTTGCAGGAGGACGGTATTTTATACGCGGCCGCTAGCAAGACACACACTTCAACGTTGGATGCCCGCACTTTACAGAAGCTAACGGAGATCGTGCCACCACCTGATTTAGGCGAGATACTTTCGATGCGCTTCACCCAGAATTTGCTCACCTTCGGCACTGATCTAGGTAAGAAAACTGTTCATATACTTTATACTTCTTTTGTTCCCATACCGGGTGGAAAGGATCGCCCTTCACAAACATTAGAACAACCACAAAGAAAGGGTGTAACATTGCCCTATACACCTAGCCATCCCACAAAATCCCATCCCATAAAGTTACTTAAATACATAATAAGAAATTATACCAATGCAAAAATGAAGTAACCAAATGGATCAAATCTCTTACATACGAAGACACACACACACACGCGCAAAATTCTCACAAACTCATTATTGCATATTACTTACTTTTATTTCTAAATTTTTTAATTTGTTTACTTTTACTTTTTATTATTTTATTTTTGTTTTTCTTACGTTACGGGTAATAATTGCTTCACATAATACTTACGTACAAAGGGAGGGCGGAGTCTCCTAACACAAGCATTACTTGCTTAAGAGGAGGCTTCAATAACTAGTTATAAGGAACATTATTGTGATACAATAACGATATTTTTATTATTTTATTATGTGCCAAATTTGAAGTCTCCAAACCCAGCGGTTTGGGCTCTGCGTTGATATGTCAGTCAGTCAGTCAGTTTCTTCTTTTATATACTTAGAATAGAAGATAAGAATAGGCCGACTCCCTCGCCTGTTTATCATTTATTGAGTAAGAATCTAAAGGGAAATATGCTTTATTTTTTTTGAGACGCGAGTCTACATAAAAGTAGTTCAATTTCTTTTCCTACCGTGCAGTGAATGACTGGCAACTACTGAGAAACACTGTCAAAAAAACTCACTAGGCTTTAGCAATAGACAGTAGTTTATATCATTTCATATTTTTGTCTTTTTACAGGAGCAGTGATATTCTATGACATGCGCGCTTGTGATTTTATACGGAGCGCTAAACCTCCAAATGAGTCTGTCATCATAAAATCTTCAGGAGAGGTAAGTCATTTCATCTCTACTGATCTCACCGATACGTTTTCACGCCTAAACTACATACTCCATTGGGATGTAATTTGGCATGGAGATAGTTTGAAACAAGAAGAACAATAAATGCAGTTATTGGCCGTGCCGAACGGCCGGACGAACCTTCTGCGTAAAGCACCGATAACGCGTGCCTTACATAAACTTAACACGGTCGCGGAGAGGGTAGATTTATTTTCATGTTCTCTGAATGAGTTCACAAAAGTTATTTTGCATGAGTTGTGTTATAAATAGTATAATAAGTAAGTACCTATTGTTAAAATATATGGCCATGCTAACTTTTTGGGGCAACCTGTAATGTTAGTTATGTTGTAAATGAATAAATAAAATAAAAATAAAAATGTTTTCATCCGACTGCACAAGAGGTTAATATTTTTGTGTGTTAAATAAACATACGCGTAAGTATTTTGTAAAAATGTGGGTTCTCGAAAAATGAAATCATTTCGTTTCAACCGTGCGGTGATGTGGTTGGTAAAACACTTGCTTTCCACTACGCAGGTCGTGGTTTTGATACCCACGCATAACAGACATTTTGTGTGATGTACATGACATGTTTTTCTATTTGTCCCGAGTCTGGATGTAATCTACTATACAAAAATAAGTCGGATTTTCCTTCCTGACGCTATAACTCCAGAACGCACGAACCGATTTCCACGGTTTTGCATTCGTTGGAAAGGTCTCGGGCTCCGTGAGGTTTGTAGCAAAGAATATTCAGGAAAAATTTCAACAGAAAAGCGGGGAAAATGTTACATAAAACGAAGCCATCTGGTGGCGAAACGGAGTTCGCCGGGTTTGCTAGTCATTTATATTTATGTATGTATTTACAAAAAAAAAAGTAGTAGGTATGTAGTGGTTATGTAGTATATAACCAATTATTCCATAGTATTATATAGTTTCCATAGTACAAGCTCTGCTTGTTTGGGATCAGATGGCCGTGTGTGTTAATGTCCCTATGTATATTATTATTTTTATTATTTCTAGGCCTCCATCGTGTCGGCCATCTTTACGCATTGCCATGACCAGAGTGGCACAAGAATGTTTGCTGCCGGAGGACCTTTAACTCCAGGTATGGATTGGGGCTACGCTGCCCTTTGGCAATAGACATCTGCATAGACGTTCTCCACTCGGGGTGGTTCGCTGCTCCGTAATGCATACTAGACAATTTTTTGTTATATGACGGATATATAGATAGAATATATTTACTACTCGTACGGATTAACATGGCACCTGGCTTTTGACATGGGATATCAGTAGCGACAGCATAATCGTAACAGCTACGAGTAAGTACCTTTTCATTGCATAACATTTTTAGTAGGTATATACTTTGGCATAATGAATTTGGTATAATATTTAATGACATTATGTTAATAAGGCATATTTAAATAGTATTTAGGATTATTTTGTTATGGAATAATAATCTTTTGGCATACACTACATACCATCCATCCTCATTGGTCCGTTCAAGAACAAGAACTTGAAGGAACCAACCGACCATTACTAACTTAATACGATTCCTTTTTTCCAATTATTCGCGTTGTTAATAATAATAATCATTGTCAGATTTTACATCCATAATGTTAGTAATGTTTTTATCTCTTAAATTTTTCTTTGACTTGTTTTTTATTTTTCAAACGAGAGCGAGGCGAGGTTATGTGCTACATTAACATAAATAAATATTATGGCTAAGTTATTATGCCGCAATATTATTAAATTATTATTTTTCGTCGATTTTTTTTTTATATCACACTGAAGAACTCAAGTTTCTGATTCTTCTATAGAACATTCCAAAATCTGCTTAACATTCCAATAAAATATTTTATCCTAATCGACGCGCGGCGATAGATATCGCTTCTGCCACCTACTTGTATAATAGATGGCGCTGTCAGCCTTAACAGTATATTATTCTTAAAATGTTATGCCAAACAAAGGTATACATGAAAAGCATCATAATTATGCTATCGCTACTTTGCACTTGACTTGCGCTTGAAGAAACCGCGGGGAAGTGGGGAATGTGTTAAATCTAAGCCGCCAGCGCAAACAACTTGGCGAATGTCAATAGAAAACTAATGAAATCGCCATTTTTCTTCCGACATTAGTATAATAAAGATAAACATCATGATAGCGAGTGTCTGGGATCTGACTCCACAGTCTCACGTTAATCCATCCGAGTAGTAGGTATATAATTTTACCTAGGGTTTTTTTACTTGTGCCAAATGCCAATTCAGTCTTAGTTACAATTATAAAATAGTTAAGAATTAAACATTTATATAACATGTTTTATTTTGTTAAATATTTATCAAATAAGGCGTGTGTTGATTGTATTCAACTATAGTTTTATTTTGTTACAAATGCAAATTTGCGCGCGAGCTATTTTTTATACTCAATTTTATAGCAACTGTATCCATAATCTAATTTACTTACAACATTTGACCAGCAATAGAAACCTCCATTGTTGTGACTGTTGGAATAGTGGTTAGTGACCCTGACTGCTAACTCGGAGGTTGTGGGTTTGAATCTCACCTAGGTCAAATCTATAATATATAAACTTGATTACATAAAATAAATGTATTAGTTTGTGAGTTCCTAGTTCCCAAACACACAAGCAAATATATAATTGCTTAATTCGGGACTAGATGTCGCTGTTGCGTGTATTTTAAGATATTAATATTAATTATATTAATCATTTCTGAATATTTGATTGTACCTCCAAAGTGTAGTGTCATAACTTTATTTTACCAAAGTAAATGTGAATATTTTTGTATGAGTTGTTTTAGAGTGTGACTTGTCGGCCCACACCACCCCACTTTATTGTTTATGACCATGGTACAAACTACATAGTAACGAAATTAAAAATTCTCTACATTTGTCTAAGAACCATTCTTGTACCCTTATTTATAAGAGAGTATTTATAATTAATTTTATTAAATGATACGGTTTAGTTTTGACTATATTTTAAAATATAAAGAGCATAATTTTATATACGCATATTTTTTTCTTCGGCAAAGTAATATAAATTAATGGAGCCATACAGGGTGAACTTGTTGACAGATTTTTTAATGACGTTATGGTAATTTCAAATTTCCGATTATTTCTATTTATCTTAGTATTTTTAAGTTAATGTTGTGTATTTTAATTAATATATTGTATAACCTTATCTGACGTGTATTCCGTCAGATATGTGCCGACCATAATAGTAGCGATTAGCGCTGTGTAATGATAGGTACGTTAGTGTCATTGGTTGTTATAATCACCAATGTGTAAGACTTTTGGAATCTTGTTGTTATAATATAAGTGTCTATTAAACGAATGGATGCCTAAATGTATCTTCAAAAAAATATATTTTGAGAATATGAAGTTTAATTACTAGTTTTAAGTTTTAATTACTCACGATATTAATGAAACTTTGTTGGTGCTATATAGTTTGTGGCGTTTTTCTCTCAACTTTTAATATACTTACTGTTTTGGAGAATTATTTTATATACAAATGTTGGACTGTTTTTGCAGAGTAATAATTATAAAACATCTGATCATTTTCGATTTAATAAATGTTTTTTTGTCAATTTGTGGGTCGGTACATTTTGGCATAACTGGGTCCAAATAGGTACCTACTTCATTCCGAAATTAATTAATAAGTTTTTAAATGTTAGTTATACATATTTTAACGGATATTAAAGAATCACCGTATATTAATGTTGTTTTATTAAAAGTAAAGGAAACCTATTACTAAAAGGCGTCAAGGCGTGTGTGCCTAGTCAGCTTCTTATACAGTGCGTCGATGACCTAATAGTAAGGGACTACGAACATTTGTTCAGCTCTATTCAACGTCTGTTTATAGAAAGCTACGATGTTGTATGGGACGCGTACGCGCCGTTCAGCGCTGAACGGCGCGTATAAACGTGCGTAGTCCCTAACTCATACAATCGCATCCACTAGTTGCTAGAGTACCTAGTTATAAATTAAAAAAGATAAAAATACATATTTTCCGAACAAAGTTAAATTTATCTCAAATAAAACATCCTGTATGATGAAGTTCATCATATGGATGGACAGGATGAACTTCATCATACAGGTGAACTTCATCATACAGGATGAACTTCATCATACAGGACGAACTTCATCATACAGGATGAACTTCATCATACAGGTGAACTTCATCATACAGGTATGACGATACTATCAATAGACTATCGCTAACGCTAAAATGTTATTCTGCAGACTTAATAGGACCAAGGAATAAAAAGTTGCATACAAACTTCATCCCTCTATTTAACTCTTTTAGGGGATATTTTTTGAAAATGTTTTTAGCCTACGTCCTATTCCAGGGTATACACTACCTACATTTCAAATTTCATTAAGATCGGTTTAGCGGTTAAAGAGATACGTGGTACCAAACATTCACACACATTTCGCATTTATAATATTACTAGCGAACCCTGCAGACGTCGTCCTGCCCGGTAAAGCAGTGCCACCTACCGGGTCCGAAAATAGATTACGACCGATTCACTAACCTACCGAATCGGTTACTCCTTCGTAATTTAAATTTTATTTGCTCTTGGATATTTTAATGAAAAACTTACATTATGGTCTAAGAGCCGAAGAAAATCGAACTCATAGAACCGTATAGTACCTACCTACCTATCATTAACCTTTATTTACCTTCACAGTTTTATCCTACAGCGAAAAAGAGGTTAATGGTTTAGTGCGATAACCGACGACTCGCGGGGGGAGCCGCGCGCGGAAAGCTTTTAAGATTTCATAAATATCGGTCAAGCTATTTCGGGGGAGATTTTTTTATTTTTTTTTGTTTTAGAACCATTTTTGTACTTCAAGAAATATTCTAAAAAAAGAACTATTAAAATCGGTTCTGCCGTTCTCGAGATGCTAATATAAATTTTTAACTAAAGTAGTTAAACCTTAAAATAGTTTTATATATTTTTAACTTAAAACTACGAAACAGCCGAAAGCGTATTGAAACGAAGAAATCAATTAGCTATACCAACTCATTACGTACTTTGTGACTATTTAAGGCTTAATTAAAATAAAATAAAACAAGTAAATACGCTATAATAAATAATTAACAACTAAATATTGCAGCTCAAAGATTAGAAAATAAGTGAGATGTGTAAAGATATGGATAAAGCTAATTACGGTAAATTAAAAAAAATGCTATTTCAGACCACAACACAACTTATTGTGATCACATATTTTCAATACAAAGATAACTTCATCAATATTAGTGCAAAAGACGTTTTAGTGTTATGATGGCACTACTGTAGCACAATATTGTACATTTTTAAACGTCAAACTTATGACATCTGTACTTTTTGGCGGGTATTTTGAAGTACAGCAATATCCAAGAACCATTGATTATCCCATGTCTAGACACGCAATCTTCTTATAGCTTTCGTAAAGAGTTGAGACAGTAGATTCAGAAGACTACCAATAATTTATGGGCACCTGATACAGACGAAGAGGTTAACCCTCCTGATTCATAATTCATGAGTAACTTTTTATTTAATTTATTTGTGTGAAAAATTAAGCGTAGAATACAAAAACAAATAATTATTGCTTAAAAAAAATTATGAAGTTTACAACAGCTAATAATTCGTTATGCTTAAATAGCTAACAGGTTTATAATTCGTTTGTCTTTGTCCGTCATCTTGACATTAATACTAATAATAATAATAATAATAACGACGAAATCTTAAAACTATAGTGGCATACATTGAATGGTTTTCTGTAATTTTAATACTCGCTCAAATCTGTGATTTGCTGTTTAGCATTTTTTTCACCACCTATTTTATTTATTTCTACGTTGACATTAATCAAGGCATGTTTTCACAAAGTTTAGTTTATCCTAGGAAATGAAATATTGTAAGTACATACTCGATTCGATATCTACATTTTGAAGTTTATTATAATCTATTTAAAACTGAACTGAACGGGGGGGCTACCCAGTAAAAATAGGAATGCCATTGGTTTGACGTGTGTATCTGTCTACAATTTTGTAGCCTAATCAGATGGACTGATTTCTATATTTTTATTGAAAAGCAAAAGCGATAAAGACAGCTTTAAAAAAAAACAGTTGATCGTCAGGATTTCTTGTCAAGAATTATTTTAACATAATTATTTATGAAAGTGTTAGATATATTTTCATTAGGTTTGATTTTGATGTTTCTATCCTTATGTATTAATTCGCATTTTTAATTTCAGTTATAATATTTATTATTATTCAATACACTACAGCTGACTGTAATAAAACTCTTGAAAATGGTGTATACAACATGCGAGAAAATGAGCAATATATTAAAGAAGAAAAAATACAATTCAAAGACATAAACTACAATACCGATACTTATACCATTCATGATATTAAAAATTATGTAAGTGCTAATAATGACACCAATAATACAGGAACACCACTTCCTTATACAGACAACACAAAATTCGGTGATTTAAAAAATAATAATACAGCATCAAGAACAACTATAAACTTCTTTGTGAGTTCAAATAATGAAACGAATAAGGATTATGAAAAAAATAAACTGACAACGTATAAAGATAGTGGAAGATTTACCTACAATTTTAATGGCACTAAAGACCTAAATTCTTTGCTGAAAATGGATCATAAAGTAGTAATAAAAAGCAACATTGATATTAATCCAAAAATTGATGAAAACAAATGGTGTAATCATTCTAAAGTTAATAAAGATACTAATAATTTACGAAAACTAAGAAAGAATTTGCTGGACCATTTGACATTATATTTTTTGACTATAATTGAAGATGAACATGAAACACCTCGAGATTCATTAAAGAAAAACGGTGATGATGTTTTAGGAATGGAAAGCAAACTGAAAAATTATTATAATTCTGATGGTAGAGAAAGTTTAAAATCTATTAATGATACTAATGATACTACACAAAATAAAGTTTTTACAATTGATAATGATTCTAACATGAATCCCAAAAGTGTGGGTTTAAAGCGAGCAGCTAATGTAATAAATAAAACAAATGAAAAATCTCAAGATAACCTTGATAATTTAGGCTCTAAATACGTTTATTTTAGCCAGATAAGAAATAAAACTAACAATCAGGTTAAAGTGTCTAAACCTGCGAATATAACAGGGATAGCCACTTCACAACCAAAAGCTGTAGTTGATGACAATTTATTGTTTGAAATGCTAAATATAACGGAAAATCGCCATGATGACCTTGATAATCGGTCAGAAAACTTGGTGAATGATGACGAAAATAGTAAACTACATTTTGAAACAGTTTTATTGCAAAACGATACGAAAAATAATACAGCAGTACTCAACGAAAATATTTTAGAAAATTCGTTAGATAATAAGCTTCTTCAATTCATTTTTAACAATAAAAATGGTAATTTAATTACCACTGAGAGGAATTTCAATGGCGTCGACAAAATGAATAATGATAACAATCTTACAGATACTAATTCTCTAAATTTTGACGAAAAGGAAAATATAACCAGCATTGCAAGCGAATTAATTAATTCACTGAAAAAATCAAAAGAGATAAGTACAAACTTTGGACAAGATTCTACCAAAAACAATTATTTAAAAGATATGAATACTAGCAACATTGATAAACGAATGTCAAAAAAATCCCGGAAATTTAAAAATATAAATTCGGGTAAAAAGAAAAATAATGAAAATAAAATAAAAAAAGATTTTTCTAATAGGAAAAGCTTTGATAAACGGACTTTAGATTTTGATAAAAGTCCTAGCTGTAAGGATAAAAGTAAAACCACAATAGCAACTGTAGCAAAAAGGTTAGATTCCGATCGTAGAAACGAAGATGACAATACAAATTTGTATTTAGATGTTAATGTAAATGAAAACTATTATTATCAATTTTTAATAAATATTAAGAAGTAAAGGCACTTAAGCAGTTTTATTTAGAAATACTATATTATCGGATAAATATAACTATATCGGCTTTGCGCCTGTGGTTCCGCCCTAGCCGGTAATCGCGCAAAACCACGTGCGTGTGCTCAGAGGGCCACTCTCTCAGAAATCTTTGAAAACAAGCTCAGGATTTAGTGAAAATTATCAAAGAATTGTGAAAGTTCGAAGCAGTTTTTGTGAAAATTTAATAAAAGAATACTTAGGTAATGAGCTTTAGAGTTTGACGTAGAGAATTAAGGGTCCACTTGTATCTGATAAACTAAAGTCACTACAGAAAAAGCCTGTACGGTAAAAAACAAGCTAACGGCAAACAAAAACTATGGAAACAAGATATTATACTAAAGACTGCATAATTTTGAATATCTTCGTTCATAATGGACCCTCTATAGGAAAGTTTATTACGGTAATAATAATACCAAAACCATTAATTTTTGGTTACTCTTTGAAATCCTTTGATAGTAAATAAATTGTGAACTTTTGTTATAGCAATAACAGATCACTGCTGTGATCTGTTATTGCTATAACATATTGTAACATATTGTTTAAAAATTATCACCTTAAAATTCGGACCCTCAGTCCCTCAGACCCTCACCCCACTTTCTTGTTTTCGTTATAAACTTAACGCATGATAGATAAGATGAACACAAAATTCTATCCAAAATAAATGTGCAATAAATTAATGTTATTTGTAACAAATAACATCAACTTGTTGCACATCTTTTTAAAAACGGAGAGAATTTTGTTTTCGACCATACTGTTCATGATGATGAATTTTTAACCGCTATATTTTTATTTATGGAATATAATATGATCTATATGATATATATGATCTCTTCACGTGACCAGAGGGCTGGCTTACATCTTGGTCAAAGAATTAGCATTGCCATACAACGTGGCAATGCTGCCAGCCTTCTGGGCACATTTCCCCAAGGCCTCGATTCGGAGGAATTTTATGACGCCTTATCTAGTTTTTAAGATAGAAATTTATAATTAGTCTATTGTTTCTTTTTCTTGTATTTTATGTAAAAACTTGTTTTAATTAAATTTGCACTCTTATATGATCTAACAAAAAAAAGATCACATCAATATAATTATGTTTTTAAATAAATTGATCCGTGATGTTTTGGTTAGGATTTGGTACCTACACTGGCTACAACAAAGGGGCCTCTTGGCTCATAAGATCAGTCAGCCAGTTACTAAACACAAAAAAAAATTACATCTTTAGCTCCATTTTAAAGTTGTCCAACTTATTTTTGTTTAGTATTGAACCCAAATTCGATGTAAAAATTGTTATTTCATTTTTACGATGCTACAAATAAAATGTAAATAAGTAATATTTTATTTTACTGGTTCTGTAGGTAAGATTTTTATCTACTATTACTTTTTCATTTGACTATTTCGAGAAATTTTTAGTCTTGAGTGGGGATCAGAAATAATCTGGAAAAACTTTATCGATAGAAGTTCGTATGCAATTAAGTGGGATAACTAGGTATATTATTATTATCTGCTACATACAACTCGAAATTCTACACGGCAACAAGGAATTCTAATATAATAATAAAATGTTTACCATAAGTACACACTTACTCTACAATAAATAAAAAGAAAAATGAAATTCGATTTTATTATAAAAGTGGTCGGTAAGTACACAACAGTACACAAAGTAACAATACTGTGGAGCAGTATTAGAAAAAAAAGAAATATATGATACCAGTTGGTCAAAAAAAAACACTAAACGAATTTTGATACAACTGATCAACGACATTTTATCGACAATTACAACGACATCTCCTAGTCGTATTTCAGGTATAATGGGACATTATGGCGATACATAAGTGTGTAGATACATAATCGAAGGTACACTCTTTATTCGCTTACTCGCACTTAGTCTTATAGGATGGGCTAGTTGAAACAACTGGAAAGAAATCAAGCGCAGGATTGCCAAATTTACATAATCGTGCATGGGAGGTACGAGGGGGTTGCACTACAAACTTAACAACTACGAACTAGAAGTGCTAAGAAATAAGAAATGTCCCATTAAACTTTCTGACTTGGTGCAGAATTAGAAATCGCGGTTTTTAATTATGCGCCAAACCAAAAATTTAAGTAACCCAAACTACTAGAGGCACGCTATTCATATCAAAGAATGTTTATTGATAGAGCAGGAAGTAATTATGTTAAATTTTTATGTAACAATGTTTTTTTTTATTACAGCATTTATTATTTACTTTTATTATATACAAAGTCACACTGTAAATAAACAAAAATATTCTAAGAAAGGTTTATCCCTAGAACGGTCTAATAAAAAAGAAATCAAAGTTATTTCTACAGAAAGCAGTAGCACAGAAAATGAAATCGAATTTGATGAAAATAGAACGAAAGATGATACTGAAAACAGTAAAATTGAATTAAAAAACTCTAGCAATAGTGTTCAATTATATCCTAAATTAATAGAACAATATTTAAAGCAAACCCAAATAAATGACACAGAGAAAACCAAACCTCCGACAATTATAGTAAAAAACTTGTATGCGTTATCATTGAATAATAATGCACCAGCAGCAGCATCTCCAGCAATAACAGAAAAGGAATCAAAACGAAATAAAATTAAAAAATCAGCTAGAAAACATAATCGGCATTTAAATGCTAAAAAAATCGAAGAAGAGAACGAAACTACAAGAGAATCTGACAGAGATACATGTATGTGTGAAGGAGGCAGAAAATTTCACCCAAAAACGATTCATTCAAGGAGGCAGAAGTTATCAAAACATGACAGTAAGCAAAATTATTTAAAATATAAGCAAAACGAAATGAAATTAACAACGAATCTATATCATCCAATTACACAAGTATACCAATCCTTAGAAGATGTAGATAATAAATCAAAATACATATTTCACGATCATTACTTCACCAAAAGGCACGAATCAGCTAAACCAGAGACTACAATAAAAAACAAAAGAAAAAATGTAGAATGTATCAAAAGAAAACATAAATCACGTAACCGCGTAAATCAAAATATTGATGCGATTGATGTTAGCAATCCAAACTACGAAGCCGATGTAACGGAAGAAAATTTAAAACAAGAGGACGTCGATTTATTTAATTTCACAAATAATTTTATATCAAATATTTTCAATAAAGTAAATACAGACAAAAAGAAGCATAGTGATGAGATACTAGAAGACGTAGCGATGTCTAAAATAATCGATTTCATATCTAATCGAGTTACATATAAAGTTATTAAACAACTGCATGCTCCTGTGAATAAACAAGATAAGCAGGCATTGAGAAATGATGATAAACCGTCACAAGAACCGATTCAGAAAATAGAAATATTTCTTCAATAAAGTTTAAATTGTTGATACGAGAGAAGTTTATTTTACCACGACTTTGCATATAAAATCAGGCGTTAGGATAAAACCGGTCAAGTGCGAGTAAGAGTAATGTCAGAGTGTGTGAGTTGTGTAATGCAAACTTTCAACCAAAAGTAATGACTTATTTTCGAAGCGATTTTAAGCAATTTTACATTAATTCTTATCCAATTAAGTATCTTAAATACTTTATGCATTCAATATAGATCACTTGCCCTTTACAACATGTAATGTAGGTGAATATTTTCCAAGATTTAAAAGATTTAAGACTATACAAGGTAACATTTTCAATTAGAATTAAAATTCGTTACAATTAAGTTCACTTTTGTGGCTAGATAGGTTGATTGTTCTGAATAACTGGGCATTTGCACTTTAACAATGAAATGTGGTACAAGCATAGTCTTATCTCTTTCTACTCATCTCTAAACGATAGAGATAGATAGTGCTTGCAACATGTTTTCTTGTGTATATTTCGCCAGTGGAAACTAGGGGTTAAACATTGATTCAATCAATACATTTTTAGTAACATATTTTTGTCATTGATGGCGCTGCACTAGTATCCTACAAAATAGTACCTCCTAAACTGGATATCGATATAAGTGATTATAACACAACACTATTTTCTATTATTTTCATTTTTATAATTCTGTTTCCTAAAAATACCCCTAGACGATGGGAAAATATATAACAGTTTCCATTTTGTTTGTAGCACATATCTACGCCAGGTGCGATTTGCCTAAACGGAAAAAAAGTATTTTATTTATTCTATGGTTTGGTAAAGTTCACACTTCAAGTGAAAAAGTGATACCTGGTATACCATACATCTATTCAAATTAAATGAATCCATATTTCCCTTGGTCACGCGTGAACGGCTGGACCGATTTCGCTAGTTCTTTTTTAAAAAATTCCTTGAAGTACGAGGCTGGTTCTTAAAAATTAGAAAGAAAGGTATCTGGGAGAAGAAGACATAGGATTAAACATTATGAAGAGTTCCAAGGCTAAAAACCGGGCGAGATATTATAAAAAGTAAGCCGAAAGAATAACACTTGGTATTCATTACATAAACCGCTGCTGCGCTGCGGTAATATTTGGGTGGTTATATTCGGTAGGTCTGAGACCCGGTAGATGGCACTGCTTTACCTGGCAGGACGACGTCTGCTGAGTCCGAGTATAATAATATGCAGTAGTATTTAAAAAAAAACGAATTATCAAAACACTTGTACCATCTTTATATGTCACTGAAGTCTGTGAGTGTGTATGTCACTGAACTTCTCTCAAACGACTGGACCGATTTTGATGAAATTTTTTGTGTGTGTTCAAGGGGATCTGGGAATGGTTTAGATTCACAATTTTGCGCGGTACGAAGTTCGCTGGGGCAGCTAGTAGATTTATAAAATTATTCCGTCGAAACGACTAAAGCGTGCGGTTAAATATCTGTGCGTCCTGTGAAAACTGGTACATCTCGAAAATGTCAACTTTACAATAGACCAGTTTTTGTGTTAAAATCATAAAATTTGTTAGAATAATTATTTGTTTTCAAAACTAGTGACATATTTTATTTTAATGTGGTATTGTTAACAACCTATTAGGTTCTTACTCAAGAGTGTCCAATATAGGAAAAGATATTAAAAAAAAAACTACTTTTTGTATCAAAACACACCAAATGGATACTCGTGTATAATGATTCTAAATGAGTTATATCAATTTATACGCTATGTGAAGGTTAGGTGAAAGGTGATATTTGTTGTATTACCAGGTAGTTTTATATGAAACTAATCATCTCCTGTTCAAAGCTGTCTAACAAACAAGTAATATTTTTCAATTGGCAAAAGCACTGTAGGCACAAAACTCGTAAAAATAGATTTTTTTATTATTTATATCATTTTACTCGAGAATAAAGTTCGTGTTTTTTGATATAAGTTGACTTAAATCTTAACTCAACTTTGTGTAATATGATACAAGAAACAATCTAAAGACAAAAGTATAAAAATAGAGCAATAAAATGAAAAAAATTGCATAGGTAATCACTTTTATTTTAAGGTATTATTGAGTTACACTTGGTTTGAAAGTTAAAATATTTTAATTTAGTTAAAAAGGAAAAAGAACATCAATGACATAAGTCAACAATACAAAATAAACGAACAATAGTTTCTAATACTAAAAATAACTAAACAAGAATCAAAATCTCGGTATTTTTTGTATTAAAAAATTATAAACATAACTGAAGTTAAACTTCCATATTAAATTCAACTTAAATTCAATATTAAATATTCAAACTTCAAGAATGAATCAAAACTATCACATAATAAAATAACCTTTATCAAAAAACCTAAAACAATATTCAACTTCCATATCAAATAAAACATAATTCAATTAATAAATGTAAAACAAAATAAATCAACAACTTCTAAAATTAAATAGTTTTCAGTCTTCATCACTAGAGATCAAATCAGGATCAATATCTCTTATATCAGCCTTAGTTTTTAAATTTTTATAGTAATCATAATAACTATTATCGATGAATGGCAATAATGAAATTAAATCAGTATTCTTTTCGTTCGAAATGAAATTTGATCCCTTACAGTTAAGTAAATTATTGGTAAGTAATTCTAATCCATAATTTTTACATCTTTTTGCAAAAGAGGTGGTATTAAAACCATCAGTTTGCAAATCCGTTTTATATTTGAGGCACGGAAACAACATCTTGTCAAACCGTAGAAGTTTAACATCAGCCCAAACGAACTTAATGTTATCTTTATTAAATTTTTTCATAGTAAAGTTTTGTTTCAAGAAATCACTATAATCGTAAAAGTTAGATTCTGCCATGTCGATAACATTAAATTTTCCAGGTCTTCCTACCGATCGTATTAATTGAGCCCAATCTCGAGGGTGATGAGTATTCATAGTCGTTCTTTTTTTAGCTCTTTCTATTAGTGAATGGTCACTATCTACTTTCATTCTAGTATGACCAGAAGTTAAAAACTTGTGTTTTATGGAGCTACTGCCATCAGACCTCGAAACCCGTAGGGAACCAGTAGCTGAGATGGTTAGACCAGATGTCAGATTATAATATTGGCTTCTGACTACATGTAACGATTGTCATAGATGTGTTATAACAACCGGGACCGACGGCTTAACGTGCTCTCCGAGGCACGGAGGGTAGTCCCTCAACCACCCAGACGCCGAAAAAAATCTTTGTTGTTACACAAATATTGTCCGGGACGGGAATCGAACCCACGACTGTATAGCCCAATCGGACGGCTTACACATCTCGACTACCGAGGTCCTCGTTTGTAAAATATCATACCCGTTTTAACATAAGGAGTTGGAAAGCATTGCTGCAAATCGAATGTCAAAACAAGGGTATCTGTTGATTAAGTGGTTAGGAGCAGTACTGGGGCGCATGATCTACGTGAACTGCAATGTTTTTTACTTTTACACAATAATAAACAGGTTCCGTGTATATTGATATAACTGGAGTAATTGTTTTGTGTAAATGGTTATTAGTTCTTGTTATTATGAATATACGAATAATAAACTAGAAGTTGTGTAAAATGATACATTTAATAAGTACATTGTGCGCCATGTTGGATTGCTCAGAGAGCGCGCGCGAGCACCTTGTCTAGTAGTATTTACGGCACTGACCCCGCGCGGGCGGCCGGTACCTTCGCAGTAGCGCCCCTTGCACCCCGCGCACCTCTCGCGTACGCAACATGTATTACTTTGCACATATTTTGGATCAAAACCATTTTAATCTTCTAGTGATAATTGATATAATTTTAGTTGTATCGATGCAGTGTACGAATTTACTTTGTGTCAATTGATATAACTAAACATGTATCAGATGACACTTTATTAGAAGGTAATAAATTTAAGTTAATAATGATATGACTTGAGATAAATTTTTACACACAAATATTTATCTCATAACTTGAATATTATGAACGATACATGTCAATATGTATTTAATTACACAATCATATTTATCAAATCACGCCATTTCGTTTTAGATGTACCACACGATCTCAGAAACTAATAGACGTATCAAAATGTGGATTAGATAGAAAAATAGAGTATTGTTTTCTGATTGAGGTGCTAAAATAATATCAAATTCGATATAAGTTGACTTGTACCACTTTTCACAGGACGCACAGATATATTTTTATGAAAATTCAACTATACTGAAATTATAGTATTTGAATGAATTTTCATCACCAAAAAGTTACGTAGAATGGTAGGTGGTGAATACCACCGCGCTGTCATATTTTTGTTCCTGAGTAATATTATAAAACCATGTATTCAGCCCACCCATACAACTGATCGAATTATTTTACTATTAAAAGTATTTTTATAATTATATTATTACGAATTTTTATTATTAATTGTTTCAATAAATAGATAACAACCTTACAGAGTACCGCAACGAGACGAAATTTGATTTGTATTCATGAGATTTATAGACTCAGTAGCCAGCAAATTCCGTGCAGACGCTCGAATTTCAAAAATATGTTGCATGGCGAGTTAATTCGCACTCATACATATTATCGTCTTCGTGGACTATTACTTTATCGGCCGTTATCGCTAACATTAAATGCCATTAAAATCCATAAAAAAATATTATGCTAATGCTAGAAGTGTAGTCTTCTGTGTACGTACGGGCGGTAGTACCTATGGTTTCTAGTCGATAAGTCGATATCGATAACCTATATTGACGACCTCGGAAGTCGAGCGGTGTAAGCCGTCCGATTGGGTTATACTGTACCCGGGAGGTCGCGGGTTCGATTCCCGCCCCGGACAATATTTGTATAACAACAAAAAATTGTTCCGGTGTCTGGTTGGTTAAGAGACTACCCTCCGTGCCTCGAAGAGCACGTTAAGTCGTCGGTCCCGTTTGTCATTTAACACATCTATGACAATCGTTACATGTAGTCAGAAGCCACAATATATTCTGACACCTGGTCTAACCATCTCGGCTACTGGTTCCCTATGGGTTTCGAGGTCTGATGGGAGTCGCTCGTATAATTCTGGTAGCTAGCCGCATCAAGTTAGACTGGGAGCCGACCCCAATAGAAATGGGAAAAAGGCAAGGGGAATGATAGGTACTGTAACAGCGTTAACTCAAAAAAAGATACAAACAAAAGAAACAGTTGACGACGACGCAACGCCACTGTTTACCCATTTCTGTGAATGAAGTCGCTTACGATTTGCGTTAAATTACAACAATGGAAGATTGTTTATCATTTTCCTTGTAATTACGACCTGTTAATGACGTGGGTCAACCTCGACGTCATACGACGAGCCCCCGCGCACACCTCCGCTTCCGGGGTGTTGGATTTAGTTAGATAGCATAGCAGTGTGTTCTAACTACGAAAACTAGTTTACGCCCGCGGCTTCGCCCGCATGGTGTCTAATTATAATGTATCGTTGTGCCAAATGACAAATGTACCTGTTTTCCTAATGGAAAATTGGCAAACAAACATGGTCTCACGATACGACGACATACAGTAGGTAGATTATCACCAAAAGGCATAAACACGCGCTTTGCTAGCCGGAGATGTCGACGGAGACTGGAATAATCATTTTCATGTCAATGGCGTAACAAAAGTGACGGGCCGGTGGCGTGGTCGGTAAGATACTTGCTTTTCACGCCGCAGGCCGTGGGTTCGATTCCCACCCAAGACAAACATTTGTTTATGTCTGTTTGTCTTGTGTCTGGGTGTAATTATCTATATTTAAGTACATATTTACAAAAGAAAAGTATTATAGTAAGTATATAGTATATTACCAGTTATCTGGTTTCCATAGTACAAGCTCTGCTTAGTTTGGGATCAGATGACCGTGTGTGTAAAAAAATAACAAAAAAAAGTAACATTTTCTTTATAAAGAAATTAAGTTTTCAAGGTCATTGAAAGTCAAGAAGTTACGAGAAGTTTCATCAAAAATCTATGTTTATGGTTATGCTGGTAAAACGATAATACCTACTTAAAAAACGGTAATGTTCTACAGACATACAAGGCAGCCAACATTCGCAGAAGAAGACTCATAAAACGCACCACACTTAAAGCGCTTTACCGCTTTATAAACAAACTCGTTTTTCATCAACCGGTTTTAGATGACGTCACACCAAACATTCTCCACCGGATACCAAAGCCACAGCGCGCGGCGTCATTTCATTTCAAATTCCGTTCGTATGCGCTGAACCGCGCATTAACCAATACGCGTTTAGTATTAAAAATTCTTGATTTATTTATTCAAGTATGTTTTAGTGCTAGTGGAATCATCTATTGTTTAAAAGTGATAAAAGTGTGTTAAGGTTTACAACGGATTGCAAAATGGCGGTAAATATTATTCATATTTTTTTTTCTAAAATTTTCTACGGGCATGCGCCGGCTTATTCTGCACCCGCGGTGTTATTACGACGTATTTGTTCGTAATGAAACTATTTATAAACTTTTAAATATTTATTTTATAACCGGATATTCCTATATTACTATTTTTACATTACGCTCATCACGCCACGCTTAGCGCCTGTGTACCAGGAGGTAGGTAAAAATGAATATTTGTCCCGCCGCCGCGCCACCGCACCTGCGGCGGCTATATACCCATAGGTACGTAACAGAAAACGGGTCTATTGCTGTCATCAGCTAGAAGAGTCTCCAACTTCGAGGGGCCACAAAGGACTTTCTGCTTTAGAAAACGTACTTTTGTTCGATCCAGGGCGTCTACTCCGAAGTGATAAATCCGATATATCGGCCGAATGTTCGGTCGTTTCGTACTACGAACTACATTATAATTCGGTCGGTCGGATCGGCGAATGATTCGATCCGACCGAACTTTATTTTGACGTTTGTTGTATCGTAATTCTTACTCTGAACGCAAAAAGTCCGACCGATACTTTGAGTTTGACAAGAGTTTCATCGTCGATTTTATGTCAAAATTCACGATAGCAAAATAGTTACCTTGTGAGTGTCGTAACAATTTAATTTATTCCAAAGAACTTGAGTTTTAAGTTAAAAAGTGATCAAATTGTAACAAAATGGCAGCACGTATGTTTTTGTTACAAGAGGCTCTCGAAGAAGAGCGTTTGGAGCGCAGAAGGGCCCGCAGATGCCTTCGGGATTCTTTTAACGTTAATTTAGTGCCCGACATTGAGTTTGTGACTAATTACCGACTCAGTCGATCACTCTTTGAGGAACTCTGCCAGGATATAGTACCCCTGTTACCTCGGAAGCGTAATCGCCGTGCAATTGAACCAACTACCAAGGTATGACAGATTCAATTCTATCTAATAAACTATACACATAATTAGATCGCTTATCTTATAAGAATTCATTGTGCACTTAACTACCTAATAAGAATTTTATACTATTATGGCTAAGTACTATTCTTTTGATTTTAGATACTCGTTGCCTTGAATTTTTATGCTCGGGGCAGCTATCAAGGCTCTGTAGCTCAAAATAATGATGCTCCAATGTCCCAGCAATCCGTCTCCCGATGTATACGAGAGGTCTCCATGGCAATTAATACACCCGACATACTTCGAAAATATATAAAATTTCCACAAAATGCAGCTGAAAGAAATATCATCAAAAGGAAGTGAGTTTCAACTTTATTAATTCATGTTTAAAAGACGTATAAACATTTATTGCAAAATAGATTATTTCCCTTCTAAGGTTAGAAATAGAACATAGGTTCTTAGAGGAAAAATTTTCATTATAACTTCAGTGGGAGGATTTACACTGTTGGAGGAGTTCATGTTGTTTCTTTTTACAGATTTTATGCAAGATATAATATGCCGGGTATTATAGGGTGTATTGATTGCACTCACATTGCTATTGTGAGACCCAGTCTGCATGAGGAGCGGTTTTTTAATAGAAAACATTACCACTCCATTAACACTCAAGTGGTAAGTTCTTTTCACATAAAAAAAAAACCATTTTGGTAACATAAGGTCATAATTTTTAAGTCGTTCAATTAGCCACAAGTATGGTTTTTTTTAGATATGTGACTGTGACTGTGTTATCCTGAATGTAGATGCTTCATATGGCGGAGCCACGCATGATGCATTTATTTGGTCTCAATGTGAGATCAAAGGCCATCTGGAAAGTCTTAATGAAACAACATATCTATTAGGTAAGTTTAAGGTTGAGTATTTCTTATGTACTTAATAACTAACTACTGCCTAGATGACAGCCTCGGAGGGTCCAGCAAAAAGGCTTCTAATATTGATACTTAGAGAATCTTATTTGCAGCTCGAAGTTTGGAATTGTGCCCGATGAATGGCAATAGGTTCGACCTCTATTATGTATAGGACCTACAAATAGCCGCCGAAAATTGTGTGATATTAAGTGACGCTGTTATACACATACTAATTACTCGATAATCTCGCTAAACCATTAACCTCTTTTTACTAGAAACATCTCCATAACAAATTTCTTCTTCTTCCGTAGTTTTAGCATAAAAGCGCAACAGAGTAACTTTCGCATTTATAATATTGGTAGGGATTATTAGGTACTCAATAATCTATTATTTAATTTTGACAGGTGATTCAGGATACCCTTTAAGAGAATACCTACTGACACCTATAGGTAATGCTTTGGAAGACAGTCCAGAAGGCCGTTTTAATGCAGTGCAATAGCGTGCTCGCTCTACCATTGAACGTACATTCGGGATACTCAAAGGTCGATGGAGATGTCTTTTGGCAGCGAGGGAGCTTCACTACCACCCAGATGTTGCAGGCAAAATCATATTAGCCTGCTGTGTTTTGCACAATATGTGTATAAGGGCTGGAGTGAGTGCTCCAGAGTTGTCTCAAGAAGACTCCCAAGCAGAGAACTCCCGGCAGGTAGCATATCAACCTGCCACAGATGCTTTGAGGAGGGGACAGAGACAGAGGGAAAGAGTAGTGCAATTATTGGAATCATCTTATTTCCAATAATTGCATTACAATTTGTATTATTAGGATATTGTAAGTGCTTTTTAATAAAAGTTGATTACTTATTTATTTTGTTTATTTCAGTACTTACACATAGCATTTATAACATAACATAATGGTTGGCAACAAACAAATTGTTAAGACTAAAACTAGAGTTCCCATAGTCCAGTGAACCAGTCTCATTTATCACAATGAAAAATAGCTTACATTACTCAGAGATTGTATAGTTATATGAAAAAAAGTTACTAAATTTTTCAATCGATACTAACAATAATATAATAAAATCTAAATTTTCCTCTTAATAGTTTGTGCAAAATTTATTTTATAGTAAAAGACAAGCAAAGAAATTAACTAAACTATTTACCTATTAAACTATTTACCTTGTAGAGTTATGCAGTAAAATACTCAACTCAAAGAAGAATAAGTACCCAACTAAGTAATGATGTAAATATACATTAATATTAAAATTATAAATTACGTTGTGTAAGTAATTCTGTAAGCTGTTGTATATTACTGCATAACTCTATAACAGCCATCCTAATGCCAGCAAGCTCTACGTTTCTTTGCTCCTCACATAGCATACGGCGCTCTTCTATCCCAAAAAATCTATCTCGCACAGAGCTATTGGACCGAGGAGTCGCCGCATGCCGTCGAAATTGTCTACGCTGTCGTGAGGCTGTAAAATAACATAATATAAATTTATAAAGTAGGGTTTGCATATGGTAGTCTACCAATAACCTATATTGTTAGTCTACTTTTAGCGCTGACAGTACCTATACCATGGTAAAATTCTATTCAGACAGATTTTAAATTACTGTTGATAGGAGACATAAAATAGAACAAATTATTATAATCATAGACATGACTTTAAAAAAAGCAACTCTACAAATCAACAAGAAAAAGTTACTATTCATGTATCATCAAGACTGAAACTTACAACTTAGTTGGTGGCGTGTTGTTGAGCCATCACTGGCTATTGTGACTGTACCTTGGCTTGTACCCGGCTGAACAAAGGTGTCCAATTGTGAGGACAAAGCCTCTACTCGCAAATGATCTGCAAAAAATAAGCATAAATATTAAAATAGGTAGTCATTTAAATGCCTCATAAAGTATTTTACTACATTATATACTATATACCTGTGAGTTGAGAAACATCTTGGTCGGGTTGTGTGGAAGCATCTATTGATGATTCTTGACTTGTCTGGAAATCAAAATATTTAGGTTGAAATAGCTCTACAGTATTTTAGTATTCATATGAGTTGATAGCCAAACTTTGCTATTAAAATTAGAATTACACTATAATTATTTTCATACGTACATTCTCAACAAAAGCTGGTACTCTTGCTGAAGTCTGCGGTTCCCCAAATCCATCTCCCATTATTGAGAGAATTTTTAATTCCCATTGGGAAAGCGAGGGCGCGGTAGATGGTCCACCTCCTGTAGCTGATGCAGACCTGCGTGCTGTTACCGCTGCCTTCTTGGCCAAATATTTTTTATCTGTCCACACCTAAAATAAATTAATACACTATTAAATAAAATAAATAAATAAATAAACGTAAATATGCAATAGTATTATAAAGGTAGCCTAGGTAGGTAACCTAGGTAATGCAATTACTGTAACCTAATATAAAATTATCTAGATAAAAAAGACCTAAGTTAGTAGCCTACCTATTTAACTATGTATTTGTGATTGTATCCACAATGTTTCAAAAACTAGTGATAAATGCCTACTAATAAAATATAATATAATAGAAAACTTACTTTTTGCCACTGCTTCGTTGTTTTATTGCACCCGCCCATAGCATTCAGCATGGTGCAAACTTCTTCCCACAGCCGATGGGACAGCGTGCGACCCTCGATACTCCTCAAGTTTCCTCGAGCTAAATCTTTATGCTCCTCGAGGAAGTTCAAGAGAGCGTCAATTTGGGCCTCAGTCGGTGAAGACATGTCTTTCAGTGTCGAATGTTTCTTTTAAAATAAGCTTCATTTCGTTTGGTTTTGTAATCATTTCAACTATAACACTAAACCACTTAAATCAGCACTTGCACTTGATGTTTTTGATATACGACGCGACAAATCCGTTATCGTTTTTTTACCACACTCGAGTTTTTGTGTAAATAATGCCTTGCCTTCTAGTTCTAATTTATTATTATAAAAACTCAAACACCACTTATGTCATACTTATGTTTACCTTTTTTATTTTGACAACTTGCAAAGACAATCACTAGATAGGTTATTTTTTAATAGACTTTTATAAAAGCTTTGGAAATATTACACAAATCGTGGTTTTATTCAATAAATTAAAGCAAAGTACAATTTCCTTAATATAAAAAATAACAAAACTCCGTAATGTTGCTGTAATTTTACATCAAAATGTGTGAATGACTAATTATCGATGAGAAGGTCCACACTAGTAATTATTTCGTTCGATCCGAAACTCTTTTGGGTATTATCTATGGTGCCGACCGAACTGAGCAAATCCGAACTTTGTTCGGAGTAAGACAACAATCGGAACTTCGGTCGTGTTTCGGTCGGTCCCGAACATTCGCATGTGTCACTTCGGAGTAGACTTCCAGTATCACGCGTTTAACTAGCAAACCCGCTTCCTTTTTGGCCCGAAAGCAGTTGGTATTAAAAGATTTAATATTTTACATTCAATTTACAACAAAACGTACTTTTTATATAATTAATTTTTCGACTTTTAACACAAAAGCGTCTAAATAAAGGATATGCCTACGGATAATGATAAGGAAAAAATATGTCTATTATTATTATCAGATTTTTACCCCTGACAAAAAATGGGTATTATTTGATGCGTGTATCAGTGTAAAAGTTTGTTCGTATCGCCTAAGCGAATGAATAGACTGATTTGGATGCAATATTTTATTCGAATTTTGAAGTCTTATAAAATTTAACTCTGAAATAGAATTGCACGCGTTCCCCTCTGCTGAGGTAGTACATGAACAGTTTGTATGCATAAACTGTTCATGTTTGTGTGTAGCTTTTGTTTTTGTGCATGTTTGTTTTTTTTTTTTTGCTGATGTCCTAACCCAATTAGCCTGAAGGGCCTCTATTGGTTCACCGGACTTTTTCGGTGAGCCGTCCGAGGACGGTCGAACCGATAGCATGTTTGTAAAGACGCTTCAACTTTTATATGACTGAGTGCGGTACGTGGTTACCTCCCCTCCCCCAAAAACTGGCAGTAACAAAACAATAGAAGTTACGTAGAACACCTAAATAATAATAATAGTAATGTAAAACTAGCTATGTTTAAAAATGGGTCCCCACGTCGGGATATTGTGTAGATTTATTTTTATTGTAGCAATTTCTAAAATCATAAATAGATAAGTTCATCAATCTACAATATTGCAGTATTTTAGCACATTTTGTAACTTTATTATCCTAAAGCGGAAATCCTTGACCTTCAAACAGCATGTGTCAACTTTGTGCAAATGACATAATAACCGGAAGAGTTGAATTCAAATTTCGAAGAACTGAGGCTCTACTGTGATCAGAATCCGATTCGATACTTTGTATACAATATTTATTATTTTTCGGAATTTAGAAAAGTTCGTAGAATTAACGTTCGTAAATAGAACAGCGGTTTATTCTTCCTGTATATTGGTTAAAAATTTGTTAGAGTGTGACAATAAAATAAGACAGATAAATACAATTTGAGAGACTTTTATAAAGAGAAAGTTCTCGATTATTTTGTTTTTTGTGTTAATTAAAATTAACTAAGAGGAATAAAATTTTAATAAAAGAAAGGCTCATTAGAAGTTGTGGCAAGACTCAACAGGCAAGTTTCGGTCAAGCACAAGCCTATTGAAGAATAAAAAAAAGATTTTTTGTAAAGAAAAAAATTGAAAGAATTTATTTATTTCCCAGCGTTCATTATAAATTGCAAGTAGCTACGCATTTTTTAAATTTGTGAATATCATTAATCAATATTTGATAAATAAAATATTACGGTAACCAAAAATTTACTCAACGATTGTCGGATAGCTCATAATTAAAAATGTAATAAAGCCGACCCATAACTTTTTAGCAAAGAACCATCTCTATCACTTAGGATTTCAAATAAAAAAAGTGTCATATTCGATCAATAAAATCGGTACATGGCAAGAAAATTGTACACAGATACACACAAAGATACGCGCGACTTAATTACACACCTCCTTTTTTTCCAGGGGTAAAAAGAAACCGCGTAACGTAGGTAACCATAGCAACGGAGATTTTCATTCCAAGGCTAAGGTCATTGACTTCCCAGTCTATTCAAACATGTGCTATAGAGTTGTTTTTAGACAATCGAGACAGCCCGAGATGGTGTGTTCGAATTTCGTGCAAATATCATCTTTTAACACCCGATAAAAAAGGGTGTTAAATGTAAACTAATGTGACGATAATAATAAAAAAAACGCTTGGGTGGATGATGTGTTTTTTTTGTTCGTACGCGGATGATGCGATTGTTTTTATAGATAACTAGCGACCCGTCCCGGCTTCGCACGGTTGAAATGTTAATACTAAATATAATATTGAATATCAATATTTACAGAATGTCTTTATAAACAAAAGTTTACAACGTTTTTGTCATTACACAATGCAAATAGCAATCGCCGCGCGTGGCCTTTCTCGTACCGCCGCACCGCATATGTAATATCTTCGGAAATATTAATTTAAATTATATGCTGTAAAGGGCCTTATTGATATTATATTAAATTGGCAATGTATTTCTGGTACTTAATTGGGTAAGAATTAATGCTGTTTGGCTTAAAATCACGTCGTAAATTTGCCATTTCTTCCGGTGAAATGTAAAGAATAAAAAATGTTTATTGTGAGTTAACCTTATGAAATAGACAAAATACCACCGCGGACTTCTTTGTTGACCTTTTTAAGGTGTACAATACTGTAGTACATTATTTTGATTTAACTCGTGGGGTTCAGCTAGCGTTTGCAATGTAAGCGCAAAAAATATGTTAATTTTTGACATCACATTAAAATCCTCTAAATTTATCAGTGTTTAATTAAGAGTAATTATGCTGACCAGTCAACATCTCAAAGTTCGGTCAGTTCAGTCTTCAAAGTTCAATGTACTCGTAACCCCCGACTTAGCCAAACTGAAACTTAGCGAAACCCATTTTGAGGATAAATCTTATAAATAAAAAGAACTGTATTATAGTAGTTGCATCTGTTTGAGCGCTAGGCAATAAACTTATTCACAGACTCACAACATAATCCCCTGAAGTTCAGAGGGCCAGCTTCAATGCCGTTCTGGCGCAGATCGTGTTTTTGCTCATGATCTAACCCAATTAGCCGGAAGGGCCTCTATTGGTTCACCGAACTTTTTCGGTGAGCCGTCCGAGGATGGTCGTACCGATGGCGCAGATCGGGCCGACTGCCACTATATCTAGCACTGCTGTGGTAGAAATTTCATTATACAGCTCTGGATAGAGCGGTGGTGATATCATTTGTCAATTAATTATGTAAAATTGTATTATGGGTCCATTGTTACCTGAAATAAATTTTTTTCTTTTTAATAACTCACCTCTTACGGGGTTTAAAAATGTATTTTGTAATAAGAACTATCAGTAATTGATATACTTAAAAAGTATATAAGGTCACCGAGAATGTTATAACGGCGAGGCAATTAAGTATTAATTTACATCAATTAAATTATTTTAACAGCTGCATTACGTACATTGGTACATTATCGTTGTATTTACGGCTGTTTTGTCGTTCATTATATGTTTTTTAAACCTTTTAAAATCTTAATACCGGCCTGGTTTGGTTTTTTACGGGTAAAATAAGTCAATAAACCCCAATTAACCCCATCGAAAAATGAGGCTGATAAACGTTTGAAATATGTATCGGTAATCCTATGTTCATATTTTCGTAGCGCCTAAACACATAGATCTATTTTGAAATGGTGTTTTTGTTACAAAGCTGAAGTTCATTAATTAGGTCGGTGTGGCGTGATCAACAATATGTTTTTCACGCCGTTAGGTTGCAGGTGTTGTTACATACCTACGCAACAACACAAATAAAATTATAATATATTCCGAAACTGTTTAACATTGCTCATGATTAATGTATGATCGTCCAGTTTACCCTTTTTAGCTAAATAGAGCGTGAAAGTCACGCCTCGGAACGCACAGAAATCTTTATCGTTTAATAGTAAGATAATTTATTTTATTTTATTTATTTTTTATTTTATTTACTATGTATTTTACTCCTTGTTCATTTTTGCCACTATTGATATATTGAAGCTCATGCCATAATTTGCTTGAAACATTCGTCTAAATCGTTTTAATATAAGTACCTATGTATTATAATTTTCGTTGCGGTTATATTATTTCCATAATTTTCGTTTACCTCCCAAGCGGATGCCAAGCGCCTAGTATCGTCGTTGTAATGTGTGAACTGTTGAAAAGAAACCTCATTCTAATATAAATTTATGAGTACCTACTTTATAATATCGAAATAGAACTATCGTATTGAATCGTAGCAGAGTAGACCCTTACACTTTGGCGGAAAGTTTCAGTAGTTTCCGGAAAGTTTTCCTTGTTTATGACTCTAAAGTAGTCTGTGTTGTTTAATAATGTCATTCATTTGGATAATGTCACCTTCACCACACAATTACATATCAACAACAAGAAGGGAACGTTTTATTTCATTTCTATGTTACGACTAAATCTTAGCTTAGCAAGTAGGAAATTTCAGGAGAGGTCCTTCTAGTTGTGTTGGTAACATTGTTCAAGTAATATTATTAATAATGAAGAATAGCCAACCCATAGAAAAAGTAAGGGTTTAGAAGAAACACAGAGATAGCAAAATTTGGTGGGAACAATATTTTTTCTAACATCGAGCCGCGCCGGTTACATCATTCCGTCATGGTCAGTTGAAAAAAGTTTCTATTATAGTTTGTGGGCGGGTGATTCATCGGTTCTTGACCGTTGAACAGCAAAAGATTTGACTTGACTTGGTTAAGAATTGGTAATTAGAAAAGCTAAGTTATTTACATGCAGCATGGGTAGGTACCTACTATGTATGTATGTAGGTCACAAAGTCCGAATATTAAAGACAACCAAAGAGTGCAAATTAGAACTTTGTAGGCTTTTGGAAACTAAATGCAATGCAACCTTTTTTTGCATGACAGTACATTCTAAAGGAAGTTGACTCTGCGGCGCCTTGGAATCGCTTGGAATGGAAATTGTTTGTTTAGGCCATAGATTTAGGATACACTCTCATGAGAGAATACATAAATTATATCGTATTTAGTCTATGGTTTAGGCCAAAGATTTAGTATAGGTACTGAAGCTTTGGATTAGTCAGTTTCCTAGATTATTTCCTAGTTTAATAATAGGTAGTGCTGCGGACCGATAGGTATTAAATTTTTTTTCAGAAGTTCAAGTACCTTTTGATAAGTGTAGGCATATACCATAGATTTAGAATAATGCCTACCGCTTAAACAAACATAGATTTATATAAACATCACCCACATTATACCCACATTTACAAACAACTGTACAGCATATCGACTAACGGAAAACCACGAGAGATATCGATTACAGCTTTCTGTATTCTGTTATCGAATGACAATCGTGCATCATGACACACACTACTACGAAGTACGAGTACAGTCAGCAACAAAAGTTGATTCCATTAAACGTTACCATAAATAAGTGTTACAGAACCAATTTGGATAAAATTTGGTAAGCGGAACAACAGAGCATAGTTTTTATTTTACCCGGTTTAGCGCGATAACGCATACGCACCGGCGGAGTCGCCGCCGCCATCGGAAAGCTAGTTGTGAACGAAGTAATGATAAGGTTATTTTCTCCCATTTCTCCTGTCGTAATGACACTTATTTATGAAATCTTTTAGTATGAGATGTTTTGTAATATGGAATCTATTACTCAACTATTTTTGCTGACTGTACCAAAGCGCGCGGTGCGGCTGCTTGCATTGAGAATACAAAATGGTGGTTACTTTCGCATTTATACCATTACTAGCTTTCCGGCAGCGGCTTTGCCCGCGTGTAAGAAGAACCAAAAAACGTTCTTACCTAAACATCTCTTCACCGATTTTTCGATTTATGTTTGATGACCAATTTTATTTTTGTCCTATACATAACTAGCTTTCCAACGCGGCTACGCCTGCGTGAACTGCATTTCATGCCCAGCAGTGGGATAAAAAGTAGCCTATCGCCTTCCTCAACAAATGGGCTATCAAACAGTGTAAGAATTTTTCAAATCGGACCAGTAGTTTCTGAGATTAGCGCGTTCAAACAAACAAACTCTTTAGCTTTATAATATGAGTAAGTATATACAGTCTTGCGCTTGACCACAACTTGCTTGATGTGAAGCAATGATGCAGTCTACGATGGAAGGGAATTACACAGTAAATACCGCTTCACTCGTGACTTGGAGACAGCACTAATTCCTAAAGGGAAGCCGATAGGAATAATGTTCTATGGAGTCTTCGCCACTGTACATACAAAAAAGTACATACGGTTGAACATATAACCTCTTCCTTTTTGAAGTCGCTTTACATTGAGCCAAAGAGTCCAAACAGTAACGGTCATGCAATTAGATTAGGGGGTAGTCAGATTTTTTACTCTTTGATAGTCTGGAACGGCATTACCTATCACAAACTATTTATGAAAGCCTGTCTACCCACACTTCAACCATTTTTAGTGTCCCACTGTTGGCCACGGGTCTTCGCTCAACTATCTTACGATTTGAGAGAGTTTAGGCCTTAATCCACACACTGGAGGGAAGTAGACAAAGAATCTTTCTGGTTAAATTCGTGAGGTCTCCCGGGACTTGGCCGGGTACAAATCCCGAGTCTCTTCACGACGACACTCCTGACCCTGGTTTCCAGAAGTAGCAGCGGCGGTATTGGAGTAGAACTTCTAGAACGTCGAATGCATTTGATAAAATCGTAAGAATGCATCTATGCGGTTCATTAATAAATATTAAATAAAAAAAAAATTAAAAATAAATCTGGGATATTAACACACACGGTCATCTGGTCCCAAGCTAAGCAGAGCTTGTGTTATGGAAACCAGATAACTGGTATATACTATAAATATAATACTTTTCTTTTGTAAATTTACTTATACATAATAAATATTTACACCTAGACTCGACACTAATGTTTGTCTCTGGTGGGAATCAAACCCACGACATAAACACGGACATAATAATTGACGTACCTATGTCTGTGTTTATAACATTATTTTTTATTAGAGAGCGGATAGTGCAATGATTGAAAGAAAATTGACGAGCCGGGGTGGTGTGGTCGGCAGTATGATACTTTCTATTAACGCCGCACGTCGTGGGTTCGGTTCCATCCCGAGACAGACATTTGTATGATGAACATGTCTGTTTGTGTCGAGTCTGGGTATAAATATCTATTATAAGTATATATTATAGTATTAGTATAAAGAAAAGTAATGTATAGTATAAAGTTAATACCAGTTATCTGGTTTCCATAGCTCTGCTTCGCTTGGGACCAGCTGATCGTGTGTGTTAATATCCCAAAATATTTTTTATTATTTAAACATATAATTAATTGTTAGTCAAAACGAGATTTGGGCATCAATTGTCCATTATAAGATGAACTTTTAGCGCTTTATACATAAAAAAATAATTGACAATGGATTTAGATTGAATTCCAGACATTCCAGCCTACTCGTAATTCCATGACGCGCCGATCAAGTTACGGTGCAGTTGCAGTTAAGTTTACGTCTACGGGCAAAATGGTATATATAGTTTCAAGCGCTCGCGTGACACGAGCGTATCAAACAGCGGTTGTCAAAATTACGAGAATACGAAAAGGAGGACTGAAAATGCAACAAAAAATGGCGTCTTAGAACGACGTAGTTTTTTAGTTTTTGACGTGACAACGTCTTATAAATTGGTTTGCCGGGTGACACTTCAAGAAACTGCGTTACGCTCCGCTCACGTTATGCGCTCACAATGAGAGCGAGTGAGAGGCACGCGTCCCTTCCACTCGGGCATGGTTAGCCCGCCTAAGAGCGAGAGAGACAGACATAAAAAGTGAAAGGCACGCGTCCCTTCCACTCGAGCACAGTTAGCCCGCCTAAGAGCGAGATTCTTTGTATAAATTAATGTTTTAAATATAATTCTTTGTATAAATAAATGTTTTAAATTGTTACTATTATTTCATCCTTCTTCCTACTATACGAATGAATATTCACATTAAAATTATTTTACCACTCAAAGTCGTTGTCACGTAAAACTTTCGCCCGTATACCGACTTTACAGGCAACCAATTTTTTTGCTAGTTACTAATCTTTAAACTTAACTTATTTAAACTGGACACTGGCAAAATTGCGGAATAATTTCTGCAGAGACCATAATTAAAAGAAGAAGAAAAGGACTGTTTTGGTCGAAACTTAACTGCAACTGCACTGAATTAGCATACAAACCGTGTTATAAAGGTATCCTTGTATTACGGCTACCCTAACCGGTCTTAGAACAATTATTTACATTGGCTATCTGTAACTAAAATAAATTAACTACGTTTTGTTTACATTACCTCGAGGTTAAACTATTAATACTTTGGCTTATCTTGTGTCAACGGTTATATGAATACGTACGTAATCTGCAATACCAGCTTCATCATCACATTCATCACTAGTCTTTTCGGGTCCACTGCTGAATAAGTTTCGGATTTCATGCGCTCGATGTTTTTAACTGTTCATAAAATATAAGATATCATGGGAGTTGATGTTGGGCCTGATGGGGTAGAGCAACGGTGGCGACGCGTTCTGAGCCTCGCCTTGGAAATATAAGGTCACGGTTCGTTCCCCGGTCGTGCCGACACATATTTGTGCGAATGGTTTTAGTGCCGCTGCTCAATAGCGGTGAGGGAAAACATCTTAAGGAAACAAGCAAGCGTGTGTGGATGAAAGCCTAAACTGCTGTGATTGCCACTCCAGCTAGTCTGGCTCTGTATGCGCTCCGTTCTGCTCCAGCTGGGATGCACCTCGCCGACCGAACCTTGTGATCCCCTCGAGCACTGCTCCCTGATCTGTGGTGTCGTGGACTAGGTCGCGGCTTCTACAAGTGTTTGGTCTACCTAAACAGCTCTAGCGGGCTTGTATCGAGTCGCCCATCCCTGAATGAGACCACTCTTCGGTAGAAATTGGGATTTATTGCCACTTCACAGATTATAATATACTAGCTCTCCGACAACAGCTTCGCCCGCGTGTATGTCGGTTATCGCGCCAAAACATTACCTTCTTTTTGCGCAGTCGGATAAAAACTATCCAATGTCCTTTCTCGGGTCTCAAACTACCTCCATACCCAATTTCATCCAAATCGGTTCAGACAGACAGACAGAGTTACTTTCGCATTTATAATATTAGTAGGGATTTACAACATTAATCCCACTAAGGGTAAAGGAAGTATTTCCAGTGGCACGCTTCGCGACCCGTGGTTTTGAAAAGAGACCACAGACTTCAAAGAGAACCTAGAAAGAGACAAAGTGACGGCCCACACACCATCTTGACAGAATGTTACGTCAAAACTTGGTATATGCCTAACACTCCTTAAATAAACAGATTGGCAATCGATAATTGATGGTCGATTATGAGTGAACAGGCTCTATGAATCCGCCTGTAAGAAGAAAAAAAAAAGAAAACTTAAAAAAGATATGTCCAATATTTACGATCGATTTACAAGACGGACTATAAAAACTTAACATTTAGTCACCGGGCCTTAGTTCACGTAATTTCCTGACGCGCCGATCAAGTTGCGGTGCAGTTGCAGTCAAGTTTACATCGTAGTGCAAAATGGTATTCTTGTAATTGTTGAGCTGTCATATCTAGTCTAGAGCGCTCGCGTGACGCGAACTTGACGCAAGCATATCTGACAGCGGTCGTCAAAATTATAAGAATACGAAAAGGGCTGTTTTGATCGAAACTTAACTGCAACTGCACTGGCGCACTGCAACTCAAGTTATTTAATTATGTGAATTAGTCTACTCACTTTAACACTAAGCAATTAATTTTTCTTTGTCCAGGGTATGAACCTGCGTCTGGCGCTAGCTATAGTGTCTTCAGCTTGCTGGTCTGCCTTCCAACATGGATACAACACAGGGGTCCTTAACGCACCACAAAGTGTAAGTAACTGAAATAATTAACTAACCAATGGCTTTCCGGTAAATTTCAACGATTTTGTTTGCTCCGCCTATCCTTTTTCAAATTTATATTTTCGCCACAGGTACCTACCGGATGGAAGGGACCGCCCTCCACTGACAGATAGGGTAAATTCCGTACCTCATACTAAGATAAGAGGTACATAAAATTAGTTCAGGAACTTTATGGGTATCGAATAAGCGTACGTTGTTTTGCTAACTTAAACGAAATGAAGGGAACAGTCAACCTTATCACGATGGGGTTAGTCTTTACCACCACACGCACTCGAGCCACGTTATTTCACGCATTTCTCCTTATGCTAATACATTGATGGATGTTTTATTTTTGCTTTCTTTCATTCAAATCGAGTGCTGCAGTAATTGTGAATTGAAATAAAAGCAAAACCTAATTTTCAAAATAGTTGTCCGATAAAAAATTTCACTTTGTGGAGTGCTGTCCTTTCCACCCTGTATACCTTATTGCACCCGTGCACAGGCAGATAGTTATTCTGAATTTGCTTAAACATTTTCTTTTACAGGTAATCTCAGAATGGTTGCAAAAAAAAGCTTTAAATGGTACCAACACATCTATACCAGCTGTAGACGACCCCGTAGTGACGAACATTATGTCTATAGCGGTCTCTATCTACTGCGTAGGGGGCATGCTCGGAGGGGTCGTTACGGGGTTCATAGCTGACAGGTGAGAAAACACTTTATAATTATGATATTAGGGGCGCTGAACACACAACTAGAGTTTTGCTCCGGAGACTGAAAAACCGGTGGATCTCTGGAGACAAGCGAATAATCTTTTTATTATTCTCCGGATATTTATTACCTAAGTTAAAATATGCATCCCTTTACCTCTCAAATATATTTAAAACATTGCTGTTTTAAATTTTAGTTTTTAGGTGGCAGGTGAAGTGCACTGTTACCAGATGCCGTTGAAATGTTGTGCTTTCTAACCAAAACCAATAATAAATATAAATAATAAATAAATATTCTGGGACATTAACACACACGATCATCTGGTCCCAATCTAAGCAGAGCTTGTGTTATGGAAACCAGATAACTGGTATATAATATACATATAATACTTTTCTTTTGTAAATATATACTTATAATAGATATTTACACCCAGACTCGACACAAACACAAATGTTCATCATTAATGTTTGTCTCGGGTGGGAATCGAACACACGACCTGCGGCGTGAAAAGCAAATATCTTACCGACCACGCCACCGGCCCGTCAAATGAAATTGGGTATGGAGGTAGTTTGAGACCCGAGAAAGGACATAGGATAGTTTTTATCCTACTGCGCAAAAAGAAGGTAATGTTTTGGCGCGATAACCGACATACACGCGGGCGAAGCCGCGTGTGGAAAGCTAGTTGTCCATACATTTATTTATTTATTTATTGAATGCACATATACACGTATTACAGTAGTACACGTATTACGTAACGTCTTTGTCGGTAACGCGCGAGTGATGCATTGTAAAAATATTACATTTTTGTTTTAGATTCGGCAGAAAAGGAGGTCTACTATTGAATAATGTACTAGTCTTCGTCGCTGCAGCGCTTGAAGGCAGCGCTAAATTCGCTAACTCCGCTGAAATGCTCATTGTAGGAAGGTAAGCAACGAGATTTACCTAGCTTCATAAAAAAGTAAATTTACCTGGAAAATGTAGTTATTTTGAATAAATTAAAATACTATAACAATAAATGATTAATGTACTCTTTGGGTAGGTACCATGAAAGGAAAAAAGTAACGCGTGAGTACTTTCTTAAGACCTAGAGGTTTCTCGCGTCCGAAAATATTTTTTTTATCTTCTTCTTCTTCTTTTAATTATGGCCTCTGCAGAAATTATTCCGCAATTCTGCCAGTGTCAAGTTTAAATAAGTATAAAAATAAAATAAAAATAAAATAAGCCTTTATTACTGTTAAAGTTTCGCATATATGATAAAACATTAGCAAAAATAAGAAATCTATATTAACTTTTAAACTATATCATATTCTCGGCACTCGGCTTATCTCCCCTCGTAACAGCTTGTCTCTCGACAAAGGATTTCCAATTGTTTCTGTCCTTAGCTTTACGTAACCACTCCGGACCAGCTACTTTCTTAAAATCGTCTTCCCATCGTTTTGGTTGTCGTCCTCTACTTCTTGCGCAGTCTCTAGGGTACCATTCAGTAACTATTCTTGTCCACTTTTCTCTCTTTTCTCTTAACATATGTCCCGTCCAACGCCATTTCAACTTTCTGCTTGCTAATTGTACTTTTTTGAATTTAGTCTTCCCTTTGATCTTTTTTATTTGAATTTTATCTCTTCGTTTTATTCCCAATACGCTTCTCTCTATTCCATTCTGACATATATTTATTTTATTTTGCTGTTGTTCAGTTAAGGCCCAAGTTTGACATCCATAGGTAAGGCATGGCAGTATGCAAGCATTGAAAACTTTCCGTTTCTCTGACATAGGCATTTCTTTATTTTTCATGATTTCACTCAACGACCAGAATTTCTTCCAAGTGTTTGCTATTCTTCTGTCGATTTCTTTCTGCATATTATCCGTCGGTGACACTAGTTGTCCTAAATAAATGTACTCACTTACGTATTCTAAGTGCTGACTATCAATTGTAATAGCATCTTTATGAGGGGAGTTGCTCATTAATTTGGTCTTTGATAGATTCATTGTGAGACCTGCTTTTGCACTTTCATCTGATAATTGCTGTAGCATATTTTCTAAGGTCTTCGGGCAATCAGAGAAAAGTATTAAGTCATCAGCGAATCTCAGATGGCTTAATTTCTCGCCGTTCACATTAAGTCCTAAATTCTCCCAACCTAGCCTCCTAAAGATTGTCTCCAACACAGCTGAGAATATCTTTGGCGAGATAGGGTCACCTTGCCGGACGCCTCTTTCAATCGGGAACACTTCGCCTGTCCTTTCCAGTTTTATTTGTGCTGTGCTTTTACTGTAAATGCTCTTTAGTATGCGTATATATTTTTTATGGATTCCCTGTTGTTCTAATGATTCCCATATATAGTGATGTTCCAAAGAATCAAACGCTTTGTTGAAATCTACGAATCCCAAATAATATATTTTGTTATATTCTCTGAATTTCTGAAGTATCTGGCGTAGTACGTGTATATGAGCAATGGTGGAAAAGTTGCTTCTAAATCCAGCCTGCTCCTTTGGTTGATTTTCATCCAGAATATTAGTTAGTCTATACAGTAGTATTTTTGAAAAGATCTTATATATGTTGGACATTAGACTTATTGGTCTATAATTGTTAATGTTTCCCTTATCTCCTTTTTTGTGTAACAAAATTATTGTTGATGTCGTCCAATCATCTGGTATTATTTCAGTTTTTATTATTTCATTAAACAAATCGGTTAATTTCGGGACAATCACTGGCATGGAGACTTTAAGGAGCTCATTGGTGATTTGATCGGGACCAGGAGCTTTTCCTAACTTCTGCGTAGTAATAGCTCTTTCAGTTTCAGATCTTAAAATTGGTGGTACAGTTTCAATAACTTGCGTGTCCTCTGTCCTAGTCATAGTGAATTCATTATTTTTGGTTTTATAAAGCTTCTTATAAAATTCCGTAGCAATGTTTAATATATCTAACCTTTTTGTAATAGACCTTCCTTGCTTATTCTTCATATTTGTCATCCAATTTTTCTTTAAGTCTAATTCTTTGAATGCTTTCTTTACTCCGCCTGTTTTATTAATATGGTATTGGAAAGTGTTTGCTCTTTTCTGCTTTCTGTCATTCCTTATATTTTTGTTGATATTCTTACTTATTTCTGTAATTTCCATTCGTGTTTCTTTATTTTTAATGCCTCGTATAAGCAGTTTTCTTTCCTTGAGTAATTGAATTGTTTCGGTGGATAATGTTGTATTATTATTTGTATACACTTTTCGGACTTCTGTTTTGAGAGTGTTAACAAAATCGCAGTATGTTTCCTGAATTGTTTTGTGGTATTTCGTTTCTTCACTTCTCTCTAGAGTTTCTTTTAAGTTGTTAATTATCTCTTCGTTATTATTAATGTTCACATATGGTATCGATTCAGTTTGCAGCCTTCGGCTTTTCTTTGTACATGATCCTCGTAATGTAGTACGAACCATTTCATGGTCCGAATTGAAATTTAAATTGTTTAAAATTGACAGATCTTTGAAAAGTTTTGGTTTATTGGTCATAATATAGTCAATTTCATTTCTAAACAGTCCATTTGGGGAGGTCCATGTCCATTTTCTATTCATTTTCTTCTTGTAGAAACTATTCAGGATACTTAGTTTGTTTTCTAGACCGAAGTTAACCAGTCTTTCTCCGTTTTTGCTCCGGTTCCCGTTACCGTGCTTCCCTACAGTGTACTCTTCGCCTTTTTCGCATTTACCAATCTGTCCATTAAAATCACCCATTATTATTATGTTTCTGTGGGCAGTATCTATAGTTCTTTGTAGTTTTCGATAAAATTCTTCAATTTTGTTTATATCTTCTTTTTTGTCTGCCTCAGTTGGTGAGTATGCCTGAATAATTGACCATAATTCGTCTTTGCTGGTTTTTAGGGGAAGTTTAATGTTGAGGACTGCGATTCTTTCAGATATGCCTTTCAGTTCCTCAACTCGGTCGGCATGTTTCTTTTTTATCAAAAAGCCGACACCATATAGCCCTGGTGTTTCTCCTATGTAGTGAAGAATATACTTCCCGTGGTCTTCTATTTCTTCTCCTAACCGCCTCATTTCGCTTATCCCTATAATGTCCCAATTAATATCGGCGATTGCTGTTTCTAGTTCCAGGAGTTTCTCTGGGGTTCTTAGTGATCGGGTATTAAACGTTGCTATGTGTATATCGCAGTTTTTATTTCTTTTTTGTTTATCTATCCTTAGAAGGTGTTGGTCATTTTCCCCCACGATGACCAGTCGGCTTGGGGGAGGATGTAGTTTTCTAGTTGTATGTAATTTTGTTTCGTTATTTTGTTGTTTTTTCCGATTGCCGAGAATTAGTTGCTATTGTTGTTTATTTGTCGGGATGTTATTAAGAGAGTTAGATCTGATTCTCATTATATCAAATGCGTTGGTTCTATTGGCCTTAGTGGATATGATGGCTTGCTGTTTTTTGGTTGTGAATCCGAAGAATGCGGTGAAGAAGAAGTTTCTCGTTTTCTTTTCTCGTTATTTGCTTGATTTCCTTTTATTACAATCCTATCATATTTCAGAAACGCTATTTTTCCTTTTTTTCTCTCTTCTATAAATTCCGCATGTAAAGCCTTCCTTTTGTCCAGAACTTCTTTTGGATAATCCTCAGTGATATATATTTCCTTAAGATTTTTCTTATTTCTCATTATCTCATTTTTTTCCTACCATTTATGAAGGAACACAGGACGGGTCTCGGTTTACTGTCTTCTTTTTTTTTTCCCCAATCGATATATGTTATTTATTCCATGTTCTTCAATATCAATATTTATATCGCTTTTAAAAATTTTCTTTACATTATCTATTAATTCTAATAATAATTATATTGTTGTTCCTTCTTTCTTTTTTTAAATATTCTATCTCCTTCTCCTGAGTTTCTATTTTTAGTTTTAAGCTTTTATTTTCTTCTATAATCGGTTTTAGTTTATCATCCAATCTAGACATGATGTTATTTGTGATAGACTCGGTAATTTGCGCAGATTGTTGTTGCATTTCTATTTTTATTTTATCAAATAAAAGTTGGAATTGTGCTTCCATTTTATTTAAGTTTGCTTGAAACGGAACGTAATATTTTTTTTTGATACTGGTAACACTGACGTAAATGTCAATCGCTAAAAAAGTATATAAGTATATAAGTTTTTAAAGATTAGTAGTAGGAAAAATGGTGCTATTTTGGTATTAATTAGCCTATTTGACAGATGCGGTGTTGCCAGACTCGATTGTTTATTTTTATAATAAATTATGCATTTTATTTTAGGTTACTAATTGGGATCAACAGTGGCTTGAACGCGGGTCTAGCGCCTATGTACTTAGCTGAAATATCGCCTGTATCACTGCGGGGGTCGGTGAGTAAATCCTTCTTCTTCCGTGGTCGGTAAGATACTTGCTTTTCACGCCGTCGTCGTGGTCGTGGGTTCGATTCCCACACAAGTCAGACATTTGTTTGATGAATACGTCTCAAGTCAGACATTTGTTTGATGAATACGTCTCGTTGTCTTGAGTATGGGTGTAATTATCTATATATGTATAATGTATGTATTTACAAAAGAAAAGTATTATATGTAGTAGGTATATTACCAGTTATCTGGTTTCCATAGTACAAGCTCTGCTTAGTTTGGGATCAGATGACCGTGTGGGTTAATGTCCCTGTATATTATTATTATTATTATTATGCCTACTTAATTTTTTAAATATGTAGTTGTTTTTTACTCTTTTACGCAAAAACTACTAGACCAAATTAGATGAAAGACACAGAGATAGATTAAACATAGTGTGCGTGTTGGTGGAGATTACATGTCCTCGAATGATTAGTTCTAACTTCTAAGACATGCAGGTTTCCTCAATATGTTTTTCTTCACCAATATAGAGCAGATGTGGTGAACCCGTGACCTTATATTTCAAAGGCGAGGCAATACTGTTGCGCCACAATTGCCACGTCGTAGTCGAGGAACAACACAATAGGCTACTTTTTATCCTAATAGCACGCGGACGAAGTCAAGTTAATATGAGAGACGCGAAATTTTAAAAGTTTGTTTGAATGTATAGATATTTGGTATCTTTTGGTTTAATAGATATAGATGGAATTTTGCAAATATGTATAGACGACTACTGCTGGATATACGCCTCCTCTTTAGAACTTCATTGCGATGGGTTGGCAGCCGATGGTATTCATCGGCTTCCCGCAATTTTAACCCAAGCCAGTTCAGTTCAGTTCAGTTCACCATGTGGTGGGCCGTACAAAGCAGCGGCGCACATGCGTGGTTTCCACTCGAGACTGTTTATTATTTGTATTAGGTATAGTATAGTAATATATTTCAGCGTTTTTTAGTTTCCATTAGATTTGTTTATTTCTTTTTCAGATTGGCACAGTCTACCAGTTAGTGATTACAATAACTATCCTCCTCTCCCAAGGTCTGGGTTTATCTTCCGTGCTAGGCACTGAAGATGGCTGGCCATGGCTGTTAGCAGTGACTGCAATACCTGCTGTGTTGCAATGCGCGACGTTGCCACTCTGTCCCGAGTCGCCTAAGTTCTTGTTGCTTAACAAAGGACAAGAAGTTCACGCTCAAACAGGTGAGACTTTGTACACGTGTGACGTTGCAGTTCTGTCCATGTAGTTGTCAGCAGAGACTGCAGTACTTGCTCAGTTGTAGTAGGTACGCTACGTTGCCACTCGTCGCCTGTTTAGTTACTTGATACTGAACAAAGGGCAATAAATTCACGCTCAAACAGGTGAGGTTTAGAAGAAGCGTGACGTTGCCGATCTTTGCATATCATAGTTGCCAGTAATAATTGTAATAAATGCAGTATTGCAGTATGCGATGTTACCTTACCACTCTGCTCACTAGTAATGGTAGTCAATGCGAATTCTTATAAATTTCATAAGCATGCGAGTTCATGTACTATAATTATAGTCTTAGCTATCTAATTGCTATGCGAATTTCTACTATGAATATAATTGATAATAATGAAGTCATATTTTTGTTAATATGCAAAATTGCTAAAGTCTTGCCTGTATCGAACGATTTCAATCAAGTAAAACTGATAAATATAGTACATATTTACAACTTCCCATGGGTGAGACAGAGAGCGCACCTTGCCGTTAGCGGCCGTTACAATGTGTATGATAAAGAAGTAGATATGAAGTTAGTGGTGAATTTGCCTTATATTTCACAGTATTTACCTTATTATGCATTCGCATGCTGACAATTAATGTGAATGCTAATTAATCTGTTACTACGGCTCACATAAGTACTGACAAAAGGTCAAAAGTTCACGCTGTAACTGGTGAGGTTTAGAAAAGGCCAGACGTTGCCGTCCTGAGCATATTCTTGTCAGTAGTAACCGGAATATATGCAATTTTGCAGTATGCGACGTTGCCGCTTTGTCTTGAGTCGAATAAATATTTTTTACTTATGGTTATTAGCAAAAAATTCTATTTTGATTTGCACTAGCAATAAGATGTCGAAACTTTGCCCCTTACCACATTAAACCGGGGGCGAAATATGTCCAGGTAAAAGTGTAACCAAACGCGACATTTCCCCGCTTTTCGGGACTTAGTTTTTAACTGGTAACATGTAATTATTTTTAGTAATATTTGTAGTCACTTGGTCTTTTTAGCCCAGTTTACCAACACTAATTTAGGGTTGTCAGTTAAGTAATATTCCCAATAATCGGGGAGCAATATTTGTTATATATTTTTCTTTACGTAAGCAGGTTTACTGAGGCGTAAAGCTACTAAGCATGCAGCAGTCAGCAAATTTATAAAAATATCTATTGACAAAAGTGAAAATAAAATTTAATTTATTTTATCCTTTTTGCTGTAGCTCTCAATTGGCTGCGAGGAGACGTTGCAGTTCACGGAGAAATGGAAGAAATGCATCAGGTAGGTACTTATTTTCCATTGACAATGAAGTTATTAGGATACTTTCTGATATATAAATGTGTTATAAAGTGCGTTACTCTTATCAGATGCTGAAATCAGTGAAACCTAAAATAACGAACTTAAAATGTCACTTATGACAAGCGTAATAACTTGGTGACCTTTAAAATCAGTAACTTAATACTAACGCGGTTCACGAAAACATTCCCACCATTGCTTGACCACTATGAATTTCAAAAAGAAGGATATAATAATAATATAGTGTGACATTAACTAACACACACGGTCATCTGATCTCAAACTAAGCAGAGCTTGTACTATGGAAACCAGATAACTGGTAATATACTACATATAATACTTTTCTTTTGTAAATACAAACTTGAATATAGGTAATTAGAATAAATATAATACGTATAAATATAATGTATTTTTAATGTTTGTTCAGGCATAACTCATGAAAAGCTATTTTCCTAAACCCATTTAATTTTGAAGTTAGTTTTTTAAAATATTGTTTTAAATTTTGATTTTAACATTTTACTATATTGTAGGAAGCCGAAAAGAACAAGATTAGTAAGAAAGTAACTCTCCGGGAGTTGTTCGCGAACCGTCAGCTCCGTCAGCCGCTGCTCATTGCGATGGTGATCATGGTCGCGCAGCAGTTTTCTGGAATCAACGCTGTTATATTCTTCTCCACCGATATATTCCTTAAAGTGAAGCTAACTTCTACACAAGCGCAGTATGCTACTTTAGGTAAGTTGTTTTTCTTCTATTATTCCAAAGTAAAGACAGCGAAAAAGATACAACACATCAACAATCCGTCCCTACAGAGTTACAGTGTGATAGCGAGTTACTTTTTTCTCTGCTCTTGTCTCTCGTACGCAATAATGCCGTTAGTTGTTCGACAACACTATCATTCCATGATTCATGGTACAGTACCATTAGCACGAGTTGTCAATACGAAAAAAGTTTTCGAATACTATCATGGACAATACTGTCAAGATAATAAGTAAAAAAAAAAAACAAACTATGTTTCCAATTAGTCTGATGCCAATCCATTTTATTATATTTCTAGCAATTCAATTTTCTTTTCAACTAACGTTTTGAACAAAAGAAATTAATTTGAAAACGCATTCTGACAAGTTATTTGAAAACCTTTTTCGAAATGTTGAACTCGTACAGGGTACAGGATAGCTATCAGTGCAGAAGATGTCAATATTTGGGTCGCAATTTCATGAACACGTTCATCCCTGTTAGCGTTCGAATTGATACATATTTATAAGAGTCCGTATTTGTTTAGTGTTTTTTTATGAGTATTTTTATATTGCTCTTTAGTAAATAGTATGAGTGAATAGCTGTTTGGTTTCAATAGAATCACAACCAGGCTAAATTCAATTAGAAATAGTTTGAACTCCTGAAACTTTAGTTTCTATTCTTTATTGTGTTTCGTTGACCTTGCTTTAGTTACCTTTGGTCACTAGACTAAAACTACCTCTCTTAATTATTAAATATTATCGTTTGCAAGGTATGGGCGCAATGAACGTGGTAATGACAGTGATCAGTCTGCTGCTGGTGGAGGTGGCGGGGAGGAAGACGTTACTCCTCTCAGGGTTTGGTGGCATGTTTGTGTGTACTGTGGGGCTGTGTGTCGCTATTATGTATGTGAGTATCGAAAACTGTTACACAATTAATGATGCCCCAAATATGAATGACGACCCGGACCAGCAACCCCGATACCGCTGTACTACAGCTGCCTTATATGCGCTGCTATTTCACTTCTCTTTTTAGGTTCCACTGCTGGGCACGGGTCTTCTCTCAACTATCTTATGAGTTCAGAGTGTTTAGTTTAATCGGCACGCTGGCCAAGTGCCGGTTGGTGGATGTCACGTCCTCTAATGATTAGTTCTTAGACATACCGGTTTCCCAATTAGGACCTGAGATAGAAGAACACTACATAATATGTATAAAAAATAAAGAAACAACATTTTAGTGCTCTGCTGGGCACGGGTCTTCATTCAAGTTAACTTGAGAGTTGAGATAGTTTAGGTCTTAATCCACACACGCTGATCAAGTGCGAATGGCTAATGCCATAACTATGTCATTTAACCTGGAGTGATTATAATTACATAAGCTGGTTTTCTTATGACGTTTCCTTGACTGATATTGAGCAGTGGTGATCAAATAATGCACACAAAAATGTGTGGGCACGGCTGCGTTTCATCTAAGAATAGGATTAGACTCGTGGCTAACTTCATACCCTAAACCAAGCCATACTCGTAGTACCGTCAGTACAAAATATCAAACCACAGACACTAACATTATTTGAAAATGTGTTGCGAAAAGTGATTGGTAATATTACTTAGGTATGTAGCTAAATAAGTAAATTTAAGCGCTCGTTCAAACTTTTACACAAATACATACTTATACACGGATGTAAACACACGTTTAACACCGATTTTTTTCGCGGAAGATAGTTAAATATATTCGTAACAAATAGCTATTCAAATCCAAATGTTTAATTACTTAAACGGCAATAAGATATACGCATTTTTTTTAATCTTGATGTGACTAATGACTATTATAGGCCGACCGTTTAACTCGCGTATCGCCTATCGCCAAGATTCTGACCCCTCAAGCTGCACAGACAGTGATGATGATTCAAGCGATATGGATATTAGTGACGGATAGTCTTACATTACTTTTATCTGTGGTTAAATAGTTCTTTAGGAGATTTAATTAATGTTTTATGACTTTGTACCTTAGATGGCGATACGCGAGTTAAACGGTCGGCCTATACATCGAAAAAACGTATTTAAAAAATGTGAAGTTGTCGCGCATTCTCCGCTACAAAATAGCGGATTTCCAGTCCTACCTATTGTTATTTGAAACGCGTAGTATGTATGTACTATGTACTTTGTGATTTTTTCTTAAACCGAAATAATAATTTAATTTTAATTCAGCAATTTACTAATTAAACATATATTTGGATCCCCAGACGTATATATCGTGGGTGTCATATATGTGCATCGCGTTGGTGATTCTCTTCGTGGTGACGTTCGCCGTGGGTCCGGGTTCTATTCCGTGGTTCTTAGTTACTGGTAAGTGTTTAAAGCTTTTGTTTAAAGCTAAGGAAACTTCAAATAGTTTGGTATGATAACTTGGTCTATACTGTCCCCCGTTTTGCCTGGAAGGAGTGGACTATAGTAAGAAATAAATAAATATTCTGGGACATTAACACACACGGTCATCTAGTCCCAAGCTGAGCAGAACTTGTGTTATGGAAACCAGATAACTGGTATATACTATACATATAATACTTTTCTTTTGTTAATATATACTTATAATAGATATTTACACCCAGACTCGACACAAACACAAATGCTCATCACTAATGTTTGTCTCGGGTGAGAATCAAACCCACGACCAGCGGCGTGAAAAGCAAGTATCTTACCGACCACGCTACCGGCCCGTCAATAATGATAACTTGGTATGTTATACTAAACTTTTTGCCGTTTACTAATAGAACTGACTTCTACATATCCGACAAAGTCAAAAGAAGATTTATTAATGATTTTACAAGATAGCCGGCATGAATATTGAAGGGCGGTGGATTGGTCGGTAAGATACTTGCTTTTCACGCCGCCGCAGGTAGTAAATTCGATTCCCACCCGAGACAAACATTTATGTGCATAAACATGTCAGTTTATGTTGTGTCTGGGTGTAATTTTCTATTTTAATTATGTATTTGCAAAAGAAAAGTAATTTAAGTAGTATTTTACCAGTTATTTGGTTTCCATAACACAAGCTCTGCTAGCTTGGGATCAGATGACCGTGTGTTAATATCCTAGAATATTTGTTTATTATTATTATTATATTAGCTTTTTATAAAAGACTACAATTGAACAAATCTAAGAAGTACCGTTTGATGTTTCACTATTTTGTATTAAATTAGCTTTATAGAGGTGTAATTCACACTATTTTTATTAGCTTTCCTGTAAAATAATTGAATTATGAAGCTATTTTTATTTTAACATAACATAAACAATTTTCATACAAAAAATAAAATTCTAAATGTACTACGTTTAGAAACGTCAAACGGTACGTCTTAGATTTGATGGACTGTAGCTACCCCAGCGAACTCCGTACCTACCACGTGATTCTCACCTTTTAAACATTACCTGGAATTGGTCTAGCCGTTCTCGAGTTTTAGCGGGACAAACAACTAGAAATTGATTTTTATTTAGAATGTTTTAATAATAACTCAAAACTTGCACAACTGTTTTTTTTTATTTCATTTCGATATTGATTCACAATTGGTGGAGTTATCACGTAACGATCAAATTGTGTACCTCCTTCTTGAAGTTGGTTGAAAAAAGCTTGGTATTAATATATTTGCGGGTGTCGTACAGAGTTGTTCAACCAATCAGCGCGTCCAGCGGCGTCGTCAGTCGCTGTCACTGTCAACTGGACGGCTAACTTTATTGTGGGACTTAGCTTTTTGCCGCTCAATGTAAGTACATCGCTCTTTTCTAGAAAGATATAGTAAAAGAGTCAACTTTTCTAGAAAGATATATAGTAAAATCTGTTTTTGTAGGAGATTAAAAAGGAAGACGCCTCAAAGCGCTTAAACGAATGGACCAGTATTAATGAAGTTCTCTTTGTTTAAAAGTTATCAAATTACCACTTTTTTTTAAATAAACTTTATTGTTTCACTAGCTTCCGCCAACGGTACCAGCGTGGTACTTATAGGGATAAAAAACCTATGTGTTAATCCAGACCATAAATCTATCTATAATCTGTTCTGAATTTCATCCAATTCCTTCCAGTAGTTTTTGCGTGAAAGAGTAAAAAATACCCATACATACCTACAAACTTTCTTTATTCCGAGTTTCCGAGTTCCTCTGTAGTGGACCGGTGTAAGCCATCTGATTAGGTTATACTGGGCCTAGGTGGCCGCGGGTTCGATGCCGTCCCCGGATAATATTTGTGACAGCATACATTTGTTTTGATGTCTGTTTGGTTGAGGGATTACCCTCCGTGCCTCGGAGAGCACGTTGAACCGTTGGTCTCGGTTGCCATTTTAAAGAACTATGACAATCGTTAAATTTAGTCAGAATCATAATATAATCTGACATCTGGGTCTAACCATCTCGGTTACTGATCTGATGGCAGTCGCTCGTTTAATTCTAGTAGCTCACCGCTACAGGTTAGACTGGGATCCGACTCCATTAGAAGTGGATATAAGGCAAGAGAAATGATGACGAGAAAACAGACAGTCATTTTATAGCTTTTAAAACAACAAACAAACATATTAAGACATATTTCCATAAAGTTTTTACACTATATGACACTTTCAGAATTAGACACATAACATAGTTACAAATTAAATCATGCATTATGTGATTTATCTTTAATTTTAAACTTACAGTTATTGATTCGATATTTTTGTCCACAGCTCGCTCTCGGTGCCAATGTATTCGTAATATTCGCTCTGCTACAGCTAATATTCATTTTCTTCATCTTCTTCAAAGTACCTGAGACTAAGAACAAAACTGTTGAAGAAATAACCGCCATGTTTAGACAACAAATGTAAAATTTTCTTTAGTTTTATCATTTAATATGTAATAATTAATACGACTTGCCCCGTCTTCGGATAGATAAAAATATTTATTTTCATGTAAATTTTCTACATCAGAAGAACTCACCACGAAAAGATGTTAATTAATTAACGTTCATTTAACAGGTAAAAAATATTCATTGTTCTTAGTAACGTTTTGTTAACATTTATTTGCGTTACAGTAAATAGCATTTACTTACTAACTACTTACTACAATTTACTATTAATGTTTAAGGTATTTTTTTAAAGCTGCTCCCGTATTATAAGCGTTTAAAGCTATTGTGGTTCCATTGAAAGAAATTGATGGGGCATCTCTTTCTTTCAACAGAATCATAATCGCATTAAACACTAGTAATACGGCTGCAAAATTTTTATGTAGATTTTCATTGAAAGACAATGATTCTAGTAGTGAGCTAAGCCAACATCGGCGGGTAAATTATAAATGAAAACCAGTACTTAACACTTCATATAGTTGAGGGACATGCCCAGTTACTTTACGTTTACTTTGACTAATTTAAGTTATGTTTTAAAGTGGAGTAAACGAGTCTCAAGTTATTCCCCATCTTATCAATGGGGCTGGCAAACCCAGAAGACTTCGACCCAGCTGGATCTTTTGTACCTCCCCTTGATACCATGAAGCATGAAGTTGTTTTCTCCCTCCACACTTGTCTATCACCACTGCTCCTGTTGAAGACACGTAAAACCGTATTCACTAGGGGTAGGACGTTCCACTCCTATTGCATTAATGCAATTTTGCGTCAGTGAGTCACATTCGTACAGTATGTGAACCATGGTTTCTTCTGCGTCCCCACATGCCAGTCCTATTCTATGCCCAGTTAGTGCACCTAATACCAGTCTTAATATTTATTTTTATCGTAACGGGTAATTAACGCGCTCACCTTTAATTTGGCTTTACGTTTACGTACACAAAATGGCACCGGTCGTAGTCGCAATCAGACACTTGCCTTGTCTAAATATAAATATTGAAGTTTTTAAAGTATATATTACAACTAGTCTTGTTTTAGTTCTGGATAGGTCAGTCTCTGATGGTAACTCCGGTGGCAGTCGCCCATAAATTTGTTAGAGTGGATGACCCCTGAAGTTCGTTAAGTTATACTTACAATGAAATGAAAATCTATGAAATATACAGGGTGATATCCACGATATGATTAGATGTGATGTGATTTGATTAAGCATGAAAGCGGAAGAAAGTATGTAGGTGTTTATATGTAGTATTCAGACTTAATCACACTGTATAAATTAAATTCAATATTAATTGTAAACAGTGTGGTCATCCTACTAATGATGGAGAATGACTTGAATTGCCATTGTAACTGAATGATTCATTGAAATTTAAGGTAATTAAAATTAACAGAAACGGTGATTTAATGAAGTTCTAAATTAATAAAACAATACGATTTGTTTTTTGTGATTAAAATCTAACCTTTGACCGAGTGTACCCCGTTTCTCTGCGTGTGTTTCTGTGGTAAATTTTAAAAATTACTTTCGTAGTCCACCCCTAGACCTTATACACGATCTAAGTGCCAAATTTGAAGTCTCTCTAGACTTTAAAAGCCTTTGTAAGGAAGTTTTTGGTTGTGAATTAATATATCAGTCAGGCAATGGTTTTTTTATAAATTCCAAATGCACCTTTTTCGTAAGACGGGTTCGAGCCATGAAAAAAACATAACATGCATTCATTCTGTCTTTTGTTTTTAAATTGGTTAGGCCGCGGCAAAATGCTTAGTGGGCCGCAGATTTCACCTGGCTGGTGTTATCAAATATTGTTTTTTTTATTCAAGTTTTAGCTGGTACATAACAATGTAATCTCTTTGTTTGCTAAGAATAAAAAGTGAAAAAGTCAAAATGACTTACAAAATACCAAATAATTCGAAAAATAATTCAGGCCGAAACGACGAAAGAAGACTGAAATGTCATGATTTAAAATCTAAAATAAACCGCGACAAAATTGTATTACTTTTATTTCAATAAATTAGACTCAATTTTTATCCATTTAGTTTGGCGTTCCAATTGCTTTTAATTTCATCAATTTTTATAGTTAATAATAAGAAAAACGTTTAATTTTGTTAGTTAAAGAGTGCTTTATTCTTTTATTTTAAATAAGGTAGGTTTAATTTATGTATAGGGTGAGTACATTTTTGCAGCGATTTATTAATAAATATCGTTTTTATCGTAAATAGGTACTCTTGTATTGATATACCTATCACTCATACACTTATCCTAACAGCGTGACGGCCACGGTTTAGATGTCTGTGGTGACGACTATAATTTTATAGTGTGAGGAATGATAGTTCATTGTACTTAATTTGCTATTTATCTTATTGCATTTAGTATATATTGTGTTGTCGAGTTGTGAATTTGTTAACGGACAAATTTTTAGTTTATAAGAGACTTTTTTGTATTAGGATTGTTACAGAAACAATAAAATACTCAGTTTATGTTTATTATTTTATTTATTGACACTGTCCATTCATTCAAACATAAAGACATAAAATGTCATTACTTTAAAATTATTAATATCTAAACTGTTACCTAATGCTTTTTATCTCTGTTTATGGGATGATGATGACCTTGGAATGATCAAAATTGCTGGAATTGAATGTAATGGTTTGGTAACGTTTGTTTGTTTACCAACTTAACGTAAAACCTTTTTTACGCTTGTTGATTTTCTGTCGCAAGAACATTTACCATTACTGCAATTGTATCTATAATTAATTATTGTTCTAAGGTGAAAAACAATTATTCGATGTTAAATAGGGAAAATATTGATTTACATTTGGCAACAATGTTGGTAGACTCAAAAGACCAAACCACTTTAAGTATTTAAAAATCTCATTGTCAATCAGTCAGTTGTCATACTTGTCAACATCGTTATTGACAGGAATGGTGTCCAAAATAAACAAAGAATTAAATAATTGTTTAAAAGTCAATTAAAATGGAAGTAAAAATAGAAATTGACCGCCTTGTGTTGTGTTTTGGTTGCTTAAGTAGTGATAGAAAGCTGACACAAGTACCTGGCCCCTTAATTACACTATTTATCCAATTAAGAAGCGAAGGGAAGGAAACTTTTAGTAATGTATTTATCGTATTCAATTTTCTGCTTTTAAACAATGTGAAACTATTTATATTAATTGGCTATGTAGTGCTATATGTATGTTTTATAACTATCATGCATAAATTATCCATGTTAGTAAACAAGTAATTTGAATTTAAATTAATTCGTGAATTGCATTTTCTTGTTTTCACAATATTCTGGGTAAATACGTAAATTTATTCATTACAACTATCGGATAGTGATTGTCATGCTTGTTGTTTACATATATATCATCAGCACGCTGTTTTTCTTAAGGTGGTAGGTTAAGATTAGGCAAACTGCTAACTTCATCATAATTATGGGTATCTGCAGCTAGTCAGTACAGTCTGTGTGACACACACGTTGTGTACTATAATATCTCCTGCGTACTGCAGCTAGTCAGTACAGATTCTGTGACACACACATAGTGTACTATAATATCTCATGCATACTGCAGCTAGTCAGTTCAGACTGTGTGACACACATGTTGTGTATTACAATATCTCCTACATACAGCAGCTAGTCAGTTCAGACTGTGTGACACACATTGTGTACTACAATATCTCCTACATACAGCAGCTAGTCAGTTCAGACTGTGTGACACACATTGTGTACTATAATATCTCATGCATACTGCAGCTAGTCAGTTCAGACTGTGTGACACACATGTTGTGTACTACAATATCTCCTACATACAGCAGCTAGTCAGTTCAGACTGTGTGACACACATTGTGTACTATAATATCTCATGCGTACTGCAGCTAGTCAGTTCAGACTGTGTGACACACATGTTGTGTACTACAATATCTCCTACATACTGCAGCTAGTCAGTTCAGACTGTGTGACACACATTGTGTACTATAATATCTCCTGCGTACTGCAGCTAGACAGTTCAGACTGTGACACACACATTGTGTACTACAATATCTCCTGTGTACCGCAGCTAGTCAGTTCAGACTGTGTGACACACATATTGTGTACTATAATATCTCCTGCGCACTGCAGCTAGTCAGTTCAGACTGTGTGAGACACACATTGTGTACTATAATATCTAGTGCATACTGCAGTACCGCAGCTAGTCAGTTCAGACTGTGTGACAGACATGTTGTGTAATACAATATCTCCTGTGTACTGCAGCTAGTCAGTTCAGATTGTGTGACACACATGTTGTGTACTATAATATCTTTTATGTACTGCATTCTGTCAGGTTAGTCAGTGTGACACACATATTATGTACCATTAAATATTCTGGGACATCAACACACACGGTCATCTGGTCCCAAGCTAAGCAGAGCTTGTGATATGGAAACCAGATAACTGGTATATACTATACATAGGATACTTTTCTTTTGTAAATATATACTTATAATAGATATTTACACAGAAGTGTTCATCACTAATGTTTGTCTCGGGTGGGAATCGAACCCACGACCTGCGGCGTGAAAAGCAAGTATCTTACCGACCACGCCACCGGCCCGTCATTATATCTCCTACATACTACAGCTAGTGAGTTTAGACTGTGTGACACACATGTTGTTTACTATATTATTTCCTACATAATGCAGCTACTCAGTGGAGACCATTTGACACATATGGTGTGTTCTATTGTACCTTCTAAGACGTAATTTGAATTTTAGTGATCATTTTAACTTAGAAAATGATTGCAGGTTTCCACTATGCTATGCTGGGAATGCATCGCAGTGTTACGAAAGATTAGTGCCTTTAAAAAACAAGTACAAAGGGCTCAATCTCGACTAATAGAAAATACACCATATCATTGCCATGATACTAAGGTGAGGTCAGTTAAACAGGGTGAGATGGTTTTTTTTTCATACAGCTCCTTATTTATATCTTAAGATGTAATATCACATTGTAATTCAGAATTAATTAGCTGCTTAATTGGCTTCATTTTCATTGTTTTCAGGATGATATCTCATTGTCACATCTAACAACTGTTTGTAAAAATAATTATGACTATGCATATAATTACAATGATCAAACCACAGAATCACATTTATTCCAAACTGTAAAAATACCAACAAACCTTGTGATAAAAGAAGAAAACAATACTTACAATGAAATCCAAATTAAACTCGAAGAATTAACTAGTAATGATAATAATGCAGACTTTAGCGACAAAGGTTCAAAAGACAACAATAATAAACTCACTACTAACGAGGGAATAAATGTTAAAGATAAAAAGGATAGAAAAACAATTAAAAAAGATAACATATATTATCAATCAATAAAGACTTATGTAAAATATGCTACTATAAATAAAAGAAATCTTGAATTTAATTCTGGAGACATAGAAAAGTACTATAAAATAGTGTATTTAAGTGAAAATGAGTATGAAACATACTTGAAATGTAAGAAAAGCGAAAAACTAACTTCTAAATGTAAGAAAGCAATAAATAAATGTGTGGAATGCCCCAAGGCGTATTTATTGCCACAGGACTTGATGAGACATAAAGCTCTGAATCATGACACGGTAGTACTTTTACAGCTTATACTATTTAATCCATGTCCATCAGTTCTATTTTACCTTAATGACACTTTTTTAATAATTTTCAATGACAAAAGGTAGTTAGGCTGTTTTCTGCTTACTGTTTCTTTATTAGTAAATAGACTTCATTTTCTGTACCTCTAAGGTACCTTCGCAGAAAAAGAGGAGGGCGTTTAATAGAGCAGTGGTGGCGCAGCGGTGCGGGCCTCGACTTAGAAAAAAAAGGTTATAGGTTCGATTCCTGGTTCTGCCCACTCACATTTATGTGAATTGTTTTATTGCTTCTGCTCAATATTGGTGAAGTAAAACATCGTGAGGATACCGGCATGTCTAAGAACTAATCATTCGAGAAAATGTGAGATCCACCAACCCGCACTTATCCAGCTTGTGTGAGTTAATGGCTTAACTCTCTCAACTCGTAAGATAGTTGAGAGAAGACCGTGCCCAGCTAGTAATGTGTTAGGATTAGCAAGTTGTATTGCACGCCTTAGTAATCCAAGACGGTTCGTGTTTGTCACAGCAAAACTACACATCATATTGGTTATTAATAATCAAATGTGATGAAAACACACCGTTTGTATTTCAGCAGTCAATGCTCTGCATTTAAATGAATAATCTGTGTTTTACGCATTTGCAATGATAAGACGCATGGCAAGTTATCATAAAAATGTGCAGCAAAACACATTCCAGTGTATCTTATAAGTTATGACGTTACACCAATGCAGGTTCCTTGCAAGGCGTGTGTTAAGATAATTGAGACATGACTTGGGCACCACAGAGACCAGGGATACTAAAGTGTTGATATAATTTATATTTGCAGTCCTCATTCCCTCGTAAATGTACAAGTTGTAAGACTGTTATGATCACACAAGATGAGCTCACGGCCCACTGGAGACAAGTCCACACAGTGATGTTACAATGTACCTTATGTGAACAAGTCTGCAGGAACACTGATGAATTAAGGAAGCACCTTAACAGAACACATACTTCATACATTTGTAATGTGTGTAATATGGACATTCCGTAAGTTTATTGCTAATTAAAATTTAGTTAGTTATTAAACAGTAATTAATTACGAACGGTTTTATTTACTAAGAATCTTATAAGCATCTATAGGTAAAATGGATTTTGTCTCTTGTCATGATAAAGATAAATAAATTACAAATATAATTTAGCTATTAAGACGTTTATGAATTAGGGTGTATATATATATATATATATATATATATATATATATATATATATATATATATATATATATATATATATATATATATATATATATATATATATATATATATATATATATATGATTCGCAATCTTTTGGTTTTCAATTATTTCGATCATATGTAAAAATTCACCATTTTTGTCAATCCACGCCATAACATGATCCATATATCCATAAACAAAACATGATTTTTACATGTTTTGTTTATGGATATATTTCCAAAAGATGTATAGTAATCATTTTAATATCAAACACTACCTAAGCGTGGGCGAGCATCATAATAATACATTATTTTTTCAGAACACTACGTCAGTTTAGCGTACATTACCGTGAGACACACCAACGGTGTGTTTGTGATTATTGTCAGAGAATATTCTTTGAGAAAAGGAAACTTGAAAAACATATAATGTAAGTGAAGAGTAAAGTGACAACCTTTATGTGTCCCACTGCCGCATGGGTCTTCTCTCAACTATAACGAAAACTTTTCTGAAATAGACATATTTGCTTTGACACCTACTCAATTTAAGAAAAGTATTGCTGACTGTATTGCAAGTTGTACTATAGATGACTTCTAGTTGTTATTATACTTTACATGTAGGTATCTAATCATCTAGCTTGCTTGTTCTTTAAAACTTTAAGTTTAGTTTGTGGATAACGGTGCTGTTTGTGTAATTAACTAAACTATCTTAACAGTTAAGAGAGTTCAAATCTTAATTCACACAATTATGGTTTTGGTGCATGTTACATGTGCAAACTTTTAGCTTAAAACATTTAACACGGAAACCGCAAGTTCTTGTACTAAATTATTTGTGCTAGTTATAGAGGGAGGCGAGGTATCCACGTACTGCATACTTTTACGTGCATTTAGCACACTTGCAACCATATTTTGCCATCTAAAAATATATAAAGTATACGTGTAGTGTATATCTCTTCAAACCGCAGTGCGTCTATTTTGACAATGTGTTTGAGCACTAACACTGTTTTTTTTATTGCAGACGTTTGCATCTACCTCCTTATTGTACTATATGCCATCGTTCATATAAATCCTACAAGTTATACAATAGACATTATGTCACATACCATCCTAAATCCATAGAGAATAACAAAAAGGATCTGTCATACTGTGTGGAATGTGACAGACAATTTTCTACTGTACATTTTTATAAAAAACATTTGAAAGAGTCTGTTAAACACAAACAAAGGAAGAAATTAAAGTAAGTTTGTATAGTTATTGCACCATTTAAGAGGATGGGTCGGAATTTTTGCTCCTTTATGGTTACTAACCATTTGGAGCCTCATTCTACTGCCACCTCCTCGCCGAAAATCATTCGTATACACGAATAAATTGGTATATGGGGTAGGCGCGTTTCATCGTAGACTAAATCATTGCTTAATATCAGGCAAGTTGTAGTCAAGCACAAACTTATTAAAAAATAAACTTCATATAAATACACCCAAGGACATTCCCTAGTCAGTGTTGGGATGTTGTAAGATATGAAAACTATTATTATTATTACTTTAAGTATAAATTATTGAAACAAAACTAATATAAAGGGATTCTATTGCGGTCAAGCCACCCGTGACCATGAGGTCTGAAATAACTGAAACGTCGGGATATAACATCTAAAAAAAACACAATTAGATCTGTTATAAAATAGTTTTATTTCAATGTGTGATATTCTCGTTTTAATAAAATACTGTAATATATATTTTTTTATACCCGTAAAACACTCGATATATCTAAGAGCCATGTCGATCACTCCGCCTTCTAAATGAATTTCTTTCATCACCCCTAATTTTTGGCGGGGGTTTAATAGACTATGATGATAATGAATATCTTATATCTATTCCCAATTGGGTGTCAAAACACGCCCCGTGTGTTTTTTATTATATTTAGTAATTATTAATTCAATTTGTGTCAGTATTCCCTGTCCAGATTGCGGCAAAACATTTACAAAGAGAGCAAATATGAAGAATCATTATGATGCGATACACAAGCACGTCACGAGACACCACTGTACCATTTGTGATAAGGTAATGTAAGGGGCTGTCCATTAATCACGTGATCTTTTTTAACCATTTTTAAACCCGCTCTCCCCCTTGGTGATACATGGTGACCTTTAAGAATACCCAATGTGTAGACAGAAAGGTTACAGTTAGAAAAATAAATACACGTGATATCTTACTACACCTCCCTCCCCCCTTGTGACATTTCGCGATTTTTGTCAAACCCTTCCCCTCCCCCCTTTCAAGCTTTACGTGATTAATGGACGGCCCCTAAGGTGGCAATCCGTTGTCTATTCGAAAATGGTGCCATCTTAATTCGAAGTTGATTTTTTTTTTCAGTATTTGAGCACAGGAAATGCTGTACGCACACACATAGCTAATGTTCATCATAAGGTACAAATGCCGAAAAACAAAATATGTGACCTCTGCGGCCGAGGGTTCACCGTAAGTTATTAGTAATCTATACTATTTTTTTTTTAAATAACGCACACGTCATAGACTTTTCGTCCATGCCGTTTTTTATTTTTTACATAATAATTACTTTAGTCCCTGATGTTGTCAGGAGCCTTTAAGTATATTAACGGCCTTATTCATAAAAATGTTATAAAAAATTTATAAGACTCTTTAGTTAAAATGGACTTTGTTTCTTTCTTATTAGTATAAATGACAAGATGACAGACGAATTATAAACCTATTTAAGCTATAATGAGGTTAAAATACGTTTATGAATACGGGGGTAATCATTTTAGAATATTGTATTGTTGCGCTACGTCATACAGAGGTATAAAATTTATCTACGTGTGACGTCATTCAAGATTTCGCTTTGACGTATCGCCGTAATCTTTAAGTCACACAAAAATTTGACAAATATGTGTCTAATGTTTTTAATTTATTTATCTGACGGTCAAAACAAAATAATGTCATCACATTTAATTAGAACGACAAAATCATTGTTGTTGTTTTGTTTTCTCAGACTAAAAGGATTCTGGATAACCACCGTCGCACCCACACAGGCGAGCGTCCGTTCAAATGTCAATACTGTCCATCGTCCTTCGCGCAAATGTCCGCCATGAAAACACATCAGAAGACACAACATAAAAATATTAGTTTCATGTCTAATAATGATGGTGCGTCAAATATATCTTGAGTGGACACATTCTGTTATATAAAAAAAAGACGGGTTGCACTCCGGGAGTGCCGGCAGAAGTGAAAACTTGATTATTAACGTTGAGCATGTTTGATATTTTGGAATGGTTAGGGAATAATTTTGCACCAATTGCTTTATCAGTATAAAAGTACTATCATTTATGTGGTAGAATACAATATTCATTTATTGCGCTATCGTACACAAACATGACAATTTATATTACATTAAAAATTTAACACTTTAAAACTATTACAATTATTTTATCTCTTTTTTTTCACAACAATGTGATCACTACACAGACGGTCGAGCCATCAGCTGTCACCATCCATGGATGCGCGTGGCACGCTGTAACATACACGAACATTCGCGCAAGCGCCCTGCGCTGCCTAAACGAAACAGTAGGCCCAGGCATACATTTTCGCCGCGCCGTAGAGAGGGGATAGCTGTCTACTCTCCATCCGTCTTACGCTTTTTCGATCAGGTCACGTGTCCTGACGCGAGTTTAAGATTTTATACCCATTACAGAAAAAGTGCTCAACGCCGCTAAAGAAGTTTTCACTTCAAAAACTTGAGAGGTGTCAAGGGACACCCGGATGGAACGAAGTTCCTTTCGATTAATTAGTGAAGGAATTGTAATATAATTTTTTTTAAGTTATAATAATATTTTTTTTAGAGAGAGAGAGAGAGAGAGAGGCAGACAGACAGAGAAACATGCGCACGCCGCACAGCTTATAATAGCTTACTATAGCAAAAAGTGTCGTGACAACTTTTCGTAAGAATTTTTTCCGTCTAGCCCCCTTTCACAACGCGCGATAAAGAACTTCGTTCCAAAAATACGTGTGGCACTCTGAGACTGCCGCGGTAAAGCTATTGCATAGCATTTTTTATCAACTCTATGTAATTATAATTATTTATTTATATTATTGCAGTATTTTTTTTCTTTGTTTTTTTTCTTTGATATTAATACAAGTTAAACTTTTTGAGCGTGGTGACCGTTATGAAAACAATTTTTTTAAGCTTACGCAATATTACGCATGCGCAGTAACGCCGATACAACCAATGCCACCTAGAGGCGAGTTGCTGAACTAAAGAGACAAGCGTGATATTTCAAAAAGTCATTAAAAGATCTACTATTCATCGATAGATGGAAAAATTAAAAAGTATTACCGCTGTGCCGGTCGGAGTGGGGTGTGTTAGGTTATTTTCGTTACGGAATTTCTGGATTCGGTCTCCACGCTCAAGGCCCGGGATAGAAGCTATGCAATAGCTTAAAAAAATATTTATCTTGATTCGACCCGGATTCTTAAGGTTCTGTGACCAACCAATTATATTGTTTAGATTAATCACCCCCAAAGCCAACTGCATACTAAATGTCATGAACATCATTGGAGCCGTTTCCGAGATTCAGATATATATTAACAAATGCTCGTTAAAAGGTATTAGATTAAATAAATTAGGTAAATTACTAGCGTGAGTTTTTTTTTCTAATCTAGGTACACTCGGCCGCACATCAAGCCGTTCAAGTAGAAGCTGATCTCATATTGCATAGAATTTCCCAGAGGTCATCATAAACCGGAATTTATATAGCTTTTTTATCCTGAAATAGGCCTGCGCTTGACTACAACTGTCCTGATGTTAAGCAATGGTGTAGTCTATGATGGGACGCGCCTGCCCACTATACCGATTCATTCGTGGTTACAAATGAATTTCGATGAGAAGGTGGCAGTGGAATGATGCCCTCTAAGGTTAGCCCTCTGCTTGATGTAGGTACAGTAGCCAACGGTAATCAACAGTTTATCTGATTGGCACTTGACTCGCTTGTTTAACAGCTTTAAAGCTAAATATTTCGTAGATAACCCTCTTAGTTTTTAAAACATTCTCCAAAAAGGAGGCCTTATTAAATGTTTGTTGATTTGTAAAATACTTTTTTTTATAATTGTTACAACAAAAGTAAAAATTGTAAGTTTAATTTATTGTTTTATTTAACCACTACACTTCCTTTCATCCGAAAAAAATATTTTGTATTACGAAAACTTTTGCTATCATCGCAATCATCTATTCTGCGAAACCGCTAGGTACAGGTAGTGGCACGTAAATCTAGCGCTGAACGAAGTACGGAGGGGACTTTTTTAACATATAATATAACCTATTTTACTCAGTAAAGATGTAGCTTTCTAATGGTGAAAGAATTTTTGAAATCGGTCCCGTAGTTTTTTAGCCTATTCGTTACAAATGTGGAGGTGACTGGAGGATCGGGTGGTAGTGACCCTCCAGTGTAAAGGGAAGATCTTCCAGCCGGGCGAGGTGTAATGCCCGGCGACCGCGGTACTCCCTCCGACAGTTCTTGTCGGGAAGTTGTATATATGCTAATCGTCGGTGAAACTTTGCTTGTGCGATTCAGGATTGCTATGACGTCATGTCTCTTGAGTGGCGTTAGGTATGTGACGCCACACAAATAAACAATCAAATCTTTACTCTTTATTATATTAGTATAGATTACTGGAAGTTTGCACTGTACAACAAAACATGATACAAGCGTAGTCTCATCTCTTTTTATTCATCTCTAAACGATAGTGATAGTGTTTGCAGCATGTTTTCATGTGCATGTTTCGCCAGGAACATGTTTCGCAAACTAGGGGCTAGCGATACTATCGCAATCACCAGAAATTTCAAGTTAGTCTTGCACATTATGGTATTACGTAGACCATTCTTTCTGTACTCAGAAAGAATGGTCTACGTAATACCATAATACGTAAAATATTAAAAATAAGTAAAGTTAGTCTAATTTTTTGTCATTTTCTCACCTTGTGCATACGGCTACACATCAATTTATATATTTCCAGTATATGCTGATCTCTGTTGCACGGAAATCCTATACAATGTGAGATAAGTTTTATACTGGAAATATATAAATTGATGTGGAGCCGTATGCACAAGGTGAGAAAATGACAAAAAATACCTTGATGTGTAGAGGTCCGAAGTTAGTGGTGCCTCTCTCACTACCATATATATAAATATGTATTTTTTTTCAGTGATGTGTAGCCAGTACCGTAGCGTGCTATGGCGGGGCCCCGTATAAAAATTTGTTTGGGGCCCTTACGAAGTGTAAAGATTTCCAATAAAAAAAATATGTTCAAATGGATAAAAAATGTTTACATAAAATGATAAGAAGTATTTATTCATCATGATTATCCGTCACTTTATCCAAAATATATACAAAAAAAAATTATTAGGGAAATAAAAAAAAACCATGACCATGAAGTGTGACGATGAAGTCTGAAAAGATAAGCTGCGATAAAATCCGTAGAAAAATTATTTTAAAAATATACCTACACTCTTGCCCATATTTCGTCAAACTGATTTATAAAATCATAGTTAATCATAGTTTCCATAACACAAGCTCTCCTTAGCTTGGGACCAGATGACCGTGTGTGTTAATGTCCCAGAATATTTATTTATTTATTGTAATACCTACTAGTTTTCGCCGGCGTTTATCGCGCTAAACCAAATCGGTTCAATCGTGGCGTGAATTATTTTTTCACTTAGTTAAAAAATTACTAATAACAATTTGCGTTATTCCTAACGAAAATTTTCGCGCACGCTTCTCTCCACATCATTTCAAGTACAGTAACGAATAGAACAGGTAATATAATAGGTACATACAACATAAAAATCGAATTGCGAGGAGGAGAATTGAATAGTCTGATTATATAATTTAAGCGCTTTGAGCCAATGGGCGGCAAATCTCTAAAGCCGCCAATGTCGTATCCTTATTTATTCCGAATCCGCCACTGGCCCTACAGTCGCTTGCAAGTTATTGTGGGTCGTATACAGTATGAAAGAGACATTTGGAAATGCACTAAGTATGACCTTTGTATTTGTTATTTGTAACGAAAAATATCGCTCTCGTTGCGCTCGCATTTTTATTCCGTAAGTCTACATGATCTAACCCCGCTTATTTTTTATATACTTACGTAGGTACTAATTGACGATGCCTATCGATTAGGGAAACCATCGTGACATGACAAAACTATAAGTACTCACGCTGTTGTTTTTGTCGTTTACTCAAAAAATCCCTTTTACCCAAAATTTGCTACCATACTTAGAAATAGTAAAAAATTACCTTTATATCATAGTTTACTCTAAAGAACCTACTTTTCATTCTTATTGGACTTGTTGGTGTTGAGTGGGTAGACCATAGATTACTTTGGTGTAGAACCAACTTGCCTATGCTCCTTCAAAACTAGATACCTTTTTAACATAACTAAATATTTGAATGAATTTTTTATCATATATTTTTAGATATCAAGGTTAAGGTCAGCGTAAGCGTTTATATGCTCTTTGGGCTAATTTTAAGGTTGCTAGCACACATGGATTCTTGCTATCTCTAATAAATCTGTGGATTCTTGGTGCAAAAGGCTCAATAATCTCAAATAATTACGAGGTACACGTAGCCAAAAGGCTGAAAAGCGATGTTTTTAATTGTCTATGATTATGTTAAGTCAAACTTCACTCACCTACGTGCTATCAATGTCAAGTAAGATAAACTGTCAACAAAACGTCTATCTAATCCAGTTGTCTTGTCATCGTAAGAGTGGATCGCATCATTTCCGCAAATTGTTGTTTATTTCGCTTAAAATATCGTAAATCCTAATTAAAAACACATTTTAATTGTCAATTATGATAATTAATTGAAAAATGAGCTCTATACAAGAGAGATTGCAGTTAAAACGAGTGCCGTTAGATACATGGAATATCAGAGAACAGTTATGCCTAGCGTCGGCGGTTGTGCGGAGCGGTGATCAAAACTGGATGTCTGTTTCCCGCGCTCTGAAAACTATTGGAGAACCCAATAGACCACCGGATTGGTATTCACAAAAGAGGTGAGTCATGCTGGAACATAAAAACGGACATGTGCTATAAAGCAATACAACTAATAAATCAAAAATTGATTTGATACATACTTTCAATTACGCTTTTTACCAATGTGAGTAGGTATTGACTAGAGCGCCACTTGCTAAGACGTCACACACTTTCTTGGTCTCTTAACATTTAAATTTTAAAGGGCTGGTAGTTAGTAAGATACTTGATTTGCACTCTGCAGGTTGTGGGTTCAAATCCCACCTGAGACAGGCATTTGTGTGATGAACATGTCTGTTTGTCTTGGATCTGGGTGTAATGCAAACGTCTGTCTTGGGTGAAAATTGAACCCACAATTTAGCATGTGAAAAGTAAGTATTTTACTGATGATGCCACCGGCTTATTAAATTATTTATTTTAAGTTTATTTACAAAAGAAAAGTAGTATAAAGAGGGTGTCCCACAGCTATGCTACACAGAGAGAAAACACATGGAATATTCTAGAAGGAACATTTTACATAAAGAAGACACTATTTTAATGTAAAAAGCAATTTATACTGCATACATAGATTTTTTTATAGTAAAATTGTAAAACATTATACCATTAAACTGAGGAATCGAGTCCGAAGCTCGGTCATACGCAATAACTTTATTTATGAGAAAAAGTGCCTATGTTACAATCTTTAAAGTTAAGTTACAATCTTTCTCTCTGCAACTTCGTTCATTGAATTGTCGAGATTGGACGTCGATAAGTTCGAATTAACGCGTTGTTTTGTTATATAGCAATGATTTTTTCGAACAAATTACCAAGTGTTTCAAAATGTGTTGATTGCCGTGGAACGCCTTGTATATCTGTTAACTGGTTTCCATAACAAAAGCTCTGCTTAGTTTGGGATCAGTTGACTGTGTCCTGGAATATTATTATTATACATGCTGCAGTTAAGAGTATATTCTTCTCTCCTTAAAAACAAGTTTGCTAAATCTTGTACTTTACCATTTGCATTTTTTGGTATAAAACTGTGCAACGTTTTAGTTTCACATATTCATAAAATTTTAAATAAGATAAAATTGCATTCTAGCTGTGCTGCACAATATGGAGCCCTACTTGAACATGTGGAGACTCCAAAACGCAAGAAAAGCAGGTCTGAAGGAGCAGTGGAAACACCTCAAGAGAGTATATTAAAACGACTCACACAGGAACGTATACTAGAAATACAGAAAACATTAGCTGAAGTCAACCAACAGTATGACCAATTAAAGGTATAATAATAGTAATATCTGCTACTTCAAGATCTAGTGGTAAGCAGGTTCAATTTGGTCAACATATTTATCTCTAATAGACATATTCTTATAGACATAGAGCTGAAGCGACGCAGGGGTGAGAGCCTCGCCTTAAAAATATAAGGTCGTGGGTTCGATTTCCAGTCATGTCTATCATACACATCTTTGTTGAATTGTTTCATTTCCACTGCTCGATATTGGTGAAGGAAAACATTGTGAAGATACTAGCACGTCTAAGAACTAATCATTCGTGGACAGGTGATATACACTAACCCAAACTTGGTCAGTGTGTGTGGGTTAAGGCCTAAACTGTGCAGCAAATGTTGTCAGATACTAAAACCAGATGGCGCTTCAAAATTAATTGACACTGTAATATCATATACTACTTAATCTATTTCCTATTATATTAAACTACAAATAAATTTTGGAGTTGAATGCAAAGAGATTCATATCCAAAATTTCTTGTACCACATTACGTTTAGCTGTCAGTTGCGTTTTGTTATTCCATGTTGGGGGCTGAGTCACCTTCGTCCGTGGGATTGTAACCTTTAAGTAAATCCCCACACATGGTCCCCGGGTGGTGCGAATCAGGTGACAACACACTGGTGGTAGGCTACGGCCGTGGTTACTGACCACCCACCAGACAAAGCCGCACCGCCAAGCGGCCTTGCCGTGTTCCGGTGACACCATGCAGAGAGTGTGGGTCGGAATTGGTGCTTCTTTATGGTGTCTAACTTTAAGGAGGCCCATTCCACTGCCACCTTCTCACCGAAAATCATTCGTAATTACGAGTGAATCGGTATACTAGGCTGGCATCGTACACTACTTATTTACTTACTTCAACCCTTTTTAGTGTCCCACTGTTGGGCACGGGTCTTCTCTCAACTATTTTATGAGTTGAGAGAGTTTAGGCCTTAATCCTCACATGCTGGCCAAGTGCGGGTTTTTGGATGTCACATGTCCTCGAATAATTAGTTCTTAGACATGCCGGCTTCCTCACGATGTTTTCCTTCACCGATGTTGAGCAGCAGAGATGAAACAATTCACATAAAGGTGTGGGCACGACCAGGATTCGAACCCGCGACCTTATTTTTCTAAGGCGAGGCCCGTACCACTGCGCCACAGCTGCCCTACATCGTAGACTACATCATTGCTTAACATCAGGCATGTTGTAGTCAAGCGTAAGCCTATTTCAGAATTTAAAAAAATGTCTGTTGAATTATAAATAGTGTAACTAACACGACTTTCTTTTATTTATATAGATTTGTAATACTATCAAAAATAGTCTATTAACCTACAAATTTATTTACAGGCGGAAATAACTGAAGTACGAAACCCCAACACCTCAGAAGAACGCTTGAAAGAGATCTGGGCGGCGATAGAAGCGAGAAATAGAGCGAAAGAGAGGGAGACGGCGAGACGTGCCGCCTGGTTGAAAGAGAGAGATGAAAGACGAGCAAGGGCTGAAAGAGGGTGGAGACCGCCCATAGTCGCTACTACACAAGCTTCAAACATCACTAAAATAGGTAAAAAGATGAAATTAATATTATTTAGACCATCTTGCTGGTGGATTGTCTGAAGATATTGGACAATAGGTGAACTACATTTTACGTCGTGCCGAGCAGTGGGATAAAAAGTAGCCTAAAAATATTATCAGACATCAGAATCCATAGGTATTGTTAGTAATAATAAATAAATATTCTAGGACATTAACACACACGGTCATCTGGTCCCAAGGTAAGCAGAGCTTGTGTTATGGAAACCAGATAACTGGTATATACTATACATATAATATTTTTCTTTTGTAAATATATACTTATATTAGATATTTACACCCAGATTCGACACAAATACAAATCTTCATCACTAATGTTTGTCTCGGATGGTAATCGAACCCAATACCTGCGGCATGAAAAGAAAGTATCTCACTGACCACGCCACTGGCCTGTCTAGTAATATAAAACAAACGTACAAATTATGTTAGTACAATACACAAAAAACATATTTTAATATAGGTTAAAGAAACTTTATTTTCAATAAAAATATAATGTCACTTACTTGAGAAGAATAAATTAATAATAATGTTACAAAGTTCAACTTCACCTTCATTTAGATTATTTTTATCCTGAAATAGGCCTGCGCTTGACTACAACTTGCCTGTAAGCAATGATGTATCTACGAAGTGACGCGCCTGCCCACTATACCGATTCATTCCTGATTACACAATTTCGGTGAGAAGGTGGCAGTGGAATGATGCTCCTTATGGTTAGAAAACATAAAGGAGCAACAATTTCGACCCATCCTCTAAAATGGTGTCACTAGACATCATTGCACCGAAACACGGCAAGGCCGCTTGGCGGTGCGGCTTTGTCTGGTGGATGGTACCTAACCACGGCCGAAGCCTACCACCAGTTAATTACAAGTAAACTTAATTACCAGTTGATTGTCACCTGATTTGAGATTGCACCTTTTATTTGAGATTCAAATAAAAGGTGCACTCCCACGGACGAAGGTGACTCAGCCCCCATAGATACTTATAACTACATATTTGACCAATCAACTCACGCAAATCATGTATTATATGAGACCTATAATACCAATGCATAATATATAATACGGTTGACGGGCCGGTGGCGTGGTCGGTAAGATACTTGCTTTTCACGCCGCAGGTCGTGGGTTCGATTCCCACCCGAGACAAACATTAATGATGAACATTTGTGTTTGTGTCGAGTCTGGGTGTAAATATCTATTATAAGTATATATTTACAAAAGAAAAGTATTATTATGTATAGTATAAACCAGTTATCTGGTTTCCATAACACAAGCTCTGCTTAGCTTGGGACCAGATGACTATGTGTGTTAATGTTCCAGAATATTTATTTATTTATTTAGCAATACAGCAATAAAATATGTATGGGCAAAATCGACGCAGACGCAGCCACAGTGGGTAATGACTCTGACTGCTAAACCGAAGGTCGTGGGTCCGACTCCCACCCAGGACATATCTTTGTGGGATGAGCATGAATGTTTGTTGTATGTTTGGGTGTAATTTACCAATTTTATGTATGTATTTACAAAAAATGTACACAAGCATATAAAATTGCTTAGTTTGGGACTAGATGGCGCTGTGTGTATCTGTGAAAATATTATTATTATTTTAAACAAGGCCGTGAAACTCTGTGTATTGCCTAAAAGTGGCAGCATCCATTCTGTCCCCTATCGTTCTCAAGCCGTCCTCATTAAATAGGCTATTTAAGAGTGCATGAATTTCGGAAGTAATTTTAGAGATTGCCTGTTTTCTTACTATATAAAAATAAGTCGGGTTTTCCTTCCTGACGCACGAATCGATTTCCACGGTTTTGCATTCGTTGGAAAGGTCTCGGGCTCCGTGAGGTTTATAGCAAAGAAAATTAAATAATGAAAAAAAAATTGAATCGAAAAATGAGTTGGTAAGGGCATAACTCGAGAACGGCTGAACCGATTTAGCTAATTGTTTTTTTAGAATACTCCTTGAAGTACAAGGATGGTTCTTACGCAAAGAAAAAAAAACAATTTCCTCAGAAACAGCTTAACCGATTCGATAGGTCTGAGAATCGGTCGTTATCTATTTTCGGCCCCAGTAGGTGGCACTGCTCTACCGGGTTAGGACGACGTCTGCGGGGTCCGCTAGTCAATACTAAAAATCTCTTCAGATTTATAATATTAGTGTAGATGTATTTTTTTTAAGTAATCGAAAAAAAAAAGGCGATACATTCAGCCAGTGTCGCAGTGACGTCATGATCATAGTGGTTTTTAGTGATTATGACGTAGAGAACTTCTGCTCTTTAACTGTATGTGATTTTTCTGAGTATTTTTTTATAAATTCTTAAAAGCAAAAAATACATGCCCAATATTTTTTACTAAATATAATTTAAAAAATTAATCCGAATACAGAATAGTCGAGGTAAAAATAATAATTTATTCTATAAATCTAATTCAAAGAGAATACATTGGTTATAATTATTATTTATTTTATAAATGACATTATCAAATGATTTAATAGTATATTATTGTCAATTTTTAATATAATACTTAATTAATTCATTGAAATTGACTGACAAATGTTTCTACACCAGAAATGGTAGTATGTGTGAACTTTGAATAATTTAAAGAACTGTATGTATCTTAAACTGAGAAATAAATGATTTGATTTGATTTGAAAAGCATTGGTGTATGACCTCCTAAATAGGTTCATACAACAAATAGCTTTTTGAGGTCGATGCCAGCCCCTAATTAATAAAAACTATTAAAAAAAAAACTTATTTCACGCATTTCTTGTAAGTTTTATTTATATAAGTGTTTATATGCATGAAACTGGCTTCCGCCTATGGCTTTACCCGCGTGGTACTGGGATAAAAAGCAACCTGTGTTAATCCAGATCATAATCTATCCATGTGCCAAATCTCATCCAATTGCGTCCAGTAGTTTTTGCGTGAAGGAGTACCAAACATACATTCATACAATCATGCATTCGTGCAAAGGATTCTTGTTATATCTATTATTTAGTGTCTGCATTTTGTATATTTCCCGGCGAACAACAGCTGAAATCAAGTAATAGTTTAAAAAAAACGAGCTCTTTTTTTGTGACAGTAACTCCAGCGCCGCCCGCTTCCCCCCTTCTCACGTCATTACTCAAGTCGTCACCAGTCGTCACAACTCCACAGCATATCACTCATCCTGCTAATGTAGTCGGTAAGTCGCCCAGTTTAACAGAAGTAGGGTGTCGATCGATCGAGCATCGATTATCTTGGGACGATGAGCACCCTGATGGAGGAGGTACCCTCCACCTTAAGGCGGGGTATGCGTCATGCATTCTCCATCGAGAAAAAGAAATGTACCCCCCACCTTACAATAAACACAGCATGTAATAACTGTTGGGCTTTGTTCCTGTGTGTGTGAGTGTGTAAGACGGTTTAGGTCCACCTTACAGAATACACAGTGTATAATAACTTTTGGTTGTGTCCTTGTATAAGTAAAGCAGCCAATCCTGAATCCTATGGACATCTTATGGATCGGCCATGTATGATATCACTGGTGTTGCAAGCGTCCATACACTACGGTGATATATTATCATCTGGTGGGCCGTTTGTTCGTTCGACAGCTTACTACATGATATAAATAAATGCGCCAGCCCATTTCACTATACTAGTCTCATGTATATTCAACAACAATTTTTTCGTTACTTCGTTCATACCCAATGATCGGAATAGTTAGTGCAATTTTGCGGAATTTCATGACAAAATTTTAACATGGACATGCCAACCGCGCGTGATTACTATTTCGATAACAGCTGGTCACACTAAATATTAATATCCGTCGTCTACTCGATGAATAAATTAAAAAAGTATATCCTTTATAAATGTTACTGTACATTTCTGCTAATACTATTTTTGTAAAGAGAAAATGTATTTTGCACTTATAGAAAATTTCCGAAATCCCGCAATCCCGTAAACATATCCATACTAATATAATGTTTGAGGTAGTTAACCCTAAATTATACTACCTATACCGATCACTGCTCATAATTGAAATGCAATATAATTTTATAACGGATTTTATCGCGGTTTATTTTAGATTTTAAATCCCGACGCTTCAAAGTATTTTCAGAGTTCATGGTCACGGTTGGACTGAGGTATTTCACGTCCAAAAATATTAATCACAATTATTACTGACTACCTCCAAACATTATTATTTAAGTTGCGTTCCAATTTAACCAAACTGAGCTCACAGTGTCTTGATTCGATTTTGCTTGGGTCTTGGTTCATAACATAACGGGTGTACCTCTTATATAAACATCATTCATTATCATTTCCTTTGGCTTTTCCCATTTCTATTGGGGTCTGCTTCTAGCCTAACCTGATGCGTCTAGCTACCAGAATTAAACGAGCGACTGCTATCAGACCTCGCAACCCGTAGGGAACCAGTAGCCGAGATGGGTAGACCAGGTCTGGTGTCAGATTATATTAGGCTTCTGACTACATGTAACGATTGTCATAGATGCTTTAAATGACAACCGGTATTGTTGGCTTGGCGTGCTTCCCGAGCCACGCAGGGTAGTCCTTCAACCAATCAAACACGATTAATTGATATAGCTTGAAAACATACTTTTTAGAAAACATCGTTTTATTCGTATTTTCAAGCATTGAGAAACTGCTAAAATATCATTAGAATACGAACGCAAATTACGACACAATGTACTATATTATGATAGCTTTAATACAATTTCCAAAAAAGCCGAACAAGGCATGGTCATCCAGTTACTTATTATGTTATGTTTTAGACACAGCATCACCCTCTGTGACCGCCCCCACGTTGTCCATGTTGCTTGAGAAGTCTGTGACGTCTACCAGTCAGCACGAGAGCAAGCATGCAGCTATAGAACACATCAAGAATCAGCTTGTACAAATCGAACAACAGCTTAAAGGTAAGACACAGTGTTGAATACATAGCTGCAGTATAAATGGTCTAGTGTTGCAAGTGTCCCTAAGCTACGGAACTACTGGAGACTGCTTACCAACAGATATGCTATGCGTTACAAATAAGAATAGGACTGGGCTCGCGGCTAACTTCATATCAAAAACCAAGCAAACGTAGCGTCAGCACAAAATATCAAAGCACATATAATAATGTTATATTAAAAAGTATGAAATAGTGATTTTTGTAGCTAAGTATGATAATATCTTATATAGGTAATTGCATAGTACGAAAGTTACGCGCTAGGACACAGAAAATCAGGGGTGTGTTTGTTAACAGCTTGCTAAGCTGAAGGATGACCTTCGGCTTAACAGTCGAGATTTATCCTGGGTGGGTATAGAACCCACAAGCTCTGCTTTAATAGTCAGGATCACTAACCACTACGCCGCCAGGCCAGTGTATTGTTATTTAAAATAATAATCGATATCTTTGTGTGATGACCATGATTGTTGGTTCTGTGTTTGGGAGTAATTAATCTATTTTAAGTATGTATTTACAAAAAAAATGTGTATATGTAGTTTATAAGTCCCTAGTACCCATAACACAAGCAAATAAAATTGCTTAATACAGGACTAGATGGCGCTGTGTGTATGTGTGAAAATATTATTATTATTGACATTAATATAAATTTGTAGCGAACAGCCCAGTGATGTCGCCCTCCGCAGCGCCGGATATCGATGATATTGAGATCAAAGCGGAAGACGTGTACGCGTTTAGAGATGTTGATTTACACATACCACCTGTCTCAGCTATGCATAAAGGAATACACAGGTTAGTTTATAATTATAACACTAACACAACATATATTTATTGCTTTAAGTATATGCTTAGAGAGTAGGTATTTAATATACAGGGTGAACCGGAAGGGGTATATCATGCCTTAGAATCTACGTTATTTGTGCCATATGAAAAAAAAACCTACAAAATAAAAATATTATTTTTCAATTTATTTTATTTTAGACAACCCTAACTTTGTATCTTTAATTAGGTCAAACAGAGTTCTGAAAAACAGCTATTAGGGTTGTGAAAGTTTTTTTTAAATTTGAAAATTTAAAATCGAATCAAAATATAATGCAAATTAATTTCTAACTTCACAATGTCATTAGTAATGACCTGAAGTATGTCTGGTTTCAAGTATAGTATAGCCTTTCCGGTTCAGGGTGTATAATCATTTTGGAACCTGTCGGGCCCAGCAAAGATGGTAGGCGAGAGGAAATTCTGATTTTTTGCATACATGGTCATCAATCCAAACTGCATCTAGCGGCATCATATACTACGCCGCATTCCGGTCAACCGCTGGTGCGATCAGGCTCTAAACAGAGCTTGTACTATGGAAACCAGATACTATGCATATAATACTTTCTAAATGTTTTACCCGTAATAACGGGCCGGTGGCCTGGTCGGTATACTTGCTTTTCACGCCGCAGGTCCTGTATTCGATTCCCTTCGAAGTCAGACATTTGTGGGATGAACACGTCTGTTTGTCTTGAGTATGGGTAATTATGTATATTTATGTATGTATTTACAAAAGAAAAGTATTATATGTAGTATTTTATCAGTTATCTGGTTTCCATAGTACAAGCTCTGCTTAGTTTGGGATCAGATGGCCGTGTGTGTGTAAAGATACAATAATATTTTTATTATTATGTATATGGCATGTCTAAGCATTCCATTATTCAAGCATTGGCCAGCATGTGTGGATTGAGGCCTTGACCCACTCAACTATGTTAGACATGACGGTTTTCTCACGATGTTTTCGTTCACCGATGCAGTGGTGATTAAACAATTTCAATTTCTGCTTCTATTACTAGTGCGATATTCAGCTCTGCCTACGCCTTCGGGTAATACAGGCGTAAGCGCATATATGTAATGTATGCATGTATATACCTATAACCAGCGCCAATAATAAAACGAATCTAAAATGGCGGCTTGTGCTTGTAATGACAGTTTGGACCGTCAGCAAAATAAGGTAGTCAGATAGATTATATTTTTCATTATAGACCTTGGTTTGTTTTAAAATAAATATTTGAGATGTGTACCTATTTAAAAAGCCAACCAAGTGCTAAATGGACACGTTAACTGCGAATTCCGTGTTTTCCTAGAACGTATAAAACCTAATGCCAATTATTGAATACATTGTTAAAATTGTTTTTTTTTGTGTACTGTACCCGACGTGTGTGACTAAAGACAGCCCTAACGAGTAAGAGGGAATAATTAGTGCCGCTATTTTATACTAGTTTTTTTACTGTCGCCGGTTATAAGGATGTAATAATAATTTGATTGTTGATGTGTCTTTTTCCTTTTTTTTTCACTTTACCTGGATTCGCATGGAAAGATATGCAAAAATGACATATTGCAAAACTAACTACATGAGAAAGCGACCGTATGAGTAAGTGACTACTTGCGAATGTGACCGTTTGACAAAATTACCAATTGTTCTTCATTTATTCATATATTTCTCACCTTCTAAACCTTGCTTGGGCTTCTATGAATATTTCAAAACCAATATCAGCCAAATCGGTTCAGCCGTTCTAACGTTTTATATATTAATAGCTGCCCGCCCGAGATTCGCCCGTGTCGTGTAAGTATACGTCCTGTCGTGTTAGCGATATGATAATACTTTACGACATAATATGTGTAAACCTACTGAAGGTACGCTCAAAATTTCATAAGAATCAGCCAAGTAGTTTAGGAGAAGTTTTGTTACAAACACAGTGACACGTGAATTTTGTTTATTGTGACGCTGAATTACAGATATATTGTTTCTTAAATAGTTTAAAATTGTGTATTTAAACTACTCATAGACTCAAATATACACACAAAATTTTACCCAAATCGGTCCTACTCCCTTAAACGGGTACAGCAATTTATGATCTACTATTCTTTCTAGCAAGTTGACCCACACATTGACCAAACTGTCGCACTTAAGCTAGACAACGGTTAAACCCAGTAAGACAATTTAGATATCTCGTAAACCGTGCGAAGCGATGTCTTTAAAAAACTATAACTTTAAAAAAGCTTAGGAATTAACACTAATACAAACATAATATTGAAATTAAACTCGCCCACTATGGAAAGGGCTATGCTCGAAGTTTCTCTGAAGGATCGAATACGCAATGAAGTGATCTGACAGAGAACCGAAGTAATCGACATAGCTCACAGTATTTGTAAGCTTAGGTAGCAGTGAGCCTGTCATATCTGCCGTAGAGGTAAACGAGTTCTTGATTGGATACCACGGATTGGCAAACGTAGCGTAGGACGTCCTCAGATTAACGTAGAGCGATGATCTCTGCAAGGTGACTAGTAAGAGCTGGATGAGAGTAGCCGCGGATCGTGCTCAGTGGCGTGCTTTAGGAGCGTTCTGTGTCCAGCTGTGAACTAAAATAGGTTAATGATGATGATGATGATGAATCCGTAAAAATGTAACTTATCTTTTCAGTAACTATTTATATCTCTGTAATAAATTACAGGTATTGTTATCAGACAAAAATGTAGAGAATTTTTAGCTTCGTTACTTTGTATGATTCGGTCGAAAACTATAAAAACAGGATTAACCATTGTTTAGTTTATGTACGGCAGTAGCTGGTTGGTGGATGTCACTTAAATAAGACTGGTTTCGTATAGGTTTCCTCACGATGTTTTTCTAGTCTACAATACTATATTGCACTTATTTTTATAGGACTACTAGTATGTCAATACATGGCCCGTCTATACATGGACCGTCTATACATGCGCCGTCTATACATGCGCCGTCTATACATGCGCCGTCTTTACATCCGCCGTCTATACATGCGCCGTCTATGCATGCGCCGACTATACATGCGGCGTCTATGCATGCGCCGTCTATACATGCGGCGTCTATGCATGCGCCGTCTATGCATGCGCCATCTGTACATGCGCCGAAGAAAGAAGAAGAAGTTATCATTGAAACAATTCCCCAGAATGTCGCTACAAAAATAAACCGACAAACTGTCAAGGTAAATTAAATTGACACTAAGACGTACTTTTTAGGGTTCCGTTATTCAAACCTTTATACAGGGTGAACCGGAAAGGCTATATCTAGCTTTCAATTCTACGTTATTTGACGTTTAAATTTGAATAAATCAATTACAAGAAATAATAATTATTACTACAAAATAATATATTATTTTTTAATTTAATATTTAGACAACCCTCACTTTAGAGGAGACCGCCGTTTGTAATTAATTTGTCACATCTTTTGTTAAGTCAAATAGAGTTCAGATAATCAGCTGATTACGGATGCGAGAGGTGAATTTTTTTCAAAAATTTAGTGCATTTAAATTTGTAGCAAATTAATTTCTGTCTTCATATAGTCATTAGTAGTAACCTTGAGAATGTCTGGTTTCAAGTATAGTATAACCTTTCCGGTTCAGGTTGTCGAATCACTCCGTTGTCTGTCAGCCGATTTGGTCAGAAACTACTGGACCGATTGAGTAGAAAATTTGGTACACCTATGTAAATTTGTGACACAAAGACAGATTGTGATGTCAATACTAGCTTCTTACCGCCCGTGTTTGCATTTACGCGACAGCAAACAAGCATGTTTTTTATTTTCTCTTTCTCATCTATTATCATTTATATTTTTTTGCTTTATTACCATTCTTTTTATCTTTTCTTTTTTTTTCTATCTTTTGGCGCTGCCGGCACTACAGTTGATTTTTGATAGGGTGACTAAAAGTTTAAACGTGGCTTCTCATAAATCCTCGTCTAATACAACTTTTTCATTGTATGTATATCGCATTTTCAATCCCTGATGCAAATACAACTCGGTGGTATAAGTTTGACGTGTGTCACCGTAGCTCACGAACGGATGAACTGATTTTGATAAATAAAATAGGTTTATAATTCGTTTGTTTTCGTCTGTCATCTTGATATTTATACTAGTAAGAAAGAGACAAAGTCTATTATAACTAATGAGACGTATAAGATTTTTATGAGTAAGGTCTTTAAAATTTAAGGGTTGTTTAATATAATATGTAGTATTCTTTTTTAAATAAACCCTCGTTTTAAAGATATACAATAATCTGCATTCGGCGTAAATGTTTAAATATGCTATCCGTACGGTACCTTTCTATGAACATTGTACGTCCTGTACTGTACGCAGAAGAATTAAAGATAGACGACTTTTTCTTAGTCGATTTTTTTTCTTGTATTATGTTTTTTTTTACCCTGGCAACGTGTTACATGTTAATTAATTAACACCCTGTATAATGTTTATAATTATAATTTAATGAATGTCATGATGTTATTATAAATAATATTCACAGCGCCCGGAACCAGTCCCGATGGAAATAGATGTTGTTGAAGAAATTGTACCGGATACAGAGGAAACTGTAAGTACAGGGTAGATATAAGAACAGAGTGATAATATTTGTCCCCGACGAAAAAGGTTGTCCAGTGGTAAGTGTGTTGGTTTAATAATCGCGATTTCCCGGGTTCGAATCCCATGTCATACAAAAAGACTTTTCTAATATACTTAGAATTGTGTCCGATGAACGGCAATAGACAAACAGAGGTGCAGCCTCTATATCTATAATTCTTAGCAGTACACTAAGCGTCCGTTGTGAAACTGCATCAAAATCGGTCAATCCATTTATGCGTGGCAACACACTTGTACATACGGCAACACATCAAGTTATAGGCCGACCGTTTAACTCGCGTATCGCCTATCGCCAAGATTCTGACTCCTCAAGCTGCACAGACAGTGATGATGATTCAAGCGATATGGATATTAGTGACGAATAGTCTTACATTACTTTTATCTGTGGTTAAATAGTTCTTTAGGAGATTTAATTAATGTTTTATGTTTACTTTGTACCTTAGATGGCGATACGCGAGTTAAACGGTTGGCCTATATACGTCTCCAGTATAAGCTGACCTCTCGTTTTACGATATCCTGTACAAGCGAGATCAGCTTATACTGGAAATGTATACCTTGATGTGTAGCCGTGTGTACTCAGCAAACATTACTAGCTATGTTTAGCTCCAATCAATACCTAATAGAGCAGCGATGGCGCAGTGGTACGGCCCGAACTCTCTCAACTCGTTAGATAGTGGGCACGGGGCCCAGCATTTCGCTCATTTCACTACCACCTTCTCACCGAAAGTCATTCGTAATCACGAGTGAATCGGTACAATGGGCTGGCGCGTCCCATCGTAGACTACATCATTGCTTTACATCAGGTAAGTTGTAGTTAAGCGCCAGCCTATTCAAGAATAAAAAAAGCATTAGGACACTAAAAAAAGGGTTGAAGTGTACGTAATGGGGAGCGAGTCTATTGTTCCCATAAGACACAATGCCAATTTTCGATCAGCTACTAAGATTTTCTAAGTATATTAGCAAAAGTGTTTTTGCTCGTCCCAGGAATCGAATTCGGTACGTCACATAATTTTTATAACACTATTAATTTTATTAAATAGGTGCCTGTAACTGAGATAATACAACATCCACCGCCTGCTGTCACAAAGGAACTGTCACCGGTGACAGTAGTCAAAATTTCGTTCCCGGAAGTCAGGTTTCCCACAACTGAAATCAAAGTTATACCACCGGAAGAAGACAATGTAATAATGGTAACTATTATTCTTCTACTATGCATTTTAAATAAGAATAGAACTTGACTCGCCGCTAAATTTTATAAAAAAAAAAACAAAAAAAATTTTGCGTAACCACGCGTGTGACCAAAGACAGCAATAAGGCGTGGTTATGGTCAAATCTCTATGTAACGCCTTGAAATATTAATTTAAATCAGTATTTGGGGTCAAAACCCTCTAAAGCTTACTTGCATGTACATATTACTAGGGTTATGTATACTCGGGGTTAGTTATTACACAAAAACCTTGGGTTAACTAACCTGACATTTATTTTTTTTTAGCTCCGAAAATTCAACAAACCAAAGATATATAAATGAACAACGAACAAAACTTACATATATGTATATATATATATATATATATATATATATCTATCTCTTTTACGCAACACTACAATGTATATTGTCATCGTATATGTATAATGTTGTGTACATTGTTCATGACGTGTTATTTTCACCGTATTGTCTCGTGGTATTCGTTTACTTTATGTTCACTGTCATGTTTAATTTTGACATTTTACTTCACTATGGGGGACTCATGGACCAGGCTCCAAAATAAGCCAGACGCGACTTATTTTTAAATGTATCAGACTGTTGTTTCTAATTAGTGTCTCGTGTATTAATATCACCTGTGCCAATTATAAATTAAAACCCGCGGCAGAGTTGCATATATTTTACACTATTTAACTATAAAATTAGCAATATTACAATATGTAATAATAATGAATGTACCAAATAAATAAATAAAAAACCAAATAAAATAAGTTAATGCATAAATTAAGTTATAGAAATGTATAATATACGCATGTTAAATTTAATGAGTATAAAATTATTAATAATTTGTATATAAAAATGATATGTTCAATATAATTATTCAATGGATCAAATAAAAGGTTCGATACTACCATTTCAAAATAAGTAATGTTAGTCTCATTTTTCGTCACCTTTCTTACGTTGTACAGACTAGTAACTCTATCATAGGTCCAAATTTGAAAGTAACGCAACTGATATTACATAGAAAGAGTCTAGTCCATTTAAAAATAAGTAACGTCTGGGTTCTTGCTCTATAAACCTTCTTCATCGGCGGGTTAAAAACCCTATAGTAGGGGAGCCAAAGACGGGATTTTGAGATTTTCTACAGCGCGTTAGATAAAGGTAGGTATGGTAGGTATCTTGTACTCTGTTGAATAGTAACGCCAAATATTAGTTTTTCGTATAGGACCGCGAGTTTACAGCAGCCAATCAGAATATTTCTAAGAAATATTTATTAGTTGAAATCTCGAATTCGTCACATTAAAGTGATAAGTAAATTACATGTTGTTAAATGTATATATTAATAATCAAGCGATTTGAGCCAGGAGCAAGGGAAACGCAGCGCTACAAATTCACGATTGTTTAAAGTCACCAGGGTGGACCTTGGTTTCCTAGATGCGGTTTGGTTAATTATAATAGAAGTATTAGTTTTGGTTAGTTATTTTCACACATACACGCACAGCGCCATTTGGTCCCGTATGGTGCCATCATATTTGCTTGTTTATAGGTTCGAGGAAATGATATACTATTTTTTTTTTGTTAATACATATTTATTTATTTGGAAAATCAACAACTTATTTACAAAACATACATGAATGGCAGCTAATATATCGGAATCATAAACTAAATTCGTCTAGGCAGTTATGTTTAAATTATTGTGGTGACCAATAGTTGCAAGTGTAAGTTAATATTGCATAAATATCAAACAAAATAAAACAATAAGTAAATTAGTATAATAAAACTAAATAATAAAATAATACACACACAGAACAAACAATGTTGCTGATCAAACAAAGATTTGTCCAGGGTGGAAATCGAACCCACGAGCTCCGGGCTAGCAGTCAGGGACACTAACCACTTCGCCACCAGGCCAGTTTATTATTTTTATATTGGTGTAAATATTATAAGGATGCTAGGAAAAGCACATACTGTAATTTCTTGACGCTTTGGAAGTGACTACCTCTTAAGAAAAACACGGAAAACCTTTCCTCACCGCTGAAAATGTGTACCTTTTTTATACCAATTTATCTGTTAAGCCGAATAACTAACACATCTAGCATCTTCGGCTCCCCAACTACTAGGTTTTTCTTTACTCTTGATAGTACAAGATAAATTATTAATTTAGATAAAAAATTTGGAATAAAAATTTTATTTCTTGCAGTTTCACGAGTTCTACACTTTTTTGTCGCATTGTATTTTTATTTTTGACAGATAAGAGAAGAAGTGAGACTACCAAAACCGGAGAAGATAGCAAAAGCTAGTTTATATCTAGAAGATGATCCAGTACCAAAGGTTGTAGAAGCAATGTAAGTAAAGAAAAAATATACAGGGTGAACCAGAAAGGGTATAAATAGGATTTAAATTCTATGTGTTTTTGGGTGCTGAGTCACCTTCGTCCGTGGATGTACACTTTTAATCGAACGTGTGGGGACACGTGGTCTCTGGGTGGTGGCAGGTGACAATAAACTGGTGATATTCTTCGGCCGTAAATTACAAAATAAAATTATGTATTTAAATGTCATTGGGAATAATGAATTAGCAGTTGTCTAAGATTAGACATATATATAAAAACTTGTTTGAACTTAAATACAAGGTTTAATGAAATTTGGTTTTGTACAAAATATTGGGCACTCGTGCGGATTAGGAGTTATTTGGCGAGTCACTCCTGTCTTATAAAATGCGCACCCCGCACCTCCTTCCCCTCGGTAACCGGTGCTCGATCATGCATCAATGCGTGAACATCAGTCTTTAAGTGCATGTAGTCATGTTTATGATTTTTTAACTATATTTTCTTTTACTTTAGTGTCCCTGTACAAGAGGAAAAGACAATAGAATGTGTGACAGAGGAAGTAATCGAAGAGCCGGAACCTATGCAGATTGAGGAGAGCGCGCCTGTAGATCCGGAGCCCACGCCCGAGCCCATTGTTGTGGAACGGGAGCCCACGCCTACCCCTATTGGTAAAACTCCTCCCTATCGCTAAAAATAAATTAAATGTCTTCTTGTACTTGTAACGACAGTTTGGCCCGTCAGCAAAATAAGGTAGTAAGACAGACGATGATTATTATTTTTTTATTTTAGACCTTCTTTGTTTTAAAATAAATAATTGAGATATGTACCTATTTAAAAAGCCAACCAAGTGGTATTTTCTTAGATTTACGCGAATATCACACATTGAAATAGAACTACATCATGACGGATTTTATCGCGGTATATTTTAGAATTTAGATCCCGACGTTTCAAAGTCTTTCCAGACTTCACGGTCACGGGTGGGTCCAGTCTTATTTCAAGCCAACCAAGTGCTTAATGTTATTAATTCGTGATCCAAAGTAGGAGGTGGTACGTAAATAAATGAATTTTAAACATGGATACCACTTTTTTGGGGGTTTTATTAGAAAATGAAAACATTTTTTTTAAGTACACTATGTGATGTAACAAATGAAAGAACTTGTAGAAGACTAATGTTGTAATTTCATTTACTATTCTAATTTACATAGTTTCAATGTTATTTGGGATGATAGCTTTAAAAAAAGTACGAACCGGCTTCCATGTTTTAACGATGACAAAACCCGTTCAACGGATTTTGATAATATTTAAATGCGACCACCTGGAAAGTATATACCACTAGCTGCCCCAGCGAACTTCGTACCGCGTATTTATTTAAAAAAAAATTCACTTAGGGGGATGAAAAATAGATGTTGGCCGATTCTCAGACCTACTGAATATGCATAAAAAATTTCATAAGAATCGGTCAAGCCGTTTCGGAGGAGTATAGCAACGAAAACTGATACGAGAATTTTATATATTAGATTTGAATAAAAATAAATATTTTAATAATTTATATATATTTGGCAGAATTATCGCGTTACAAACATACAAAAAATCATAAAGATGATTTTACTACTTCCTTTTTTTTTAAAGCGTTTGAATATAATAAGGTAGATATAATAAAAAGTAGTAATTATACAGTACAATCACTTCACTCCACTCCATTCCACTCTATTCTACTCCACTCTAGTCTTCTCTACAGCAGACCCAGAGCCACCGGCCCCAGCGGAGCAAGAAGTGACGTCATACCCAGATGACTCGAACACCACAATAGAACAGAAGTTGGAGATGATGGAGCGTGATGATACAGAACAGAAGATCGTAGAAGATATCAAGAAGAATGAAGAGCCTGAGGTATTTTATTTCTTACTAGCTATCCGCCCCAGCTTCGCCAGGGTTGTTTTAGTAAGTAGATCTCTTCCAGATTTTTTTTCATTTTCTTTTTTTTATCCTATAATATAGCTTGCGTTTGACCACAACTTGCGTGTTGTTAAGCAATGATACTATCTACTATTAAACGTGTTTACCCGGTAAATACCGATTCACTCGTGACTTGAAGACAGGCAGATTATAGCTATCGGCGAACAGAAATGCCGGCAGAGAATTCCACAACTTGGCAGTTCGTTCTATGACAAACTTGCGTCTTAATCCTTACTTAATATTATAAATGCAAAAGTAACTACTGAACAGATTTAGATGAAATTTGGTGTGGAAATAGTTTGATATCGGTGTTGACACTTTAATCCGACGGCGTAGAATATGTTAGATATGATGTTTATGGGTTTCTTGTCACGAGTGAATCGGTATTTACTGGGTACGCGCGTTCCATCATAGACTGCACCGTTGCTTACTCCAGGCACGTTGTGGTCAAGCGTAAGCCCATTATAGGATAAAAACAAAGATAACCGACATATGTTTTGAGATTACAGAGACAGAACTTTAAAAAAACGATTGCCCTATTTACTGAATACTCTGTCGGCAGACATTCGGCAAGAGCATGACAAATATACCTTTAAGAAAAAACTTAAAATATATTACTTACAGACCTTGTAATTTATATTATGAATCTCGGTACACCTAACTGAGATTTAAACTGTACGGAGACTAGATCCCACAGTTGAACCTCTTACGTGGTTTTGTGGGACACAGATTTATTTTATTGTAAAGTAATGTGATGATAATAATCTTTATATATCTGGGAATGGTTTAGATTCACAATTTTGTCCGCTGGCGGTACGAAGTTCGCTGGGGCAGCTAGTAAATAATATAAAAATGTATCGCGAAATGTGTTGGTAAGCGCATAACTCGAGAACAGCTGAACCGATTTCGCTAATTATTTTTTTAGAATGTTCCTTGAAGTACGAGGATGGTTCTTACTCAAAGAAAAATTTAAAAAATGCAACCTCCTCAAAAACGGCTTGACCGATTCGGTAGGTCTGAGAATCGGTCGTAATCTATTTTCGGACCCGGTAGGTGGCACTGCTTTACGGGCAGGACGACGTCTGCGGGGTCCGCTAGTAATAAATAAATAAATAATAATGCGTTGAAGGAGCCGTAGTCTGAACACTTCTAAAAATCTTCAAATCTTTCCTTATTTTAGGACACATTGCCTATCAAAGAGATTTTACTAGTAGAGGAGAGTGCGAAGGTACAAGAGAGTGAAGTGAAAGAACCGGAAACTAATGAGAAGCCAACTATAGAAGACCACCATACAGAAACTGATGACGACACACCTATGGAGGTATGTATGATATAAAGTTGCGAAACTAAACTACTTAAACTAAAAACAAGAGTAATGGAATGTTATAATAATCGAACCCGCGACTTTGTATTTCAAATGCCGGGCCGGTGGCGTGGTTTGTAAGGTACTTGCTTTTCACGCCGCAGGTCGTGGGTTCGATTCCCACCTGAGACAAACATTTGTTTAAATATGTCTGTTTGTCTTGTGTGTGGGTGTAATTATCTATAATTAAGTATATATTTACAAAAATAAAAGTATTATATGTAGTATATTACCAGTTATCAGATTACTATAGTACAAGCTCTGCTTAGTTTGGGATCAGATGACCGTGTGTTAATGTCCCACTATATTATTATTATAATGCGAGTGACCCCTGCGTCACCTCTTTTTTTTAGTCTTCGATAGGTTGGCGCTTGTTTACTTTACTGATGTTAAGCAATAATGTAGTCTACGATGGAACGCTCTAGCCCAGTACACAGATTCACTCGTGATTACGAATGATTATCGGTGAGAAGGTGGCAGTGGAATCAGCCTCCATATGGTAAGAAACCTTAAAGGAGCAACAATTCCGACCCACCCTCTCTACATGGTGTCACCAGACATCGCACCGGAACACGGCAAGGCCGCTTGGCGGTGCGGCTTTGTCTGGTGGGTGGTCACTAACCACGGCCTAAGCCGGGACCACGGGAGGGGATTCAATTAAAGGTGACCCACGGACGAAGGTGACTCAGCCCCCAAAATACTACGGTATCATACATTCCATAATAATTAAATATTTCGCAACATAAATAGTATATTTTCTTTTCAGTTAAGTCGTGAAGAGGAGAAGGATGGAAAAAAGAAGAGAGACTATTCTAGAAAGAAGAAATCTGATTCTAGAAGTAAGTTTAAAAAAAGTTGCAGCGGTATTACCCTCACCTTTGAAAGATCAAGTCGCAGCTTTGACCTCGGTCGTGCCTTTACATCTTTGTGTGAATTGTTTCATCGCCGCCGCTGCTTAATACCGATAAAGAAAAACGTCGTGAGGAAACGGCTACGATGTTTTATTTCGCCAATATTGAGTAGCAACAATGAATTAATTCACACAGATTTGTGGGTATCACCAGGGATCGAACCCACGACCTTTATATTTTTATATACGCTCGAAGTTCAAACTATGTATATCTATAGCAAAATTTTATCTGAATAGGTATGACGACAATTTGATTTTGTTTAGTCCGTCAGTCATTTTTTGTTTAGTCCGTCAGTTATTTTTGTTTAGTCCGTCAGTTATTTTTTGTCTAGTCCGTCAGTTATTTTTTGTTTAGTCCGTCAGTTATGTTTTGTTTGGTCCGTCAGATATTCCTTTATTTATTTTTTTATATGTCCTAGTGAAATCTCGATTGACTAAGGTAAGTTTTATACCTCTGTATATCGCAGGGCACTGCCACCCCATAACTTTAATGTGTTATATCTTAATATTGTTTCATTTCAATTCATTCCCCTTGCCTTTTCCCATTTCTATTGGGGTTGGCTCCCAGTGATGATGCGATCCCACCTGATGCGACTAGCTACTAGAATTATACGAGCAACTGCCATCAGACCTCGAAACCCGTAGGGAACCAGTAGGCGAGATGGTTAGACCAGGTGTCAGATTATATTGACTTCTGACTACATTTAGCGATTGTCATAGATGTGTTTTCTGACAACCGGGACCGACGGCTTTACGTGCTCTCCGAGGCACGGAGGGTAGTCCCTCGATCAACCAGACACCGAAACAAATTTTTGCTGTTACACAAATATTGTCCGGTGCGGGAATCGAACCCGCGAACTCCCGGGCACAGTATAGCCCAATCGAACGGCTTACATCGCTCGACTTCCGAGGTCGTCAATAATATTGTTTCATCTAAATATATAAAAGAAGAATCTGATTGACTGACTGACATATCAACGCAGAACCCAAACCGCTGGGTCTGGAGACTCCAAATTTGGCACATAAGTTCCTTATGGAGTTTAGGGGTGCACTAAGAAAGGATTTTTCAAAACTCATCCTTTAAGGGGGTGAAAAGGGGTTCCACCAATAACAAATAAAAAAATATGATAAATGGTTCTTATAGATCTGTCACTTGGCTAATTTTTATTTTAACACCACGCGGGCGTAGCCGCGGGCGGAAGCTAGTTTGAATGATAAAGCAAATCGTGTGTAACTTATTTTTTTAAGCTAACTGACGGACTAATTTAAATACGATTTTGAAAACCTTGTCGTCATCCCTATTGATATAGCATTTTAAACGTGAAAACCGAACGTTCTATGCGTTTCAAATAAGAATAGGACTTCATACCAAAAACATACAAAAGTAGCGTCAGCAAAAAACATCAAACCACAGATAAAAATATTATAACGACGGGCCGATGGCGTGGTCGGTAAGATACTTGCTTTTCACGCCGCAGGTCGTGGGTTCGATTTTCCACCCGAGACAAACATTTGTTTAAATATGTCTGTTTGTCTTGTGTCTGGGTGTAATTATCTATATTTATGTATATATTTACAAAGGAAAAGTAATATATGTAGTATATTACCAGTTATCTGGTTTCCATAGTACAAGCTCTGCTTAGTTTGGGATCAGATGACCGTGTGTGTTAATGTTCCACTATATTATTATTATTGTAAAATGTATGGAAAAGTAATTTATGTACAAAGCTTTACTTAGGCAGGTAGCTACTTACAGCTACCTACCAATGTAATGTTGCGAGCTAGGATGCCACAAACTTGTACACAAATACACATACACTTACATATATACACGTTTTTTCTAATAACATCGCTTATTTAGTCGGAAGTTAATACAAAATGTTCGTACCTAAATATTCGACTCCAAATGTCTCTAATCTTACTCGAATGGCAATTAAATATAGAGAATAGAATATACTTTTATTTCGCAAATGCGGGTAATACATAATAGGTCTTAAAACAGTATACAGCTCAGCCACATTTTACCATTCGGTATGCAAACATTTTCATTATTTAATAGCATGTCCCTTAAAATCATAATATAATAATACAAAATGGGAGAATACAGCACTTAACAATAAATTAATTATAAGACACAAGAGAGCAGCGGTGGCGCAGTGGTACGGGCCTTGCCTTAGAAATATAAGGTCGCGGGTTCGAACCCCAGTCGTGTCCACACATCTTTGTGTGAATTGTTTCATCGCCGCTGCTCAATATCGGTGAAGGAAAACATCGTGAGGAAACCGGCGTGTCTAAGAACTAATCATTCGAGGACATATGTGACATCCACCAACCCGCACTTGGCCAGCGTGTGTGGATTAAGGCCTAAAGTCTCTCATCTCGTAAGATAGTTGAGAGGAGACCCGTGCCCAGCAGTGGGACACTAAAAAAAAGGGTTGACGTGAAGACACAAGACTTAATAAAAAAAATGTCATACAAATTAATTTCAATACAAATTAATTAATTTTTAATTGAAAGTATACATGTTTTTTATTTTTTTTTTACATCTATAGATAGACCGTTTAACTCGCGTATCGCCTATCGCCAAGATTCTGACTCCTCAAGCTGCACAGACAGTGATGATGATTCAAGCGATATGGATATTAGTGACGAATAGTCTTACATTACTTTTATCTGTGGTTGAATAGTTCTATTAAGAGATTTAATTAATGTTTTATGACTTTGTACCTCAGATGGCGATACAGATGTAATTATTAAACGGACAAACATTTTTGCCCACTGTACTAAAAAACGTGAAGTTGCTGCGAATTCCGGTCCAAGATAGCGATTTTCCAGTCCTATTCTTATTTGAAACGCATAGTACATAGTTACTTCCGCATTTATAATATTAGTTTATATACCAGCTTGTTCTGGGTCTGAGAGTGCAGCGGAAGCAAGTGCGCCTGATTCGCCGAGTGCTACAGATGCTGATAGACAACACCGACTGTGGAAAAAATCGGTCATGCTTGTATATAGCAGGTAAATGTCTTATTTTATCCCGAAATAGGTATGCGCTTGACTACAACTTGACGTTAAGCAATGATGTAGTCTACGATGGAACGCGCCTGCTCAATATACCGATTCGGTGAGGTGGCAGTGGAATACAGCTCCTTATGTTTTGAAACCATAAAGGAGCCAACTACGACTCTTAGATGGTGTCACCAGACATCCCACCGGAACACGGCAAGGCCGCTTGGCAGTACGGCTTTGTCTAATGGGTGGTTACTTACCACGGCCGAAGCCTACCACCAGATTATTGTCACCTAATTTGCACCACCCGGGGGCCACGTGTGGGGATTGAGATAGAAATGCACTGCACTGTCTATTGGTGCATTGGAATGATCCAATGCACCAATAGATCACTATATCCAATAGACGCGTATTTTTGCGTTATCATTGAAATGAAACAGTATTACGATATAACACATTAAAATTATGGAGTGGGAGTGCGCGTCATACAGAGGTATAAAACTTACTTAAGCATAAGATTCGAGATTTCGCTTGGACGTAATCTTTAATCACACACAATAAAGAAGAAATAATACGTGTATTAATTAAATATTTTTAATTTATCTATTTGACGCACAAAACAGAAATGTCGTCATCCGTATCACAAACTTTGAGCTGCTACTAAAATATTCAATTTATCATAATGGGCAATTAAAGCGCTCACCAATTTAATTTAAATATATATGTCGGCGAGCCGTGATCACCAGATACACAGAAAGCTAATCAATATCTTTGCCAATGATTACAGCACCTCACCAATCACAAACATTCACAAAATATTTGGATGGAAATGGATTCCTTTTTCGTGACGACATATTCGGTGTGTATACACCACGTGCTCAACCAATCGACCTCATTGACATTGTCCCCTGATGTAAAAATGAAAATCACAGATAAGCAATCTGAGTGACGTTGACGTCTTATGACAATTGACTGAAGTGACACCTAACCAGGCAACAGCTTGCTACGTTTATAGGTTACGCGCTGCGACATAATTTAAGGATGTCGTTTTAAATTATTTATCTTGTTTTTTTGTACCCGTATCGAAACGTAAAGCCAAATTAAAGGTGAGTGCGTTAATTTTCCGTTATGATAAATATTAATATTAATAATGCAACGCGAAAGTTTAACCTACGTATTCATAAACGTCTTATAAGCCCATTATAATTAAAATAGGTTTATAATTCGTTTGTCTTTATCTGTCATCTTGATATTTATACTAGTGAGAAAGAGAACGTCCATTTTAACGAAAGAGTCTTATAAGATTTTTGTGAATAAAACGGTAAGAGTTTATATATTAGAAAACTTCTTCTAAACACGTGACGTCGCGGTTGCTAAGCGCATATAATTAAAGTGTTTTCTTTTTATAATAGACTATGCGCACATAAATACGCATCTCTATTCCTACGACCGATCACTGATGAGGAGGCTCCAGGATACAGCATGGTAGTAAAGCGACCCATGGATCTCATTACTATAAGGAAAAATATCGACAACGGTGTCACTAGGTAAGTACCTTGATATTATCTTCTAAATATATAAAAAAAGAAACTGACTGACTGACTGACATATCAACGCAGAGCCCAATCCGCTGGGTCTGGAGACTCCAAATTTGGCACATATGTTCCTTATGGGAAGGGTCTAGGGATGCACTAAGAAAGGATTTTTTAAAACTCACTTTAAGGTGGTGAAATGGGGTTCTAAAGTTTGTTTGGAGAAACAAGATTAGTGAGATCGATAACACAAATGATTTTTATTTTGAAATGTCTTCGTACTAAAAATGGAGGAATAGCTTACGGAAGATGTGTACTATAGAGATACTGATCCCCGTACGCATAAACGTCTCACTATAGCTAAATTGGGTTTATAATTGGTTTGTCTTTGTCTGTCATCTTGATAGTTATCCTAGTAAGAAAAAGTCCATTTTCCACTCCGTACAATGTATGAGACGATCTCCAGTGTGCATTAATAACTGTTTGTTGTAGAACGACGGCTGAGTTCCAACGCGATGTTCTACTAATGCTGTCTAATGCGTTAGTGTACAACTCTAGTGAGCACAGTGTATACACCATGGCTAAGGAGATGTATGAAGAGGTAATGTTTTTTTATTTATTCTTTGTGCCGGTGGTGTGATCGTTAAGATACTTGCTTTTCAAGTTCTGTTTGAATTGAGTCTGGGTGTAATTATATATTACAAGTAAGTGTTTGCTAAAAAAATTAGTATCATGCTTAGTTTGGGGTCAGATGTATTTATATCCTAGGATACTATTATTATTATTTGGTAAGGAAAAAAAACAGCAGTTTAGCTTGTGGTTATGTAAATTTAATTTTGTATTTTTAATGAAAAAAATGGAACACCGGCATGTAAATTTTATTATTATTGCAAAAAGAGAAATTTCTTAGTCGGAATCAGTAGGTCTTCATCATAGGTAAAATGTCTTTGTTAAGCAATATATTTTTTTATCTATGACAGGCGAGCTCACAGCTGGGCATGTTGCTGGCTGCGCAGGCGCACGCGGGATTGGTGGAGGCGCCGCCACGACGGAAGAGACGAGCTGACCCATTGCAAAAGAAACCATTGTAGCTTACTGCACTATTATCATAATAACCTCTACTAGCTGTGCTACCGGGTACGGCGGCCAGTCTAAGCTGACTAGCCAGGTACGCAAGAGATATTATAGTGCACAAGTGCACTCTCTATTCCTTTCACTCGAGTCGACGAATGGATTGACCGACACGACGGGTGAAACTTCTGGCGTAGGACCGACGGCTTAACCTGCTTTTGACACGGAGGTATCACAATACCAAATGTGCGAAATGCACTGTACTCACCGACCAGATGACTAGACACCGCGTAGCTAGACCCTGGACTCGCCTTATATGTCTTACAAGTACATATCATACAAGCGGATTGTGATTGGTTCGTTCAATGATTAGACCTTATCTTCCTCTATGCCCTGTTAAATTTAAGATAACCACTATGTGCACTATAGACCACTAGCTTAGATATTCTCTTTAGTGTTCCACTGCTGTACCCTTAGTACAGTTTCCAATTACTATCATAATGTGTTAAAATGTACATCAATAATCAAATAAATAAATAAAATAATATAGTGCGAAATTAACACACACGGCCATCTTGTTTCCATAACACAAACTCTGCTTAGTTTGGGACCAGATGACCGTGTGTGTTAATACACCAGAATATTTCTTTATTTAACTATTGCTGAATATCAGTCAAAATAGATTGCAAATTTAACCATAAAAAAGAACCTACAAATTAATTTACCTACTTCCGGTCCGTTTTGTTCTATTTCTCGCATTACATTTTCATTTTAATAAATGTTTTGAACGAAAGAAATGAATTTTAAAACGCATTTTGACATGTTGAAGATAGTATTTGAATACTTTTTTCGTATCGATGGACTCGTACTAAGGGTACTGGGCTCGAGTCTTCTCTAAATTATCCTACGATTGATAAAGTTTAACCCCCGTATTCATAAACGTCTTATAAGCTCGTTATAGCTAAAATAGGTTTATAATTCGTTAATTATAGTCGTTAATTCGTAAAAAGACAAAGTCCATTTTAACTAGAGAGTCTTATAAGATATTTATGAATAAGAACGTAAGTCTCAATCCACACGCTCGCCTGTGTTGGTGGATGTCACGTGTCTTCGAATTCCAGTTCTTAGATTATGCCGGTTTCCTCATGATATTTAAGCTTTAAGCACCGCTTTTGTATTACACCGCTTTGTACTATAGACAAAATGACAGCGAAGCGATAGCGAAACATCGAAAAGATCGATATGAATAACAATAATAATATTTTAACACACACACACGCGCACACGCGCACGCACGTACGTACGCACGCACGCATGTACCCACGCACGCACGCACGCAAGCACGCACGCACGCACGCACACACACACACACACACACACACAGCGCCATCGTGTCCTAAATTAAGCAATTATGTTCAGGTTGCCCCAAATCTTTAGCGTGGTCATATATTAACAATATTTATTACACCATCCATAGCATAGCTCATACAAAGTAATTTTTGATAACTCATTCAGAGAACAAGAAAATAATTCTACCCTTTCCGCGATTTTGGCTGGCCTGGTGGCGTAGTGGTTAGTGACCCTGACTGCTACGCCGAAAGTCGTGGGTTCGATTCCCACCCAGGACAAATCTTTGTGGGATAAGCACACAAGTTCTATGTCTGGGTGTAATTTATCAATAAAATAATTATGTATTCACTACAAGAATGTATTTAAATATTATATCCGTTTCCGGTACCCATAACACAAGCAAATATAATTGATAAATTTGGGTCTAGATGGCGCTGTGTGTATGTGTGAAAATATTATTATTACTATTCTATTAAGTATGAGTAAGACACGCTTCATTGGCGCATTACCTATAGGCCGACCGTTTAACTCGCGTATCGCCATCTCACAAAGTCAAAACATTAATTAAACCTCACAAAAAACTATTTAACCACAGATAAAAGTAATGTAACACTATTCGTCACTAATATCCATATCGCTTGAATCATCATCACTGTCTGTGCAGCTTGAGGAGTCAGAATCTTGGCGATAGGCGATACGCGAGTTAAACGGTCTGTCTATAGGAGGTTCGTCCGTCCGTTCGGCGCTGCCAATAACCGCTACCATAGCGACACGTACCTTTCCGGACATTAAGTGTTAACACAGACATCCTTTAGGTCACCTGCATCGCTTATCCATGAAATATGGACCGTCCCATGAAATAAAGGAAAGTCGGCAACGCTAGTACTTTGCGAAGGTGAATGTCATCGCTTCGGTTTGTCACTTTGTCTGTAAAATATATTTTGACGCCGCACCGAGGCCATACACGTTTAATAAATACTCCGTAGTGGCAATCTGACAGCTTAGTAACGTGTGACTTAATTTTTCATTCATTCATTCATTCACTTGTTCATTCATTTTCATTCATTCATAATTCCATGGTACGAAAATCAAAATTCCATTTAATCCGCCTTGTATATTAAAACAAATATTGGACACATATTTTTTGCTTTTACGAATTAATAACCGCCGCGGTCGGCCCGTCTATTTAAAAAAAAATACTCAGATAAATCGCACTAAACATAAAGAGTTAGAATTCTTTACGTCATAATAAAAACTACACCGTTAACGTAATATAATGAATCAAAGTGTATCTTTGTTTCATTATATTACATTTATTTTTTGATTACTTTATAATACGTGTCTAATACCAGAATCAAGAATCTATAAGACGGATTAAAAACATAATTTTGTCATCTTGCCTAATGCCATATAAGAAGTTGTTATCTCTCACTCATTAGCCGTCTTTATTATGCGTTTCAAATAAGAATAGGACTGGACTCGCGGCTAACTTCATACCAAAAACCAAGCAAACGTAGCGTCAGCACAAAATATCAAACCGTACATAATATTGTTACTGGGCGCTTGCACTGCACAACAAAACATGATACAAGCATAGTCTTATCTCTTTTTACTCATCTCTAAACGATAGAGATAGATAGTGCTTGCAACATGTTTTCTTGTGCAGTGGAAACTAGTGGTTATGATAAATTGTATAGAAAAGTGATTTTTGTACAAATGTAATGATTTATGTAGCTACCTTCCTAAGCAAAGTTATGCCATAGAATGCCACAAACATATACAAATACACAGACCCATGTTTTAAATAATAACATCGCTTTTTATCGATGGAAGTTAATAAAATTGGTTCGTATCCAAACTTACTCCAACAGCAGTATATTAATTTTCATTTGGATATGATTATTATATCGAACAGAAGTTTTTGCCGACTGTACGAAATAATATGAAGATGTTGCGCATCCGGTCCAAGATGGCGAATTCCAGTCCTATTGTTATTTGTAACGCATTGGACGAAGTAATATCAATAACGTAATATCAATATCGAAGTAATTATAAAGTTTATGACCTCGAGCAGTGCCTAAGTGTCGCGTTATATTTTATTTATTTGCCTCAAGCTCAATTTAACCGCCCGTGTAGCATATATGCGACAAATGTGTTTGTTCCCGCCTCCCCCCGCCAGCTCGTGTGTCGCATTTATGCGACAAAAGACGCATGTTTATTTTGTTTTCTATCCATTGCATCTGCTGTATTATTGTAAGTAGGTTTACTTTATCGAAACGAAAATTTTTGGAGTAAAGCGCCACAGCCGGCAGTTGATTTTAGACGGGGCTGTTAAAAGGTTACCACTGGAGATTGCGTGTAGTACATTATTGAAGACATGAATGACGTCACTTGTGTTTTTCTTCCTTTAGTTACGATGCTGTCCTTTAATATATGAACATAAGCTTTCCGCCCGCGCGTATGTTATCGCGCTAAATCATTAACCGCTTTTTGCGCAGCCGCGTAAATACTATCCTATGTCCTTTCCCGGGTCTCAAACTAACTCTATACCAAATTTCATTCAAATCTGTTCTGTAGTCGTTACATACAAAAATATAAATCTTTCCTCTTTATAATATTAAACTAAAGGCATTTCTTAATAAATAAGTGAAGTCGTTCAAGGTTAAGTTTGTTAGTCAGATGTTAGGTATACAATCTCCAGTGTTTTAATGTAAGCTTCTTTCTCTAGCCCTGTCGTATTTTGCTCTAGAAATACCTCTAGCTGATATATTGGCTAACTTAAAACCTGGGTATGACACAAGCGCGTTTAGGTTAGCCAACATTTAGCAGAAACAGCTTTAGAGATTTGTAATATAATTAAATTTCTCTCAACACAAACAAGTGTAGTACAATAATAATAATTATGTATTTTTGAATAATAAAACGCAAATTACGTATAACTTGTTTCATTTACCCCGACGTTGCCAAGCAGTCAATTAACTATTTAAGTAGGTACTACACGAAAATGTATTGGTGATCATGGGCTAATTCACGTAATTAAATAAGTACAGTTGCAGTTAAGTTTCAATCAAAACAGCCCTTTTCGTATTCTAGTAATTTTGACAACCGCTGTCAGATACGCTTGCGTCAAGGTGTCCAGTTCGACCGCGCGGCCATAGCGTTTTTTTTTAAAAAAAACCATGTCAATTTTTTGTAAAAATTTGTCAAAGTTGATTCCCAAAACCATAAATTTGTCAAAGATACGGTTAAAAAGTTATAAGGGTTTGAACATGGCCGCGCCATTGAAACGCGGCGAACCGCGCGGCCACTGAGATCTTTAAAACTAAGCCTTGTAGAGACCTGAAATTTACGCAAATGCAAGATTTAATTTGTAAAAAATTTGTAAAAATATAAAAAAAATACTCAGGTTTATAGTTTAAGAGCTATAACACTAAAACCGAATGGCCGCGCCATTGAAACGGTGGAGAAAACGCTATCGCCTGTATCTCGCTGAAAAAAAATCGCAGAGGTGTGTAGTTTATTGTAATTACCCAGATTTGAATTTGTCGAAACTAGGAAAAATACAACAAAAATTCCTAGGTTTATATTTCAGGAGCTATAAGACTAAAACGATATGGCCACGCCATCGAAACGGTGAATAAAACGTTATTTCGCCTGTATCTCGCTGAAAAAGCATCGCAGAGGTCTGGAGTTTTTTGTAATACCTAGATTTTAATTTGTCAAAACTAGTAAAAATACAATAAAAATTCTTAAGGTTATATTTCAGAAGCTGTAGAACATTATCAGTATGTGGTGCGATAGGGTGACCATGTCTTATTGTTTACAGAATACTTTCTACTTATTGTTACAGAAATTATAATTCAAGGATTCTAAATAAAATTAAAATGAAACCATAAATATAAAAACAATTATGTTTATTGCTTGAAAAGTCAATAATACAGTTACAGTCCGCGTGGACTTACGAAAAACTAGCCCTAAGATTGGTTTAAATGACGCAACTCCGCCCCTAAGCTATGTGATTGGTAATGCACACTATTGCATCTCACACGCGCCACCCCCGCGCGCCTCCGCAGGTCAGTGCGACGCGTACAGCCGTTAGTACTTATTATTCTGTGGTACAGCGACGTAAGCGTAAGAGTTTCGTTATCAGTGTGTCGTTGTGATGTTAACACGATAAAAAAGTGATCTACTGATTATTAAAATGTTCAGTTCGTGTGTAATTACGATTAGAACATTTGAAATGATTGTAAATCATTTTGATTCCACATATTTAAAAATGTGGAATCAAAATGATTTACAATCATTTCAAATGTTCTAAGTTAAGTTCTAATTACCTATATGATTTAATAAAACATTAAATAATAATAATCCAGCCTATTATTGTCCCACTGCAGGGCAAACATTATATATTATTATTATTTTTGTTAGTTATTAGATAGTTTTTAGTATTTCATATAAGTTCATATACATAAGATTGTAAATATTTCATAGTAAAATATCTTAACTACACGGTCATCCATACAAATAAAGAGAGAGCTCTAACATAATCATAAAATATTTAAATGCAACATACCTTAATCACTTCTGCTGAATTGTTTACATAATTTACCGAACTGACGTTACACCACAGTACAACACTTAATCGTAATTACACACGAACTGAACATTTTAATAATCAGAAGATCACTTTTTTATCGTGTTAACATCACAAAGACACACTGATAACGAAACTCTTACGCTTACGTCGCTGTACCACAGAATAATAAGTACTAACGGCTGTACGCGTCGCACTGACCTGCGGAGGCGCGCGGGGGTGGCGCGTGTGAGATGCAATAGTGTGCATTACCAATCACATAGCTTAGGGGCGGAGTTGCGTCATTTAAACCAATCTTAGGGGCTAGTTTTTCGTAAGTCCACGCGGACTGTAACTGTATTATTGACTTTTCAAGCAATAAACATAATTGTTTTTATATTTATGGTTTCATTTTAATTTTATTTAGAATCCTTGAATTATAATTTCTGTAACAATAAGTAGAAAGTATTCTGTAAACAATAAGACATGGTCACCCTATCGCACCACATACTGATAATGTTCTACAGCTTCTGAAATATAACCTTAAGAATTTTTATTGTATTTTTACTAGTTTTGACAAATTAAAATCTAGGTATTACAAAAAACTCCAGACCTCTGAGATGCTAAAAACGCTATGGCCGCGCGGTCGAACTGGACACGCGTCAAGTTCGTGTCACGCGAGCGAGTGCTGGGCACAGGTCTTCTCTCAACTGTTTAGGCCTTAATCCACACACGCTGGCCAAGTGCGGGTTGGTGGATGTCACATGTCCTCGAATGATTAGTTCTTAGACATGCCGGTTTCCTCACGATGTTTTCCTTCAGTGATATTGAGCAGCGTAAAAAAATCGTACGTTAATAATTCAGAGAAGGGAATTTTCGACTACTTTTATTAATTGTAGGTTTTAATTAGTTATATAAATACTAGCTGCCCCAGCGAACTTCGTACCGCGCAAAATTGTGAATCTAAACCATTCCCAGATCCCCTTGAACACACACAAAAAATTTCATCAAAATCGGTCCAGTCGTTTAGGAGGAGTTCAGTCACATACACACGCACACAAGAAATATATATATTAAGATACACTTTTTAGATTAATATATTTTTAAATTAAGTGAAAAAACGAAGGATACCGCTATATACAAATCCAGAGGGCATCATTCATCAAATGAAACACCATAATGTTCATAAAAATATATTATAATTCACTTAATTGTACTTTCTTAAATTTACGCGAATATCACTTATTGAAATAAAACTACTTGATAATGGATTTTATCGCGGTTTATTTTGCATTATATATCCCAACGTTTATAGTCTTTTCAGACTTCATTGTTACGGCCGCACTGAGAATGTGGACTCGTAACGGTCAAACAAAACAAAATAAACGGACCCGCGTAAAAGAACACATTACTGACGTTAAACGTCAACACTCACATAGGTACTCGTTAGAATACACCGATACCTACTAAAGATGATCCGCTATACGCCGATAAGGCTATTGAAATTTAAAAGACATTGAAATTATCAGCACAGAAAACCACTTGGGACCCAGTGCTTAATTTACTTGCACCAAAACCCAAGCAAAATCCACTCAGAATTCAAGAGACTAAGCTCAGTTTGCTTAAATCGGAATACAACTTAAATAATTGGTAGGTATTTGTAGGTAGTCGGTAATAATAACTGTAATTAGCAAGTTGAGGCGTTAAATATCTCAGTCTACCCGTGAAGTCCGAAAAGACTGAAACGTCGGGATATAAAATCAAAAATAAATCGCGATAAATTCCTTTAAAAAGTTGTTAAATTTCAATGTAATTCACTTATGTTATACAAGTTGTGTTAAACAGATACATATTATTATGCGCGTGTTCGTCGCGTCTTATATCTAGTAGACATAAAAATAAAGTTCGGTTTTCACCGTGAAACAGTATTGAGCTACATAATCGGAGGACAACTACCAACAACGACTTTATACAGTTCGCAACGAATCCATTTCATTTCTATCAACTCGCTTAGTCCTCTATAAATTCGTAGAAACACAGTATGCAGTTTACTTTTAAGAGTCCTTAATGGGTTCGCCTCGTTCGCGGTGGAAACCTGGCATCATCATCATGAAACATGCTCTATTATTTAATAGTGTTTTAGTAGTATTTAGTAGCGAAACAAAACGAATTAGTAGCTTTACCAATTTAATATGATACGAAAAACAAAAATTTGACGTCTGATTGGCGGGTGGCAGCTAAACGGTGTAAAATGGCTAAGGATTTTTATGTCAGACTAGCAGACCCCGCAGACGTCGTCCTGCCCGGTATAGCAGTGCCACATACCAGGTCCGAAAATATATTACGACTTACGACTGATTCTCAGACCTACCGAATATAGATTTCATAAAAATCTTTCAAGCCTTTTTAGTAGGATTTTGTTTTTTTTTCTTTTAATAACCCGGCGAACTTCGTACCGCCTAACAGTCGATTATTATTAATTATTCAAACACAAATTGTCATTTGACATCTTCCAATTGTTCACTCAATTGTCCGCCTTCCCGGAACATCTCCACTAACATGAACTTTATGGTGTGGTATTAAAGTTCAAATTGACTTTTAAGTATTACGAATCGTTTGTATGGGAGTACAAATGTTGTTTCTAGACTTTTTCAAGCAATTTTTTTAAATTTTTTTAAGAACTCAATCATCCTCGTACTTCAAGGAAAATTCTAAGAATTAGCTAAATCGGTCCTGCCGTTCACTCGTGATGGCGTGACAAAGGGAAATAGGGATTAATTTTTTATTTAAATAGATTTGAATAACTATTAGTAGTTTTTTGTTGTTGGTAGTTAAATAAAATAACATTAATCTAATACAAACAAACTATATAATCAGAAAAGTGAAAGTTACATAGTCTGTCCTGATTTAGACCGCGATCTCATACAAAAAATCCCTTTCATCGCGCGTTTGGTTAATAAGTATGTCTGTTGCAGAGTGCATACTGTCCGCGTAGTTAACTTCATCGATATCTGTTTAACAGTTCAGCCATAAAGTAGCAGACTATGTTACTCTAACATTTATCAGAAAGATAATAGTCACAATTCAATAGTAGTAAACATTAAACATCAAATATATTGGAATCAGTAACGTCTGATCACCAATTGGGTCTTGGCCAGAGATGAGATAGTCAAGTACATATTTACCGAGCTTCGTGGAAGTACGTAACATAGAGTGGGTAATACCAACACTAATAATTATAATTATTAATTTTTAATGGCGAGATTAAAAATACAATTATTATTAGATTTTAAGATATAAAAAAATTACAAAGCTTTTTGATTAGTGATCAGGATATATTGATTCCGACTATGCTATAAAAATTGTAGTTACATGTTACTATTTTATAAATATAATTTGTACTCATAATTACGCAAGCAAAATTAAATATAATGTATGGACTTCTTACGTTTATATGAAGTGTAAGTCGTCAAAAACCATTAATTTTATTGATTATATTTTATTAATTTTTTTTTCTTTTTATTTTTCATTCAATGATTTTAGCAACAAACTGGAGTTTTATTAAATTTAGCTTGTATACTTATTTAAACTTCACATTGGCAATATTGAAGAATATTTACTGCAGAGGCTATAAAGATGAAGAAACGAACAAACAAACTTCGATGTTAAGTTCAATCCAGGGGCGTAGCTACCGCCGTATTTGCCGTATCAATTATACGGGGCCCCGGGCCACGGGGGCCCCCAAAGTGTGTAAGGAAAAAGAATAAAAACAAAAACTAAAATCATCATCAGCCATAAATGATTTAATAAATCAGTTTGCCGAAAAAAAGGCAAGGAGAATGAATATTTAAAATTCGATTTTTATTTGTAAAATGGGTAAATTATGTGATAAATAAATATTTCTTCTCACAATATTTCTTTTCTTTTGTGAAAAATCTTTACCTCCATATAAGGGCCCCCAAAAATTTTTTATATGGGGCCCCGACAAGGCACGCTACGCCACTGGTTCAATCACTATTGTGAGACGCTTCATTCGATTATATAACAATGTTCCTTCCGACTTATAAAAATCTTAAATAAAACAATAAAATAAAACGTTTATAAATCACTCGTTCAAACCCATTAACTGATCTCTAAAAAAAATGAGAAATGTTATACCTACTGACAACTGACAGATAGTAGGGATACAAAAAATGAATAAAACTCTGAAATCGTGCGAACTTGCATTTAGGTTATGTGGACTACCTAATAAATATGAACAGGGTGGAAGAGAGAGCCCTCCACAAATTGAGAGGGTGCATTCAATTACTTAATTGATATCATTTTCCACCGGAACTTCGTTGCGGACCTAGTTTTTTTAATGACGTAAAAACGACGGCGTGTTATAAGTTTGACGTGTTTGTGTGTCTGTCTGTGGCATCGTACCTAGCTCCCGAACGGATGTACAAATTTAGATGCTTTTTAAAGTAAATTAGTCGGCAATGTTCTTAACTAAAAAGGTTGGGGGTTGTTAAATTTTTAATATATGAGTAATATTAATATATGATTAAATATTGTTGTGTTAATTTTGCTTTATTTCTATTTACAATTACTTCTCTGTATGCAGTACTCAATTTGAATCAAAGACAGCTAAAATAAAACGTCCATCAATGCATTAGTTTAAGAAATGATGCGTGAAAAGGGTGGCTGTTTATTATTAGGGTTTCCATAGGATAACGATTCATTCCCTATAAGTTAACAAAACAAATACAAATACTAGATACCCATAAAGTTCCTGAACTAATTTCATGTACCGATCATCTCTCAGTACGATGTACGGATTTCACTTTATCAGTTTGTGGAGGGCGGTTCCTTCCAACCGGTATAATAGCGACCGAACTTTCGACAAGTTCGTTTCGTCATCTATTTTACAACAGAGAATAGACACGTGAAATTCGGCTAATGGTTCCTGTATGTGTCAATGAGTGTAATCACGACTATATTCCTCACGCAGAGCACCAGGGCCCAGATTCTCGCATTTATCATCAATCTCTAATAGACATATATCGTAAAAAAATGGCGGTTTCAAGTTTTACGTGTCATTTGTATATTTAAAATAATGTTGATAGTATAACTACTTTTTATAATGATGTTACTTTTCAAATATTTTATATAACGACATTTTTTGAACTTAAGCGACGAATGTCTAAAGCGCCAGAATCAGGGCCCTGAGTGTATGTGATTATGTGAAATCTAGCTTTGTTGATTACTAAATATTCAACTAAAATTAATTGTAACCATGCATAGTTATTAATACATGGTATTTAAATTATATTATCTATGTAATTGAAATAACATTTTTTTTTTGATCTCCCCATGCGAAGCCGAAGCTGTCCACGTTCTTCGATGAAAATTCTTCACTGTTTTTAAAATTTAACACAATGCATTAAACAATATATGTAAGGGATACGATATTTAGACAAAAAATCATACGTTTATAACTACATACTAGTCAATTATATTAACACTATAGCTTCTGCCCATGGCTTCTGCCATTATTGGGATACAAATTAAGTCTTAATCCAGATCATAATTTATTTCTGCGCCAAATTTCAAGCAATTTCGTCCAGTAGTGTCTGCGTGAAGTAACAAACATACATCCATACATATTTACAAAACTTTCGTGTTTCTAATATTAGTAGGAAGTAGAACAGCTAAAGTATTACCTCTTCATTTTCTTCGTCAATATCAAGGTCTCTTGCAATGCTACCAGAGCCAGCTGAACCCTGCAAAAAAAACAAGTATATAACTTACACTCCATCAAATCTAAGAAGTACCGTTTGACAGTTCTAAACGTAGTACATTTAGAATTATATTTTTTGTATGAAAATTGTTTATATGTTATGTTAAAATAAAAATAGCTTTATAATTCAATTATTTTACAGGAAAGCTAATAAAAATAGTGTGAATTTATTAATTTATTTTATTTATTTATTTGGCACGGTAACAAAATACAAACATACAGATACTAAATTATTTTACAATAACAAATAATACTAAATTTGTATTTCAATGACAACCGAGCACAACATTCAAATAATCATATTAGTTATTTAAAAAAAAAAGAATATACTATTATGGTAGGTATACACAACGAAAATTGATAACTTATAAATTTACTTTAAAGACAAAAGCAGACTAACATTATTTGAACATCTAATACTTTTTAAAAATGACGTTAAATTTTGATGACAGATATCAATCTCTATACATTACGCCTCTATAAAGCTAATTTAATAGAAAACAGTGAAACGTCAAAAGGTACTTATTAGATTTGTTCAATTGTAGTTTTATTTATGATAACTGACAACACCCATCTTGATACGACTGGTGATAAAATTATATAATTTTAACTAGCTGCCCCAGCGAACTTCGTACCGCGTATTACTAATTCCCTATTAAAAAATAGACGTTGGTGATAGAAAGGTGAAAATTTAGGGTTGTATGTATTTTTAATGCCACATAGTAAAAAAATATTTTTTTAACAAAAAAATAAATATTTTTTGGGGTGAACACCCCCTATCACTTAAAGCTTAGAAAAATAGATAGTAGCCGATTCTCAGACTTACTCAATATGCATAAAAAAAATCATAAGAATCGGTCAAGCCTTTTCGGAGGAGCATTGAACTAACACTGTGACACGAGAATTTTATATATTAGAAGATAACAATACGATTGAAGAAATATAGTGACTAGAATCTTAATCTAAAGTTTGGAGGGACATTGATATATCACTCATGAGCGCACTTTCAATGTGTCTGGCAAAATGTAAAAGAAAAACAACTGTCCGGCTATTAAGGTAACATTTATATAGGTGTCAAGTTCAGCTTTTATACTATAGTAAATTATAATTTATCAAAGTTTAGTGGCGCTTGATAGGGGTTAAATTATCCTGAAGTAAAAAAAATACTTTAACGAATTTGACGACCTCGGTAGTCAAGCGATGTAAGCCGTCCAATTGAGTTATACTGTGCCCGTTAGGTTCGATGCCCGCCCCGGCCAATATTTGTGTAACAACGTAGATTTGTTTCGGTGTCTGGTGGGTTGAGGGACTACCCTCCGTGCCTCGGAGAGCACGTTAAGCCATCGGTCCCGGTTGTTATTTAACACATCTATGAAAATCGTTACATGTAGTCAGAAGCCAATATAATCTGACACCTGGTCTACCCATCTCGGCTACTGGTTCCCTACGGGTTTCGAGGTCTGATGGCAGTCGCTCGTATAATTCTGGTAGCTAGCCGCATCAGGTTAGACTGGGAGCCGACCACAATAGAAATGGGAAAAAGGCAAGGGGAATGATGATGATGATACTTTAACGAATTTAAGGTATTACCTTATACACCTTTACTACCAGTTAGCTGCCCAAGTAACCACAATACGAACTCGTCACTAGGAGTTCTTACCTGTATAGGAACCATGCATAGAAAACATACACCTTTTATAAAATAACAAAGTCTGGCCGTCGCGGGCTCTTGAACTCTTAACTTAACCTCATTTGATGTGCTGTAGCCAAAGTATATACTTACAGAAAACCTTAATAGTATCTGAAGAAAAGAGATCAGCTTCTGATAGTTACTATCAACCCTAGCAATCTCCATATCCAACTCTTCAGAAGTTCTCTTCATTTCCTCTAAAGCTTTTTTCGTGTACTGATACCTGAGGAATGTATAGAATTATAGTATTAGTACTAGTATAGTATTATTATTATAGTGTTATCTGTGGTATTAGTTTACCAAGCTTTTACACAGAATACTCGATATGCAGTTCCAAAGAAAAACAATATTTCTTAACGCATTAAAAAAAAAAACAATTTAATTTATCTTTAGAAAACGCTAACTATCATGGCGTTTTGATTAACGTTACGCAGTACGAAACAAAATAGGACCAATATTTTATCTACTATGTCTAATAGAGTTAAATGTCTAAAGCGCGAGAATCCCCGAGACGGTTGTTTATCCCCTGTTTGCTTATGTATTTAGCGTGATTGTAAGAGTCGCATTACAAGTACTGTACGTACAGTGCCCCAGTGTAAAAACACAAGCATAGTAAGTAAAAACTCCAGACAAAACTTTAAAATTATTTACGCTAAAATGTATTTTTTTTTTACAACTACGCACAGCCTAAACTACAGGGGTACAAGGGGAAATTTAGACAGTTAAAACAATTTATGACGTAAGAGCACATTTATGAAGGATTTTTGAAAATACCATCCTAAAGGGGTATAAATGATAGCTAAACCGGTGTATACAAAATCATCATTTTTTAAGTTAGAATCATGAAATTTCGTACTCACACGTTTAGTTGGAAATAAATAATAATACATTTTAAGATTTCAAATATCTGCCTCCAAGGGTGAAATAAATAGGGGTTGAAAATTTGTATAGTAAGTTTGTAATTTTCGAAGCCAGAAGAATAAACTTAACTTTGTAACTTTCGAGCAAAACTAAAAGGATAAGTCTTACATCGTTATTGGAAATTCAATCCCTAAAGGGAGAAAATGAGTGGGGACATCTTGTTTGTAGTTCTTGAGTTGCTTTATCGACGCAAACCCGAAATCACATGAGTGAGGGCCTAAAATATTGACATTTTGTGTATTGTATAATTTCAACATTCAATAAAGCGGAATTTTCGGAAATTTTACCCCTAAAGGGTGAAATAGAAGGTTACACCGTTGCATGACAATCTGTCATTTTTAAAGTTAGGAGCATAACATTTTGTGTAAGCATGTTTAGTAAAAAAAATAAACACAGCTCCTGAATTAATAAATATAAATACTTATTTTGTCGTTTTTGGAAATTGAACCCTTAACGAAATAAATTGGCCTAAAATATCCTGATTGGTTTATCGACGCAAAATCAAAGCCACCTAGCCAAAATTTCGGAAAATACTAGACACTGGATGAAAGTATATAAAGATTTGAAAGTAAGATCAGCGGCAGGGGAAGAAGGAACGGTAAGAAGGCGGTTTTTAGAAGTTCGTCCACGAAGGGGAAGATTATTGGTATAATACAAATAGACTACGCGAGCGAAGCCGCAGCCGCGCTGAAAATATCACTGCATAGTATAAAACAAAGTCGCTTTTTCTGTCCCTATGTCTCTATGTATGCTTAGATCTTTAAAACTACGCAACAGATTTTGAAGCGGTTTTTTTTAATAGTGATTCCAGAGCAAGGTTTATAAGTATAACACATTGCACCCATGCGAAGCTGGGGCAGTTAAGTATAAAACGAAAGTCGCTTCCGCTGTCTGTTAGCAATATACTCAAAAACTACTGAACGAATTATCTTGCGGATTTCAATAGACAGAGTGATCCATGAGGAAGGTTTAGGTGTATATTTTGCACCCATGCGAAACCAGAGTGGGTCACTAATGGAAAATAAAACTTATGTTTTTGTCAAGAATACTGATGAAATTTAACATTTATGTTATATAATATCAATAAGATACGATAAATTAACTCAATTAAAACAATAGTTGGTATATATTTTACTGTCATGGTTGTTACTTGTGGTTCCCGTGACACCCTGGTCCAGATGGGTGAAGGAACAGCCGGGGGGTATTAGTTCGGTAAACCAGTATGGAGTCCCACATACCCCCCGCCCTGCGCCCAAGTTATGTAATCTTGATTACCAACCATGATTTAGTTTATAACAGATTGGCGCTAGCGACGATCTTTATATCGGTTTCAATACTTTATACATAGTTGAAACTGAAATATAGTAAATTTTAATATATTCTGCTTATTATATCTTATAGCAATATAATATTTGTATCAATGTTAATATCATAAGTACATAATATACTTTACTTTAGCTCAGAGATGCGAACAGTATACCTGAACTGATTCATATCACAATTTTTGCATTTCTTCGCAAGCGGACCAGTGACATCGAGGTCGCTCGGCGAGCAGCAGGCTGCAGACAAATTCAACGCAAGATAATTACAATCGCCGAGCAGCAAATGTACAAAAATCAATAGCAATATGTTGAAACATCGCGCGATTGGTAATAATATCGCACACTGAGCTAGATCAAACCCGTTTGGCCCACGAGCGTGCGTCGGTGCACGCTCCCGCGTCACGCTCACTGACATCCCACACACATAGCATGCACGTGTAGTGGTGGAATCTCGCACAGCATTTGTATGAAGCTTTCATTCGGTACAGTATTCTGTTCATGTGGTGAGCTGTGAATGTGAGTCACAAATTCACAATGGTAGTATTCACAACGGTTGAACTGATTGAGATGAAATTTGGAACATAATAATTATATGGAGATAAATTTCCTAACAATATTTTAAGTATTTCGCACACGAAACTCGAGGACCAGCTGACAAATATAACTACTAATTTAATAAAATAAAGTAATAGGGAATAAGAAGTAGTAAGTATCTTTGGTAGATAATTGTGATAAAAAATGTTGGTTTAATATGTGTTTATAGGTAGATCAATAGAGACAATTGACAAGCACTGATAGCAGCAGTTTTCAATAGCAGAGTAAAACAGATATAAGTTTATTGTTAGGACTTCTTTCGCATTTTATTTTCAGAGCTGATAAGTAAACTTACAATCTGTATCTGTGTCTGAGTCACTTGATTTTCTTTTGGGGGGGGTGCCTTCAGGTAATGTTGCCACAGTCATATTTTCTGCCGGCACAGATGCAGTAGAGCTGTTCGAGGTCGATAGAGGAGCTACACTGTAACAATATTATAACAACCATTGCTGACTGGCAGAAGTGACTTTGTTGGCAGAATGGCTGTCTATTTTGGAAGCCACATACGTCAGAGAAAATGTTTTTTTTCTCATATTTCCAAAGCGAATTCACTTGCTTCATACCTACTTCTGTTACGCACTTTGCGCCACCTGTTATGTGCTCTCTATGGCATAAAATTACATCTCTTTGTTTCACATGACCTTGGTAAAATTATTAGTTTTTTCTGATGCAAATCAGCATCAAAGTCATGTAGTTATTACAAACATTATTATCAATTAACATCATGTTAGCAATTAGCTTAGCAATAGCAAAAAGCATGCAGATTCATTGAGTTGCAAGCAATATATGCGAATTCCCATTAATTACCATAGTGAATAGATGGATTTATCTATCTCAGTCACAAGATTGCCAAGATTCTTTAATTAACATCTTCTCTGGACAATTCAAATGAAGCAGTTTCTTACATTGTCCAAATTGATAGTGACGGTCATTGTTATGTTATTTGTAGGAATCCAAAGGTTATATCAATGTACTTTTAAAAAAAATTACATTCTAATAACGATTTTGTTTTGGGAATATCGCATCCGTAGCCATGAAGTTGAATCATAACAGAAGCCAAATTTGAAAATTGATAGTAAGGGCACTACTGGGTAGCCAAGTTAAAAACAAAAGAAAATCGCTTACACTTCAGAAGGTGACGATGGAGACTTTGTACCTACTGGAGCCATTGTCTCTTAAGCCTGAAAAAAATACATGTTTTTTCAGGCAAGAATGGTCGCATAACATTATACTTAGGTGTAATCATAACACAGAAATAAAAATCTGTTGGGGTCCTGTCCAAGAGTGAGAGTATTGCAGTGATACTATCATTGTGGCATACACCAGCTACATTAAAGTAACAATCCTCTTGTAGTATTCATAATACCTTGGACTGCAAGGTCCTTACTGCACCAGATGCTGCACGTCAGGCCTCAGAGTTATTCTGCCCATCCATATTATCAACAGAAGGCAAAAACCTGAGCGTTTACTCAGTGACCATAATCGTGAACATATGCGACACAGTCCGCATACAGCCTTGCCGGTGGAGACACAGGCTGAACGCGAACGTGTACACAAAATAATTGAAAACAAAACAAATGTGCTGCACGCCATTTTCATGGAAGCGTAGGTCATCTTGTGCCCAAAGAGTAATTAAAAAAGTTACTCTGTGAAGTAAATAATTATTATTAATTATGAGTTATCAACAAGAAGCGTGCCACAAGACACGACTACGATAAAATACTTTTTTTTCGGTAATTGAGTGGGAAATAGTGATGGTCAACTCGAGTAGCTAACTCGAGTTAACTCGAGTTGGGCGTAACTCGAATCCACTCGAGTTGAACTCTCTCTAACTCGAGTTCGAAAACCGAATAGAACCGACATGGAGCGAAGTTTGCCGATCGTTTGAGACTTTAATATAGTCTGTTGTGAACGAATGAAATGAATATAGTCACTATATTCATTCGTTCATTCAGAATTAAACTAAGGAAAAATATTCCTTGTGATACTAATAATATAAGCAAATAGTTTAACGAAAAAAAAAGATTCTTTGTGATACTAATTATCTAATTTTCTTGAAAATATTGTGATTACTGACTGATACTAATTATAAAACAATTATGATCTCGTAAATGTACCTAACATAATGAAAGTCTGATTTTGAAAGGATAATTTAATAGTTTAATTGATAATAATTGAATAGTTTAATTGATAGTAAATATGTATTATTTTTAATTAAAATTCGAGTCAAAAATAGTTCAATAAATGATTCGATTTTAAACAATAACTCTTTTGTTTCTTTAGTTAGTAGGTATAACTCTCCCAATACATAGGAATTGAAACAGATAAAAATTGGAACAACTGAGGGAATAAATGGGCAAAAACTCAAACATCCAAAACATTTACTTGTCCATCCAGTTAACTCGAGTTACGTAACTCGAGTTCAACTCGAGTTACGTGGATTTTAACCCGGGTTAACTCGAGTTATGTTTTTTCCGAGTTGGCCCATCTCTAGTGGGAAATACTAAAAATTTGGTGACAGCGACTTTGACGGCGACAATGACAGCTTCTCATTTAGACATTTGGTATATTAAGGCAAGGAACATAGACTACAAAGAGCATATAAATACAAGCAAGGCTGTGTACCAAAATTTTTGTTTAGCTTAACTGAGATGTATTAGCTTGTTAGTAGGGTAGATATTTCTTTAAAATCAGTTGCTAGCTGTGAGAGGGCTCCCGGTAGTAGAGTCCTTGTCTAACGACTTGCCAGATTAAGAAATAAGGTTTGGTAGAAATGATAGAAAATTATATATTTTACTTTTTTATGATTTACCGAAACGGAACGGATTTAATGAAAGGACATTATACTTACTAACAAGTCTGTGCACTATGATGACAAATCCGATCCGCGTGAGAGGGCTCCCGATGGTAGGGTGTCCCTTTCTAATGAGGTGACCATGACGAAAGAAAACACAGGAGATATTGCTTAAAAATGATTGAATGTTCTAATCGAGGCTAAATTACTACGTTACCTACACATACCTAATTTATTGTATGTAGAAAAAAATTAACCAAAACACTGTGAGTAGATTTTTTTTTAAATCTATGTCACTTACCCTACACGTTGGATGGATCTGAAGTGATGATGATTTCGCATTGTATATGATTTTCGTACAATGAGAGGTCAACTTATATCTACTGGTAATCTATAGATTCATGTGTAGCCGTGTGTAAAAAAGCTAGGTGTTTGTGCAACGAGAGATAACCACACATATTACAAAGCCCAAACAATAAATACTACTCTTTATCAGTATGAATGAAATATAAAAAAAAAACAACGAATTGATATTTAATTGTAGAAACTTGATAAATATTTCAATAGGTTTCTACGATTAAGAACTGTCCGTTTGGGTAAATCATAAAAAAGTAACATATAAAATGTTGCACCATTTCTACCAATCCTTAAAGATTTCTTAATCTGGCAAGATGTTAGACAAGGACACACTACCACAGGGAGCCCTCTCGGCAGGACCGGTTTTAGCTAGCAACTGATTTTAAGGAAATATCTACCCTATTACTAAGAAAATAGATCTCAGATTAGCTAAACAAAAAAAATTGGTTCACAGTAATGTTAGTAGTATAAGGTCCTTGTGACCCCTAGCACAAAGAATAGTCATTTACATTAGCATAATACGTCGGAATTTTTAGTTACTAATCTAGGCCTAAAATTAGTTAAATTAAGTATAGTTATTTCATCTTACCTGTGGCATTAATAATATCTAAATCAATGGTATTTATAGCATCTGTATTACGTCTGTAATATTTAAATATCATGTTTCATACTAAAAGACCTACAAAATCGATATCCAAATAGAAATAGTGTTGAATGATATTTTTCAAAATATCCGGGTTCGATTCCCGAGCTGAGTACTATATTATCAAATGTATAAATGCAGTTTTCCTTGTGCTAAAGTCGATGGCATGTTTCCTCAGATCTTCGTATGCCATAATTTTAGAGTTTCCCATATCGACCGTTCTAAATATTACAACACCTTGTGTATATTATTATACAAGAATTGGAAACACCTTGTGTACAAGAATTAGAAGACATAGGTACACGTTTCTGGGAAACATCATGACGGAGCTCTTGCAAGATCAAGATCAAATAAAAATTTCAGACTATCTAACGGGTAAAAACGCACCCAATTCAACACACTAAACAAACAAAATATAATAGATTTAAGTACTTCATTTGAAAAAGAAAAAAGCCTACTGAGTTTTTTGGCAGTGTTTCTCAGTAGTTACCAGCAAAGAGTATATAATAGTTACCACGGTAGGAAAAGAAATTGGACTATTTATAAGTAGACTCGCGTCTCAAAAAAAAACATATTTTCATTTTCAGCCTTTACAATCTAACCAAGTTTTCAAACTATCGAGAGAGAATAACTAGTGGACTCGATTGATTGGTGACAACAGTATAAAAGTAAATCATCGGCGTACCGAACACCAAAAGGCATTCAGAGAATATTCTAGCTATATCATAAGCGTATATGGGGTACTTACAGTATTAGACAGCAGTGAGCCTTGCCGAAGACCTTTTCGGTTTGTACACAACTCGGGATCCTACTGACGAAGACTTCGTTCGGAGTTTGCAAATATATGTATCTACTGGACAAAATACATTACAAAGTTAGACAAAAATTAAAAGCAGGTAAGTCTAGAAAGGCAGCCACAACGGATTTTTAGAGGAAAATGCTAATCTAATAATAGTTGGTAATATGCTTACACTGTCCGTAGAACATTTACCACTGCCTGAAGGTATATTTACTAGAACATAATCATCTGATTATTCTCAATAACTCTGAAAACAATTTTTATTAGATGTTCAATGATTTTGTTGACGACGGAAGGTAAAACATTTGGCCTATAGGATGAGACATCTGATGAGTCTTTAAAATTGGTAAGGCTTTTCGTACTCTCCAAGAAAAGACACATTATCAGTAATCATGATGTTATTGAGCAGCGGTGGCGCAGCGGTCCGGGACTTGCCTTAGAAATATAAGGTCGCGGGTTCGATTCCCGGTCGCGCTCCATATCGGTGAAGGAAAGCATCGTAAGGAAACCGGCATGTTTAAGAACTAATCATTCGAGGACATGTCATAAGAATAAGTCGTGTTCGCTTAATAGCCATAACATAGATTTAAGATATTCCATAGAAACAGGATATACTCCACGGGTAGGTACATATATCCTAAGTCCATGGTATATCCTAAATCTATGGGATATTCCCTATTTCTACGAGCCACAAGGTCTCGGTAAGGTTGAGTAAACTTCAGTTTACATAAATCAGAGATTTAGGTTATACCTACTTATGGTTTACATGCTAAATCGATGGGTTGAGTAAAAAGAGTTTCTAATATACCTAGAGAGTCATAAGAAGTTTGGATAATACCCGATGAACGACAATAAGCTCACCCCCTAATTCGTATGGGACCTATATCCATATAGCCAGCGAAAAGTGGGTAATATTCATCTCTGCTTATACCTTTGGGTAGCAGGCGTGACGCTATGTTATGGTTGCTGGGTTGCAATAGACCAGCACCAGAGTCAACGTAAGCGTTTATATTCTTTGCCAGGGAGGAGATGGAATATAATCACAGACTGCTAAGATAACCTAATTGGTGGCTAGACCTTTTCGGTCAGAAATGTTGCCGATGACAATGGCAGATTCATGTTCCAGAACTGTCACAACTTCCTGAAGTCACCTCTATATAGGTCAGTCAGTGTCAGTTAACGTCACTCAGGCTTACTGACGGCCGACGCGGACGGGAAGACGGAAGTTGTGTCGTGACTTGTGACAGCTTTTCATAGGTTCTCTTAGTAGTCTGTGCTTTTCATGTTGTTGGAGTAAACGCCAATGCGTTTTCTAATTGTATATTTACAATTATGTATAAGTTTGGGTTGAGTTTTAACTGCAAAAGCAAAATCCAAAAGTAATGGATAGTGAACACTTCCTTAACTTATGAGGGATCTGTAATCGAAGATGCAAGACCCGTAGTACAGATTGATAGGTGCACTGAGCCCCTCTGTAGTACTCGAAAGCTTCGTTGGAGCATCTGAGTTAAACATTTATAAATTATGAAAGTCAATGATGTCTTAAATAAAATTGCCGAAACTATTTGAAATGGATTTTCCCCAAGATTGGTGGTAACTGTTAAGTCTCTTAATAAAACGAAAAGCATTGAAAAAGATATAGATGCCCCTATTTTAGGTAATATTAACAACTAGTTGGATGGGACTATGTTTGACAAATAAAAATTATTCTATTCTATTCTATTCTATGGGGAATGTAAATAGAAGCAGATTTCAATAATGAATCAGCACATTCTACAACTGGTTAATAGATTATTCTCAGGTACATTTGCTCGGGTCTTAAATCGTCTTTTCATAGCTTGGAATTATGTATGGCAAAATTCAAAATCCCAAAAAGGAAAGTTTTATGGTGATATCTAGCATAATATCCCCTGTAAACCTTGGTTTTCAAAATCCTGAGCCATTATTAACTTAATCATAATCATGCTTGTAAACCAGTAATTTCTGTCCAAACTTCGAATCGGGGACTCATTGCTATGTGAATGGGGCTTGCAAGGATTGCCCAATTATTTTCAACCAATTTACAATATAGTTTATTTATCTTTGCCATATGCATCACACATCACTCATAACGAAAATATTTCCCCTCTAAATTTTTCTTGTAATGAAAATATTTTGTTATTTTATTAGATTATGAGAACCTAGTGATTGAATGAAACTAATTACCAATATGATTGTAATGTCCTCTTTATTTCTATTTGACGGGCCGGTGGTGTGGTTGGTAAGATACTTGCTTTTCACGCTGCAAGTCGTGGGTTCGATTCCTACCCGAGACAATCATTTGTTTAAATATATCTGTCTTGTGTCTGGATGTAATTATCTATATTTAAGTATATATTTACAAATGAAAAGTATTATAAGTAGTATATTATCAGTTATCTGGTTTCCACAGTACAAGCTCTGCTTGGTTTGGGATCAGATGACTGTGTGTGTTCATGTCCCACTATATTATTATTATTATTTCTACATTTTATCTATCTGACATCTGAATACTTACTGAGAGCTCCAAACTTGACACTGGCAAAATTGTAGAAGCCTTCCTGAACAGGCAAAAAAATCGAGGATTGAATCAAATACAATAAAAGCTAAGCATCAAGTGAGTGAATCATACTGGGTGGACGATTAGCAATGCTACCCTGCCATGCCAAAAGTCCTAAATGTGGACTCAGGATTAAACCATATTTCTTGTTCTTCTATCATAAATGTTTGCATTTATCTATATATATAAAAATGAAACCCGTTTTCCGTTGTCACGACATAGCATGAAAACGGCTTGACCGATTTGGCTAATTCTTTTTTTAGAATGTTCCTTGAAGTACGAGGATGGTTCTTACGTAAAAAAAAAATAAAAAAAATCAACCTCCTCAGAAACGGCTTGACCAATTCGGTAGCTCTGAGAATCAGTCTCAATCTATTTTCGGATCCGGTAGGTGGCACTGCTTTACCGGGCAGGACGACGTCTGCGGGGTCCGCTAGTTGATTATATAGATTAAATCAGGTTTATTTAGTAAAACGACCATTCCCATCCATTATTCTGTGGATTGGAAAAGAAGATGCTTCAAGAAATAAAGAAATTAAATTAAATTAGGCATGAAATAGTTTCAGCAAAGTAATCCAATGTGGGAAAGAAGTCTTAATAAAATGTTTATCGGATTTGATTTTATATTCATAATGGCACACCCATTGGATGGTCATTGAATATTCACTGATAATTTTTCTACAGCTTTGCCATATCCATTTTCTAGGGCTAGGAATAGGACACAATTGACTAAGTGTTTTTTTTTGTTTTGTAGCTAAATAGTGTTTTTTTTTTGCAGGTGGTGGCAAATGAACAGTGGGTTGAAGGTTGAGGTTGCAAGTCAAGATAAAAAATAAGTAGAGCGAACAGCATTTGTATAATATGAGACTCTAGAAATGGGAGGGTGTAATGTTTATACATTTAAATAAGAAATACATGATTTTGCCTTTACTTTTTTGATGTTTATTTGCCGAACACTGAGCATTTCTTCTCTATAGCAAGATGTGTGTTATTGCAATGGCAACAATGCACATCATCCTCATCGACTAAATAACCACTGCCAGTATGACTTTGTCCGCAGCGAAAACATTGGCATTCAACGACATTGAGCTTAAACATGTCCGTAACGGCAAGGTGAACTGTTGAGTAGTATGTATAGGTCATCGAGCAATATCTCCTATCATACAAATATTATTTGTGCCAAAACAAGACCATCAAAGAATAAAACCAGTCTCAAAAGTATTAACAGATGTAATATCATCAACTACTATCTTTTATTTCCTCTCCAGACCAATCTGAAGTGATACCTCTTGCAATACCAATTCTAATGGGCCATTTACACAATGACAACAACCAGTACAGGACAGGACAGTAAGAGACAGCAGCTAAAGAATACACAGCATGGATTGCCTTCAAAACAGTTGTCAATATGTTATGCTTTTTTGTGGCTTGCTGTCCTGCCGTACTGGTTTGTCCCAGCTATTGACCTAATGTAAATGGCTCATTGTAATGGTAAATCAAGGGACAAATGCTTTTATGCTGATGGCTATTCATTCTTACTGAGGAAAGAGTTAGTATCCTGACATTTACCTGAATGACATAGGCATCTCCCTGACATCTCCCAGTGAGTTTTAAACTACCATTGATAACATTTGTTATGTCATGTTAATAAAGAGCTACCAAATGAAACCGTGTGCAATCATTTTGGGACTGTATTTGTCTAATTATAAGTAAATGTAGGGAGTAGTCACTGTTGGTAAACGAAAATCTTCTATAGGAGGCTGTGAAAGAGCTATTAGAGGCCACAAAGCACACCCATCCATCTTTTTAACTTCGTTTGTACGTTTGTTACTTACTTACAACATGGATGAGGCATCTGTATCTATGCATGTTTCAGCATTGTAATCTATCGTTATAATGTGGGCAATATTGTACCCCCCGTAATAACAAACTACAATAAGACTTACCAAACTCCTGTAAATGTTTTCCGACGCTAAATTCTTGATCAACGCAATGTGTGTAGGGACCAAACTAGGGATGCTCATGATACATTTATAGGCTAAAGTACTTCCGGAACTACTAGTTCCGAGGAACTACTCACCGACATAGAACGAAAGAAACGCGGTAATTTCGTTCCGCAACTTCACACTAAAGATGAAAGGAATATATGTAAATGATAGTTTACGTATTAATAATACAAGCCACACATATTCACATCAACAGAATCTAGGGATATTTTATATTTCATCAAATATCTAAAAAGCTATGAATAATTACCTGATATAGTAAATGGAAGAATGATAGGTTATTTTAAGGTCTTTAATAAAAAATAAAAGACATTTCGTGATTTTTTCGTTTTAAATAAAAATGTTAATTTTTTTTAATCACCAAAGAAAATTAGTATGATAAAAACAAACATTTCAAAATCTTATAAAATCTAATCATCAATAATCAGTGTCGCCACATTGATCATGAAAAACAATTTCCTATCATTCTTCCATTTACTATATCAGAAAATTCTTCATAGATATTTGATGAAATATAAAATATCACTAGATTTTATTGTGTGTATTTATAAGAGATTAATCAAATTTCCTATATTCGGCTACCAAAGATTAGTTTCATATTAGTTAGGATTAATATAGAAATAAATATAATAAAATATGAATATTTTGATTTAGGTGCGGATGTTAGCTGTATTCACACAAGTGAAGTTTAGTGAGTCGGAACTGGGTACTGCGAAACGAATATACCGCGGAGTACAACATGTACAATAACAGGCAGAGAGGGAGTCAGAGTACCTATTTTCGTTTCGCTGGTCCAAGTTCCAGCTTACTAAACTTACATTGAGTCACCTGAGAGTTTTGGGAGGTTGCTGAAACCGGGTATAACTTCTATTTATTTATTTTTTTATCTTTATTCTCTTATCCAAAGCGGACGTGACATAATTTGGATTTTCTAGGTTTTGGTTCCTGGGGATTTGGTTGGGTTAGGTTAGGTGCTGACTTGAAGTATTATAAGTATCTATTTATAGGTAGAAACATGATGGATGTCACTTTAAAAAAAGAAATAGCTATTGTATTTTAGGTATTGTAGGTTAATATCTTGATATTACCCACGGAAGCGGCATTTCGCACGACCTCAAAGGTGATCTTTACTGTAAGGTTAGTTAGCTCCGCTGTGCTGTAGGGTGAACATGAACTTTTGTAATGTCAAAGCATATATTCGTATAAAAAATGAACGGATGCCGTTGTTCATTTTCCATACAAAAATACGCTTTAATATGACGACGATATCGAAAGACCAGTGTAGAAAAAGTTCGTACTTACTGTAACTGATTCACGAAGCGAAAGGAACTACTGAACGATTTATCGGAACGAGTTCACTTTAGGGAACGAGATTCAATGAGCCAACCCAAGCGATGTATCTAGGGATGTAAATGATACGTCGAATTTTTTCAATCATCGATATAATTATTATAATAATATATGAAGTTAAAAGATTTAATAAATTCTTACGTAGTTATTCAATATAATTCATGTTAAAAAATTAATGTTTTAAAATCAATATTGAAACCCAAAACATTGATATGAGATTTTATTAAAATAGGTAAGTATGCATTATATACATTATGGGTAACCTACTTAGATAGGTTTATATAGGTAGGTTAATCTAAAATATAAGAAAATAAACAAATTTAGACTTAAAAATTAGATAGAGCATTTTATAAAATAATTTGATTCTACATAACCATTTGACCGTTTATTACATTTTTAACTTCATTTAAACTGCATCAGGGTTCGTAAAAATTCGATATTTATTACAAATATCAAAAAATCAATCAATATCGAATATTTAATTTTATGATATTTATCCGATATAAGTATATCGATAGTTTGATATATATATATATATATATATATATATATATATATATATATATATATATATATATATATATATATATATATCCATTTTGTATGAATCTCATATTAATATTTTATTGTAATGTTGTTACAATTAAGTAAAATCGTTTTGGCACTCAGTCATTTACTTTCTTTGTAATACAATACAATGAACGTAAAAAATCTTACTCTTTCGTAATGTTTTTTTTCTGACACGACCGACTCTATTAATGACGACACAAGTTTTGCCATTTATGACTTACCGAGAACTTACTATTAGAGAGTATTTTTGTAACTCTATTCCAATTGGGAATCCATTTACATATAGGAAGTAGGTATGCAGTAACGCCAAAGTTTTGTATTGATATATAACGTAAACAATTCATTAGATATATTATATCGGATATAATATCAATACTTTATTTGCATATTTCACAACGTTTTTTGGGTAATAAGATACAATGTATAATTATGAATGAAATAACTTTCATTTGAAATTATATATTATTATTATTGTAGTGAGTTTGGATAGGCATCTATTCATAAGACGGAAGGAATATTGTATTTCATTTTCTTTTCGTTTTTCTTTACAAATTTACAGATATCTAAGATAGAAAATTCAAGGTATAAGTTTGTTTAACTTTTGGAAGTATGGTTTGCAACTATATCTTACTAGTTACTTATTAGTTAGCTTTTCTCCATGGTAAAAAGTGGTGGCTCATCTATGATATTACCCCTTAGGCATATGCGTAGGAAGTAGTTCATATCCATTGATACAATATATATCCATTACATAATATATCTAGTGCTAGTATGCAGTATCTAGTGCTAATAGCAGATATGCAGATATTCAATTTTGAAAAATTTGTTGTTAATTTGAAAGTCAATTTTCAGTTCACCGAAATCATAAAAACAAAATTATTTAGTTTCAGTGTCGTTTCTAAATATTCTTTTGGTACTACAGGTTTTCGATTCATCTATAGACGAAGATGATGCAACTATTATGAACTAGGTCAACTTTGTTATGCTAAATTATAGGGACTTCGGTCCCCGACATTAGATACTGTTATTGACAGTGACGCACGCAAAAAGCGATAATCTGGCAAAGTTCTGGGACATTTAATAAAAAGTTGTCAGTAAGCATAGCAGTATTTGTAAACGAGTGACCAGCAGTATTCGTAAACTAGCAGAAAATCAATTGAATGCCATGAAATGTGTGAAAGAGATGAACAGATGTGTATTTTTATAAGAGTGAGCACAAACTGTAAGATGTGCAAAAGAGATATGTATAGGGTAATATGTATAGGTTAGAGAGAAAGAAAAATAGACGCCAACTGAAGTGAATGGACTGAATAATGAGTCGTATTGATTTGTTACAATTCAGAACATCTTACATGGCGTTCAAGGATCAAGCACGGATATAGGGGAGGGACGGGGGGGTACTTTCAGGGTGTTTAAACCCCCCAAGCTACGATGCCTTTCTTAAAAACCGTAACGCCTACGGTATTTACGATGTTTATGACTTTTTCATGGAATTATGATTTCGTTTTCAACAATTAAATGATATTGAATTTGTTCTTTACATTATTATTATCTCCTTATAAATTTACTAATCAACGTTTGGTACGCGTGTGAAAATGCTATTTTAGATTGTTTTATATTCCCAATAATATGAATGAGTATATAACTTAAATGTTTTATTGAAGTTTGGAATAGGAAATGCTAATAACTCACATCACACTTCACACTAATAATATTTAAAATGTGATGTCTGTGTTATATTGTTAAGTCTTCACGGTAAAACGGCTTGACTTTAAATTCTTCGGAAGGTAGCGTAAATGACTGCGACACAGTCTACGACTAATGTGGTCATTTTCGTACACATAACATGTTTATAACTTTTATATTGCAATAAAGATTTTTATTATTATTATTGACTGGTTTGGCTGTATTTAGCATACAGGTAGTATATAATCTGGATTAACTTATAATACATTTATATAATAATTTATATAATAACTTATAATACATGTACACATAAGATGTTTATAACTTTTATATTGCAATAAAGATTTTTATTATTATTATTGACTGGTTTGGCTGTATTTAGCATACAGGTAGTATATAATCTGGATTAACTTATAATACATTTATTATCCCGGTATTTCCGTGGGAACGGGTAAAACAGGATGACAGTGTTCACAAATGAAGACGGAGGCATCTGCTCTGTCCGAAATTTTGAGGTGTATATTTAAAATATGTATGAATTTACAAAAAGAAGTATTTAATTATTATATCCGTTCCTAGTACCTTACCCATAACACAAGCAAACGGAATTGCATAATTTGGGACTAGATTGCAGTGTGTGTGTGAAAATATATTATTATTATACCCCGACCAAGTTATGAGAAGCGAGCGTGTTATACACGTCCGTGTACAGCCGTGGGTGTACACCTTTAATCGAATCCCCACACGTGGTCCCCGGGTGGTGCAAATCAGGTGACAATCAACTGGTGGTAGGCTTCGGCCGTGGTTAGTGACCACCCACCAGACAAAGCCACACCGCCAAGCGCCCTTGCCGCGTTCCGGTGCGATGTCTCGAGACATCATGCAGAGAGGGTGGGTCGGAATTGTCGCTCCTTTAAGGCTTCGAACCATATGGAGGCTCATTCCACTGCCACCTTCTACCGATAATCATTCGTAATCACGAGTGAATCGGTATACTGGGCTGGCGCGTTCCATCGTAGACTACATTATTGCTCAACATCAGGCAAGTTGTAGTCAAGCGCCAGCCTATCGAAATTTTTTTTAAAATAAGTTTCGCCTTCAGAACTCAATGCTCCTGAGTATATATAATATTTAAAAATATATTATATATGTATATTTATATTTTTATTGTATATATATATTTTTTTTTATAAATAATATTTTAGTCACTTCAATTTAAATATTTACATTTCTTATTTTAAGTCGGTGACAAATTGTTATAAAGAATCAGTATATAGGTACCTAGCCAAGGAACATCGACATCATTTAAGAAATGTGCCTAAATTAAAGTGAATAAAATATTAATGGTTTTGAAAAAATTTTTAAGGAAAATATGTTTTGAAAAAACATATTTTTCTTAAAACTTAAAATATAATTGACAGAAGACCACTTAGTAGCCTGTGCAGAAGACGCAAAACGCTGCGACGTGATGTAGCAAGGTTCTCTTAGAAGTCTGTGTGATGTAGTGAGCGGGATGACGTCGACGGGGTGTAGCGTTCAGCTGCTGTATCATAGCTGCTACTCCTTCCAAAAAAGGACGAGCCGAGTCTTTCGCGTGATAATGTAGCGATACAGCGAACCCTCTTAAAATCGTAAAAGTAAATCGCTCTTTGATTCATATTCGCTCAAGAAGTAAAGATACATAATTAATATTACTGACAATCATTTATTTATTAGCCACTAAGGCCCCTCAACTCACTTCGACTTTTTGTATCGATGCAGTCGCGCGATTACAAAACATTGCCATGCTGCAGCGCGTTGACATCGCTTCAAAGGCGACTGAATCGATGCAAACGTGCGACCGTGTCAGGCGACATCGCAGAGAGAACAGAAGAAGGGAGGCGCACTGAGAACCAAGCATCAGTGCAATCAAACCAGGGGCGTAGCTACCGCCGTATTTGCCGTATCAATTATACGGGGCCCCGGGCCACGAGGGCCCCCAAAGTGTGTAAGGAAAAAGAATAAAAACTTTCTAATTTATTTTATTTTACAAATGACAAAATTCTATAAAACAATTCCTTTTTTATTTGTAAAATGGGTAAATTATGTGATAAATAAATATTTCTTCTCACAATATTTTTTTTCTTTTGTGAAAAATCTTTACCTCCATACAAGGGCCTCCAAACATTTTTTTATATGGGGCCCCGACAAGGCACGCTACGCCACTGAATCAAACAGTATCGCTTGTGCATTGCAAGCATTGGGACTGAATCGTGGTGTGGTAGTGGGCGAGGGCAAACAGCTAAGCGACTGTACCTATGCTAACGCGCGACAGCATCGCTACAAAAAGTCGCCGCGGGCGAGGGGAGTAACATAGCAGAGACTTATATTCAAACGGGCATTTTCTTAAGCACTGATAAAATCGTCTGTCGCCGTTAATGATGCGCGTAGTGTAGCCACCCACACATATTTAGTAGCACTATTGAATGTTGTTGCACTGTCGCGCAAGTAACAAGTTATTATCTAAAAATTCGCCTAAATTTCGCAAATAAACTGATGTAGCTGATGCTGTGAGTCGTCGTCCTGATTGGCAGCGATCGTACAACGGCGCGATGCGTTCTTGTTGTACAGCGAGTTCAAACATACAGATTTCTTCAGTCATAATCGTGAATTTAAATTGTCTCAATCGCTCATTTAGGTATCACAGATCGCATTACAGTGTAATGGTGCCTCAACCAGATAAGAAAATCGCTGTATGTTATTTCAGAGAAGGTAATCAGTAATCACACTTACCACTGCTGGCATAGGTCTTCTCTAAAGTATTTTGTTAGTGTAATTCTATGTTACAAGTCTTATTAGCTTCTCTGATCGCTATATATTAATTCAGAGAAGGTAATCACACTTCTTAATCTAGAGCAGCGGTGGCGCAGCGGTACGGGCTTCACCTTACAAGAATAAGGTAGCGGGTTCGAATCTCAGTCGTGCCCACACATCTTTGTGTGAAATGCTTCATGCTCAATATCGTTGAGGGAAAACATCGTCAGGAAACCGGCATGCCTAAGAACTAATCATTCGAGGATATGTGAAATCCACCAAGCATCCGCATTTGGCCAGCGTGTGTGGATTAAGACCTAAACTCTCTCAACTCATATGATAGTTGAGAGAAAACACGCGCCCAGCAGGGGACACTAAAAATACACACTTCAACCCTTATGCCACTGCTGCCACAGGTCTTTTCTAAACTATTTTATGAGTGTAAATTCAATCTTACGAGTCTTATTACCTTCTCGTAAGAGAAATAAATCGCTTTATGTAAATTCGGAGAAGCATAGGCGCCGGGTGAGGGTGTAAGGGTAGTGCACTTGTCAGGAAAGAAAATACATAGGAAAAATTTATCTTGAACATATTTATCTCATTAATTTATCTAGCGAAATTCTGACGGGTAAAATAAGGGCTAAATGTTTGTATGGATAACAACCATTTAGCCCTTATTTTACCCGTTAGAATTTCGTTAGATAAATTGTATGCTGAAGTGGCAGTGGGCCGTCGATATCTGCCACAGAACTGGCAGCTGTTAAATGGAGACCACAGATAGGCCAGATAGTAAGAGTGACGAAGTCTGCAAGGTCGCTGGTGGTGTGCTTTGGGAGATGCCTATGTCTAGCAGTGAACTAAAATAAGCTGATGATTTTGTGTTTGAATTATAAACTGCATCCACTGTCAAAATCTAAAATTTGTAACCCGGGTAAGGCTCAGCGTTGATTCATGAGTTCAGAATCATTAAGTACCTGTCAAGAGTAAAATCATAGGCAGTATTTATAGAGGCAGATCCATCTTTCTGAAAGCAATCTTGTGCGGAGCGGTGCCTATGCAGAGAAAGAAATCGCTTTATGCAAATTCAAATAAGGAACAATGATATATTACTAGCATCCGTCCAAAGGCCCACGGCTTCACCCGCGTGGTAGTTATTGGGAAAAAAAGTAGCCATGTGTTAATACAGACAACAATTTATCACTGAGTCGAATTTCGTCTAAATCCGTTCAGTAGTTTTTGAGTGCCCGTTTATATATTAATTTGAGATCCATGATGGCGGATAACGTTTTGCAAAAAAGGCAGGTGTCGGTTTTGGGCCAGCGATGGTGGAATTACGAATATAATATATATTTTTGTTTCTATTTTTCAAACTCATACATTACAAGAAATTTACTATCAAACGCAAGCCAGTACAGTAGATACAAAAGTATTTATGGGGTTACCTATAACGAATCTTAGGTTACTACTAATGTGAACTAAAAATATTAGAAACAAAACAAATTAAAAAATTAAATAAATTTTACAAAAGTTTTTCAAAGCATAAGCATGTGTCCTCCTGAATAGGTTCATTCGCCAAGTACTATTTTGAGGTCGGTGCCAGCCTTATATACAAAATATTACTTACCTACCAAAGTTCATAAAATGTAATTCAGTTCTCAATAATGTTAAATAATCGTAACTAAAAACGTATTAAGGAAATGGAGTTCTCCAACAATTTTTATTTATGTTCCCACACAGCATTAAATGTTTTCTTCGATATTTATCTGTTATTATAAGAGAAGTAATACCCGTGAGTGCTAACTGAAAGAAAAAGAAATTGAATTTTTAAAATGTGAATACATATTCAGAGAAGGAAATCGCTATTTGCAAATTCAGAGAAGAAAATCGCTATATGCAAATACAGAGGGTAGGATTTTGAAATGAAACACCATAACGTCTATAATAATGTAATTCACTTAAGTTATACAACCTGTGTTAAACAGATAGACACTAAGATACACATACTATGCGCGTTCGCGCCGCATCTTATATCTAGTAGAGACATGCGCCAGTCGGCGAAAAAAAAGCTCGGTTTCCACCGCGAAACAGTAATGAGCTAAATGGCTAATCGGATTGAAACCCCCAATAACGAGTTTAATACACATAAGCCGTAACAGATCTGTTTAAAATTTTTCAGCTGTTTTAGTCTTTCTCGATTAAATCTTAGTAGAAACACAACTATGCAGTTTACTTTTACGAGTTAAACTTTGTCCTTAATGTATCCGCTACACTCGCGGTGGAAACCTGGCATAAGGGTAGCATCACACGAGATATTTTCATTTGGGCGACAACGATCTACTCGTGCCCTCGTCGGTACTTAACATGTCGTGATATACATCAACCAACGCGTGCTGGGATATAGCCAATCCATTGTACATGCTTTGACATATAAGTTTTACAAACTTATATGTCCACGATCTTTAGTGAAGTATATTACAAAAATATCGCGTGTGACATAGTCTTAAGAGCCAAGCTACACTGGATCGGCAGCGCTCGGAAGCGCTGATCAGACCAGTTTTAATAACAAAACATTATAAACTGTATGTTTAATGTCATAAGATATAGAAATGATTGAACTCGCGTGGACATGAAACAGTTTGAGTCGATCAGCCCCGCTTATTTCTTTCTTCCCCCTCTGCTTCAGATATAAGTGCTATCAAGACAAACACCATATTTTTCAAAACAGGAAACAAGTTCTCTTGCTAAATGTAGACCGTAGACTGGCGGACGCTAGCTCGGTATACTTCCACGAGTCACAAGCGCTGCCGATTCAGTGTAACTTGGCCCCTACACAATAACACTAGCAGTGTTGTTCTTGACATTTTAATCTTATAAAAGCAACATTTGAAACATTTTCGGCCTTTTTCATAAAATTCATAACACATCGCTCGAGTTCGCTAAAGTATAATTTCCTAAATACAATCACACTACAGCGAGCGTTTAGATGTGTCACAAGATTTTTTTTTATAAATAAAGGGGGATAAGTTTTCACTTTATGACTACAATTCATATTACTTATATATAATACAAAACACACGATTTCACATGGCAGTTACATAGTCTTGCTTGCTTTAGACCGCGATCTCATACAAAAAAACCCTTTCATCGCGCGTTTGGTTAATAAGTATGTCTGTTACAGAGTGCATACTGTCCGCGTATTTAATTTCATCAATATCTGTCTAACAGTTCAGCCATAAAGTAGCAGACTATGTTACTCTAACATTTATCAGAAAGATAATAGTCACAATTCAATAGTAGTAAACATTAAACATCAAATATATCGGAATCAGTAACGTCTGATCACCAATTGGGTCTCGGCCAGAGATGAGATATTCAAGTGCATATTTACCGAGCTTCGTGGAAGTACGTCACATAGAGTGGGTAATACCAACACTAACAATGATAAAGATAAATTTTTGAAACCAGGATTCAAGATTGATTTTTGGATTTTAAATAAATAATATAAAGATATTCTCGAAGTTTAGGTAAATATACAGCTAATTTAATCTCAAGTCATAATAGTGTCAAGGGGAAGAAAAATAGATCCCACTGGGTCGAAGTGTTCTGGGTCTACCAGATCCATTGAAAATATAAGATCCAAAGGTCAAAATTTACATTTCGGCTAAGTACGAAAAAACCGTGCTAAATGTCGGTCATATAGTTAAATTAGCCATTTAATTATTGGGCTAGCCCGTTAATTTAATGCTGGAATTATATATTTGTATGAATAATATGTAACAGTGTAAATAGAGATATTTCAAAAATTAAACATATGTAACGTCATTTGGCGCTTCCGTCTATTCAGAATAAATTGAAAAAGTTAAAATTGTAAATGAAAACTACATAATTTAAATACAAAAAAAAATAGAAAATGTAAGTACTTGTGACAGGATTATTAAAAAATCATTTTTATTAAAATCTAAATTATTAAAACTAGAATGTCGAAGCGTAATCGGACATATTAAAATCAATTTCATCGAAAGAATATTTAGCCTGTAGTATTAAATTATGCAAATCAATTAAGATCCGTCCACAAAAACCGTCAAATAACTTCTCTTGTTTCACGTATTACTACTAGCCCGTTTATTAAAAGACTGATTTAATTAAATACCGACTACGTAGATATTGTGTAAGTACTTAAATTTATTTCTGGTTATGTCTGAGCGCGTTCGCAATGTCCTTGACATCGAGTCTAACTTTCGGCTTGTTGGTCGGGGGTTCGAAATAGAAATCGAAACGTTTAAACGATTCTATCTCACGTTCGGATACCTCTAGAGAGGATAAGTTTGTGATACTCGAGTCTGGGAGGAATACGCTGGTTTCTGGAAAGAAACAATTAAATCATGTTTGTGTTAGTATTTTTATTTATATTTCGGGCTGCTGCGCACGCGCTGGAGTGATCAGTAAGCATGCTAAGACATAATTTTCAAGTCGCACGTCGTGGATTTGATTCTCACCCAAGACAGACATAAATTGTGTGATGAACATGTACAATTTATAAAGAAAAAATAAGTGTTTGTATATCAGTTATCTAATTTACATAGTACACACCATCAAGCTCTGCGTAGTTTGGAAGCAGTGACCGTGTGTATAATTAAGTCCCAGTATATTATTTTTATCGCAGTATATATATTTAATTCCTTTTTTTTTCATTTTATCACTAACTAGCTGACTCTGCAAAGTACGTACCGCCTAACAGCTTATTAAAGTTCAAACTGACTTTTAAGTATTATTACAAATAATTTGAATGGGACTATAGAAATGTGTTATTTTTAGAGATTTCTAGGCAATTCTTTTTATTTTTTTCTAACCATCCTCGTACTTCGAGCAATATACTAAAAAAAGAATTAATGAAATCACTTCAGACGTTCTCGAGTTTTGCGCTCAGCAACACATTTGGTAATCCATTTTTAATATATAGTTGATCCGTTCCTAGCATTATTTCGGTTAAGCCAATTCACCAGGAATGAAGGAACCTATAACACCTGTGCTTGCACTATAATATGTCTTATATTATAGTGCAAGCACAGGTGTTATAGGTTCAAACTGATCTAATAATGCGATGACGCCACTGGAGGTGACGACAAGTAGCGGACGGTTACCGTTAACCGAACGCAAGTGTGACGTAGCAACGAGTCGTGCTTGGATGTGGCCGGTGAAGCGGGCGAGGCAGGCACCGAGCAGACGTGTCTGTTCGATCTAGTTTGAGAATACTTTATTTCTCTTAGTTTCTATGTGTTTTAGGATAAAGTAGTTTTGGTGTCTCGGTAATTATTTTCTCAAACTATTGTCTGAACCTAATGAAATTATATGCTCAAGGAGTCCTACCGACCTCCTGCGACACGTATTACAGATAAACTACACCTAGACAAAGATCAAGCAATCATGTTCATTACACAAAGATTTCTTGGGTGGGAATCGAATCCACGACCTCAGTAGCAGCCAGGGTCACTATCCACTACGCTGACAGGTCAGTCAACAATAAGTAGTGGAAATAATGACTCACCAGTGTCTTGGGTAGGTCTAGACCGTGTCCCGACAGGTCCGAACCGTTTGTCGGAGTCGGGAACCGATGTGGCGCCTGAAGCGCTCGCCGTGGGTGCTATTGTTGATCCAGTCGGGGAGCTGTGGACTGATTGTACACCTGTTATATACGATAATGTGTTTCCTGACGGGTCGACAAACAAATCTTTTGATAGTGAGTTTGATATGAACATGTCTGTTTGTAATTCTATCTGATTGTCATTATCTCTTTTATGTATTTACAAAAGAAAATGAGTATGTTTGTAGTGTATCATTTATTTGGTTTCCATAGATGTTACAAGTTTTGCTTGGTTTTTTTTGATCGAATTTCCGTATTTATTATTTTTATTATTATTATTTCATCGTGGTATAACTGGTTATAAGAGGAGGTTATAAAGATTCATTGCAAATAGAAGATGGATATACCCTGTGGGAAAAAAAAATCAAAATAAGTACACCGGTGCTAAGACACGGCAGGTCCATATTGGTACAACCACGTGCATAGTTTCTTACCATAATATTGGTCACATTCCACTGTCATCTTCACAGAAAATCACTCATAAACACAATTGAATCGGTATACTGTCCTAGACTATCAAGCAAGTTATAATAAAATAAAATAAAATATTCTATAGTAAAATAAAATAACAATAATAATATAAATGCCGTTTGAAATCATGCCTGTATTATGGTACTCTTCTCTAATCAAGCTAATTCAATCTGAAGTACGGTAATCAGCATTTCAGGGTATATTCTCATCGAATAAAGGCAATACAAAATTCAAATATTACACTATAGTACCAGACGCGTGGTGACCGTACATTGACGATAGTTAACTTATGCGCATTCGCAAACCTATTCTAAATTAAAAAAAGACACATAAACTCACCAGGACCGTGGCAGTTAGGCGCATACATCGGTTCTGTCCAGATATGTGGGCGGCTGAATAAAGACTCGCTTTGGGCTACGCAGTTTGCTGCCGCTGCTGACTCCTATAGTAAAACAAGACTGTTATTAACATAAATACATACTTAAAGTGTTGTCTTAGATTGACGCGAATATCACACATTGAAATAAAACTACTTTATAACGGATTTTGTCGGGATAAAAAATCTAAAATAAACCGCGATAGTCCACGCCGTATTATCCAAAGATGTACAGCATAGGTGAATGTCACCCACATGTCGTCGAATACATTTAGCTCCCATACCTAATAGGGAGCGAGTCTATTGCCCTCATCGGGCACAATTCGACACTTTGAGCTGTTACTAAATATATCTGATATTGCTGACAAAACGAACACTCTTCATTAACTAAAAAAAGATGTCTCTGTAATTGCTGCACAGATTTCCATGAAATCTAGCAAAGATACCTCTTAATCATAGAACTCCGGTGCAAGAAATGTTTAATGACCACTTCAGATTTTGAATAAAGAAAATCACATCAAAATTGGTTCATTCGTTTTAGCGCCACGACACTAGTATTACACAGATACACACAGTATACACGCAACTTACAAAACCAGCTTACTCACTGAAGGCTAAAAACAAAAAAAAATTGCAATAACTAACCTGCCCTTTGTAAAACTTGGATTCCGTGACATGATGTATTGTTACTTCGCTGTTCAACTTGGAACCGACCCGTAATCGTTGAAAGTATGGCAATGGATCACCGTTAGAAACACGATTTTGTCCTAACTCGTCGCTTCTGGCATTATTCATTTCACTAAACAGTGCATTTCTGAATACGTTGCAATCTTCTTGACCAAACGGTGTATATAAACCAGTGTAGTCTTCTTCTTTCTTCATTGGAGTCCCTATTGGTTCGGGATGGGAAACTGCGTTAGCGAAGTACGATGCATCGTTGACTTCGTTTACTGATTGAAAGCTTCTCTGTTCCATTGGCCTTGTACCAATTGGGTTCGGTGATACAACAGGTATTGGTTTTTGTTCATCATAGAACTCCGGTGCAAGAAATGTTTTTTGCGAGTTATCGTCTGAAGTTTTGAATAAGGAATAACCCTCATCGTTCTTTTGAGTGAATGATGCTAAGTTCATTATCCGTGACTGGAACTCGTCTTGTTTCGGTGATGTTCTAGATTGTTCTAGGACGTATGCCTGCGGTGGGACTGGGTTGTATACGTTCGGGTTGACATAGTTGTATTGTGATGGGTACATTGGTTGGCTAACTTGTGGACTCGTGTTGCGAATACCCATCAATGTCTGTTGATGCATCATTGTCATCAACGGGTTACGTATAGTGTACATTCCGTTGGATGTAGGGGTGATAGTCGCTTGACAAGCGCTTGGTGGCATTGGTATAGGGTCCGGAATTCGAATCTGCTCCTGCGGTGGTTGTGGTTGGCTAGTGACTTGCACTGGAGGTAAGTTAGGATGGAACATGGGGTTCCGCAAGGTAACCATTTTTGCCCCGTCCTGTTTCGGTTCTATAGGTTCAACTATTGCGACAGTTGCGGCGGGTGCGGCAGGTGCGGTGGTCGCAGCGGCTGCGGCGGTAGCGGCGGCTTTTTTGGCTTTCTTTTTGGCTTTTTTGGATTTGCCTGCGGGAGCCGGTGGCTCTGGGATTGGTGCCGGTTTTGGTGGTTCTGTAGACAGTATAATAAGCTCAAATTGGATTAACAATAATGTAACCCAAAATATGAGATTTTGATCCATGATATTAAAGATTCGCCTGTCTGAATGGGGGTGGTGAATCTCATAAACCGTAAAAGCCATGGTTGACAGTTTGACTATGTCATTCTTAGTCGTAAGATAAAAGGTAAACCATTATTTACTATAAAACTATAGACTACAGATATTACGAACATTTTACTTTATGTTGTAGTGTTTAGTTTAGTATATATTTTTTATATTATATGTATTATAATTTCATCGAAATCATTTGAGCAGAAGCCGAGATCCCGTACAGATGTTTACCTTACCATGTACATAAAAGAATTTGTTGTTTAAGTTATAAGATTGAAAGATCTACAGATATAGCCAATCGTCGACGTGAGCTAGTGGTGTGGTGAGTGGTGAGCGGTGGTGAGTGGTACCTGGTGGTGGTTGTGAGAACATCATGAGCGCTGGGTCCGCGTTGATAACGGGCGGTGGTCGCGCCACTGGGGTCGGAGTCGCCGGTAACTGACCACACTTCCATAACGGCTGGGAAATATGTATGTACAACTTAACATTCACGATTAAACAACTAAAATAAAATAATTGTTAAAAATTAAAAAAACACACTTTAATTAAAAATAAATAAATATATAATAGGATTTTTTTTAATTATTACAAGTTTGCAAATCTATTACATAAAAATGAATCTCCGAAATGTATGCGTACGCGCATACCTTCCGATCGACTGCACCAAATTGGAAAATTCTTTTTTTTTACTGTGTGTTACTATCATAAGATGGTCTGTGTAAAAAAATTGTTAATTACTTCCAACACCCAGGCAAAGCTTGTGTGGGCATAATTTTTTTAAATAATTCCGACGCTTTGTAGAGGTGTAATTCTAGTTAGTAAAATCTGTTACATAGATACTTATATATATCAAGTTAGTAAAAACATGTCAAACAAAGTTTGTAGGTAGGTACCAAAGATTACTTTTTCTTTAATAAAATATATTTTGTATTGCATTACTGAGAATCACATCCTTTTCATGAACAAGCTAGTGAATGATATCTAGGGATACCCACGCCAGACAAGACCGACAGCTTTACTCACCACAGACTTGATATTGACCGTCTCCTTCTTCTCCTTGGGATGCACACGTGTGAGAGTGATGCCGGGAGGTAGTTTGAGATCAGACACTTGCACTCCACAACTTAGCTGTTCCATAATACTGCATGTTGCAGCTCTGTCGGCTTCCGATACGCACGAGTTCTGAAAACAATGACATATACTTTATATATAACAATGACATGTACTTTGGTCATGACATACCGCTTAAACGGCTGAACCGATTTCGTTAAATCTTTTGTTTTTGTTCTTATGACAAAAATAGTTAAGTTAATTAGGGTTTAAAAGGTGAGAAATACGCGGTGCGAAACCCGCCGGGGCAGCTAATTAATATATATATAAATTAAAATTGTTACCTTCCCATTAACTTGTGTACCAGTATCAGTGGTGGTAACAATATGTGACTTCTGTTGTTGTTTCTTCTCCTTCTTGTTGTTGGTTGGCGGTTGTTGTTGTTGTTGTTGTTGGGGCTTAGCTTGTTTCGGTTGTGGAGCTGGTGCTAAAAATTTGGAAATATTGTTGATTTTTCTCAATTTCAGGTGTAATAATTATTAATGGAATATGCAGACTCCTTCGATGGTTAATTTTCTCGATACCTAGCTAATAAAACGTCACGATTACTTCGGTTTTCAAATAAAAAACCATCAGAATCTTTACATCTGGTTAGGCACCACAAGGCAACAACCTGTACACACAACACCCCTTGTGTATGGTTAAAAGACTTCTACTTACCAATCTTCTCTTCTTTCTTCTTTTCATTTTTCTTAGTTTCCTTCTCTTCCTTCTTTTTAACCGGTTCCTTCTTGCCTACTTCTTTTTTGTTATCCTGTTTCGGTGGTTCAGGTTTTTTGGTATCAGCCTTCTTATTTTTGGCTTCTTGTTGTTGTTTCTTTTTCTCTTCTTCTTCCGCCTAAGAAGATATAATTACAAAATAAAATGTTTATTTTGCTATATTTTTAAAATGTTATGCATGGGCTTTAAACACTATCCGCTCGCCACCTTAAAATCTCTCTCCTAACACTATTTAAGCCAGGCACGGACGGTCATCTGATTCATATTGATATATGATGATAAACAAAGAACACTAGGAACGAAAATAATTAGTTATGACATATTAGATTTCACCAAAAACTGCTTCAAATTGATTCCAATTTCAATTCCTAACATAGATTTTTTTGTGTACGCGTTTATATGACGGGCCAGTGACATTGTCGGTAAGATACTTGCTTTCCACGCCGCAGGTCGAAGGTTCGATTCCCATACAAGTCACACATTTGGGATCAGATGACCGTGTCTGTTAATGTCCCACTTTTTCATTTGAAAAATTATACTGAAAAGACTAAATTACACTAAGATTCAAAACGATCAGACTGACATGTCTGTCCAGGACGGGAATTGAACCCACGACCAGCGGAGACCATACTAGGCAGTCTTATGACATCATTTTAGTCTGCTGGAAGTCTCATAAGGTTTTTATCATACCTGTTGTTTAGCAAGTAATTTCCTCTGTTTCTTGGAGAGCTGGGGTTCTGGCAAAGAGTTGGATCTCTGCGTCTCCTTAGGTACAGGTTTCGGTTCCACCTTCGGTTCCTTCTGCTTCTTCTAGTGCGAAGATTGAATTAACACGATTTTATTAGTTAAACTTACTAAAGGAATCTAAAGAAATCAAAGTGAGATCGACGGAGGAAAGTCGAAACTGGCATTTGTAAAACTAAGAACTGTTTATTCGAGGACATACGACCACCCAGCAAACCGAACTTGGCCAGTGTGTGTGGATTAAAGACTGATCTCTATCAACTTGTAAGATAGTTGAGAAAACACCCGTGTACCAGTTCGCCACTAAAAATAGTTGGTAAGAAGAATAGTTAAAATGGATTTTTCCTTTCTTGCGAATGCGAATTTTTAGAATAAACTTAACACATCAAAATATAATGCTAATTAATTTCTGACTTTACATAACCATCAGTAATTGACCTGAAGTATGTCTGATGTCAAGTAGCCTTTCCGATTCAGGTTGTGTAACGCGGGCACGTGCTGCATCTCATCCACTTTGGCCTACTTACTCTCTAGCGCTAAGTTAACATAAACTAACATTCTACGGGTTACTTACTGTAGCTTGTTGCGCTGCTGGTAAGACCTACGACCCAAGAGATTAATCTTTGTAATTACTTCATATTCCAATAATATAACTTTAGTTTCTGGTTATTTTGGTGGTTGTTCTATCTGTTTTATAAAACTTACTGACCGCTAGGTACCTACTTTTAGGTGCTGGGTCTTAAAAACACCTAGGTAGGCTCTAAATTACCTCGCAAAGGAACACATTCCGTTTTATAGGCCGAACGTTTAACTCGCGTATCGTCATCTGAGGTACAAAGTCATAAAACATTTAATTTAAATCTCATAAAGAACTATTTAACCACAGATAAAAGTAATGTAATACTATTCGTCACTAATATCCATGTCGCTTGAATCATCATCACTGTCTGTGCAGCTTGAGGAGTCAGAATCTTGGCGATAGGCGATACGCGAGTTAAACGTTCGGCCTATAGGAACTTTATATTCTCAATTCAAAATACCCATAACTGCCTAATCTCGGAGCAGGTTAGTTCCCTCATCATTTCCCTTGCCCTTTTCTCAGTTCTATTGTAGTCGGTTCCCAGTTTAACCTGATGCGGCTAGCTACCAGAATAAAACGAGCGACTGCCATCAAACCTAGTACACCCGTAGGGGACCAAGGCCCCGATTCTCGCGTTTTAGACATTTAACTCTAATAGACAAATGTCGAAAAAATGACAAAACACTAATGGAATCCTTATTTTAACTTCGTAATTCTTTTTAATCCCTGTAGCCGAGACAGTTAGACCAAGTGTCAAATCATCCCCTTCAGAGGAGAGTAGCTACTCCCATGCCTGTATCTTTTTAATCCTAGGCTTGCGCTTGACCACAACTTGCCTGTTGTTAGGCAATGATGCACACGAAATGAAACACGCTTACTCAGTAAATACCGTTTCACTTGTGACTTGAGGACAGGCAGATTAAAGCTATTAGAAAACAGAGATGCCGGCAGCGAGTTCCACAACTTGGCAGTTCGCACAGTAAAAGTGGAGGCAATTTGTCTGTACACAAGGATACATATCAAGCTATAAATATCCAGTAAAGCTGACCTCTATTTGTACAGACATCCGATACAATGCGAGATCAGCTTATACTGGAACTGTGTAGCATGATGTGTTGCCGTTGCGTACCAGTGGAATTTCAACCGTTAGCATTGGCGAATATCTCGCTACGCCGTTGTAGTATAACAGAACTTATAAGGTTAGAGAAGGTAGGTTAAGAAGGTTACTTACTTTTTCCTTGTTAGCCCCTTTCGCTACCTGGTTGATGTGTGCTAGAGCTTGTTCCCAGGTCTGTTTCTTATCTTGTTGCGTAGTTTTAACGTTATTGGCCTTTACCGGTTCCTCTTCGTGGACGTTCACTACTGTAGATACAAAAATAAAATACGTATAACGTAGCCACAGAGTGTACTATGCGTTTCAAATAAGAATAGGACTGAACTCGCGGCTAACTTCATACCAAAAACGTAACAAAAGTAGCGCCAGCACAAAATATCAAACTACAGACAATAATATTATTTTAAAATATACAGAAAAGTGATGAATGTAGAAAAATTTACCTAGGTATGTAGCTAAATACACCTTTCTCCCTAGGTAAATTTACGCGCTAGGATGCTACAAATTTGTTCACAAATACATTAACAAGGATAAAAACACACGTTTTAACTTATAACCCCGCTATTTTTCTTCCAAAGTTAATAAAATATGTTCGTACATAAATATTCGACTCCAAATTTCCAATCTCACTGGAACGGCAATAAGATATATGTACCTATTTTATTTATTTTTTCATCTTTAAGTGATTATTATATCGAACAAACATTTTTGCCCACCGTACTAAAAACTGTGAAGTTGTTGCGCATTCCGGTCCAAGATGGCGGATTTCCAATCCTATTCTTATTTGAAACGCATAGTACACCTCGAAAACGCATTTTTTGGTGTTAATTATGATTACGACAATACGTCCAAGCGAAATCTCGAATGACTTCACACTTTGTCATTTTAGTATGTACGCCCTCGATAATCTCGAAATCGACACCCATAATGACATTATGAGAAAAATCTTAGTTTTATGTCTGAATCTCAAAAACTTCTGAACTGATTTTGATGCTACTTTGTTTTATCCCAACTTGGAAGGGATTACATTAAACAAAAAAGAATTATCGCAATCCAATGATAAGTTATAGAGATATCGCGAGACAAACAAACATACATATATACATACACTTGCGTATCTTGGTATGTGTTTAAAAGCCCACATAGACTGTCCTCTGCAAGTTAGGCACAATTTCGTTAATATTACTTACATACAGGTCGAAATAATAACCTCTCTTTTTTATGAGTCACTTAAATTAAGTGTCTAACATTTTTTTACAATCTTACTGACAGACTAATTAAATTACGATTTCTCATACCTTGCCGTCATCCCTATTGTGGAGTTAAGGCGAGTTCACACAGTATCTTACCAGTTAAATGCGTGTTCTTCTGTAATAGTTCAGCTAAAGGCTTGTTCAAACCGGTCACTGAGAGTGTAGCGCCTGACCCACTGCGGCGGACACACACCAAGCCGCCCGAGTCTGGAATATACACCTTGGCTTACACACACGAACAACATTAACACCGGACGTCGTCAAACGTTTCAGACCCGTTAGATGCCGATAGCACTGTCTACCTTACTCACACACATGAATACAACCAACAATTATCACCCGCTGTGTATTCTGAAAGATGGACGGTACTTCCTACATCGGGGCGCTCTTCGTGAAGAAAATAACTTTCGTTGAATAGCCTGTTATGATGAATTTTGATAAATAACTTACTGAGTAACGCAGACTCCTTCAGCTTCCGCAGGTTCTCCACATTAGCTTCCAGTTTCATGGATTTATTTTCTTCTTCTTGCTTGACATCTTCTTGTTTTGGTTTCTGCAATTGCTTTTGTATCACTTCTGGGTCCACCTGGGAAGAAGAGATAAGAGATGAATATTAGTATCAGGGTCAAAATAGCCAAAAAAAAACAGCTAAAAAATACAAGCACATTTGGGATACCATTCGATGATATCCTGCAAAGTCCAAAATTTCTTCGACGACCTTGTTTTTTTTTGAGATATATGATTATCTCCTAAGTATTTCATTACAGCAGTATAAATATACAGTAACATCGCCGCTGCTCAATATCGGCGAAGGAAAACATCATGAGGAAACCAGCATGTCCAAGAACTAATCATTAAAGCACTTGGCCAGCGTGTGTGGATTAAGATCTAAACTCTCGTAACTCGTAATATAGTTGAGAGAAGACCCGTGCCCAGCAGTGCGACACTAAAAAGGTTGAAGTGATTCAGTGGTAGGAGACAAATTATTTAGGTGTCTATCTATCCCTGGTCGGTGAATAGTACAAACCGGCGGCAAGTGTTCTGGTCCATGGTGGATGCCTTGCATAGCGCGCGCTTCACACAACTGTCTCTCGCACAGCTGCAGGCGACGTGACCATTCCGCCACTTGCTTCTCAGCTGCTTGCAACTCCTACACAAATACATAACTATAAATATATGTTGCAGCGCGTAGCCTATAAATGTAACAAGCTGATAGCCTGAATAGAGATGCCACTTCAGGCTGCCAGCTGTCAAACTGACAAGATGTCAATGTGACTCGGGTTGCTTGTATGTGAATGTCATGACAATATCTATACCAGGTCGTTTGCGTGAGAACGTGGGGCGTGCAAACAGAATTTTAGCTCACAAAAAGGAATCCATTTCCATCCAAACATTTTCGTTCGGTCCGTTGATTCGCCGACATATTATATAAGAAAATGCTAGATTTTTAGCACAACATATTAGCCGAAGGTGTAAGTATAGGTCAATATTACCCACATTTTGCTGACCATGTTTAGCTTCCATACGTAATAGGGAGCGAGTCTATTGCTCTAATCGAGCACAATTTCAAACTTCGAGCTGCTATTAAGATTTTCTAAGCATATTAGAAAAGTATTTTTGCTTGACCCAGGACTTCTTGGTTACTAAGCGAATCCACACGCTGTATCACCGGGAAGTTATACACATCTAATTGAATAATTTAATGACAAACAGTCTTATTCATAAAATTAGTATAAGCCTCTGCAGTTAAAATCTTTCTATTTCAAGATAACAGACAAAGACAAACGAATTTTAATCATATTTTAGTAATTTTAAGCTTATAAGAAGTTTATGAATAAGGGGATAAGATTACTTATATATTTTACCTTAGCTGTATGGTTCATGAGCACGGTGAGCCCTCCCAATTGCTCGGCTACTAATTGTACTTTGGCCTGTTGAGCTGGATTCAACTTCGGTTTCTTGCCTAAATCAATATATTATTAAATTATTTATTGAAAGGCCATAGCTATTTTACGGCAATCCAATTAGCTGTTTAAGAGATAGGTGGTAATAAAGAAGTTTACAAGCATACATATAAAAAGGTGGATCCAGACAATGAGAGACATGATGCCTAGCAACGTGTGGACGTTCATATTCGTGGTAAGTCAGCAAACGCTTCGAGATCAAAGTGCCTCAGAGCAAGCAATGCGTTATTTTTAGACGTAATGCCCCCGCCTTAGAACATAGATATTTTAACACAGGAACTGTTATACGCTTGTGTTCCCTTCTGCCGAGGTAATTAACAGTCAGTGCATGTTTTGTGTTTGTGTGTAGCTTTTATTTACGTGTGCATTTGTAACGACACTTAAACTTTCTGCGTGTGTGTGCGTGAGCATGTAAAATTATACTGTATGTGGTTAACTCGCTTTCTTTAAAAACTGGCAGAAACAATTTAATACTAGAAGTTGCGTATAACACTTGCCGTGTTTAATATTCGACATCGACATTTGATGTCAATGGCAGGGGCGTAGCTACCGCCGTATTTGCCGTATCAATTATACGGGGCCCCGGGCCACGGGGGCCCCCAAAGTGTGTAAGGAAAAAGAATAAAAACTTTCTAATTTATTTTATTTTACAAATGACAAAATTCTATAAAACAATTCCTTTTTTATTTGTAAAATGGTTAAATTATGTGATAAATAAATATTTCTTCTCACAATATTTGTTTTCTTTTGTGAAAAATCTTTACCTCCATATAAGGGCCTCCAAAAAAATTTTTATATGGGGCCCCGAAAAGGCACGCTACGCCACTGGTCAATGGCTATAGATTACTCGTTGCAACTTATTTCTAAAGTAACACTCTGAGAATACGAAAATTAGTTTTCAATAGACAATTGTTATTTTTTCGCGCCATAATCGAGATCCTGTGCGCAGCACGTGCCTCGCGACAAACGATTGTTTCACATGCGACGTTCCGTGCCATCGTTGGTTCGCCATCCCTGCTTTGGAAATTCAGATAGGAGGTGCTTCACTTACCTTTCTTAGCAGGTTTGTTAGCAGTAGGCAGCGCGAGTCGTGCAGCTTGTGCACGTCGCGCGGCTGCACCGTGTGCAGTACGCAACGCGTCCGCGTCACGTCGCCAACGCGCTAGCTCGCCCGCTAGACGGGCGCGTTCAGACACCAGACGCTGTTCCAGCTGAACAAGTTATACAGGAGGGATATATATTTTTTAGTTCTGTATATTTCCATTAATAGTTAAATAATATTCTTTTTATCGACTTCAGCAAAAATAGACACTCAATTTGTAAAAATATCTATGAAAGCGTGCGGCGCGAAATTAGCGGTCAGTGACCTACGTACATACATAGCAAATGCGAGTTTACAACTGACACGACCTTGAATTTGTATATATACTTTTGACCATTATAAATTTGGTGCATTTCATTTACGCTTAACAAGAGATTTGACGGTGGTCAAGGCGTTTTAGTTACATGGTGCAACCCACATTTGCATTTCGTCATTATTTGACGTATGTTATCCTCTATCGATATGTATGTCTTAGCCCGTAATAGAAATTTGTAAAATAATGCTGAAGATAGCCTCGGGGTTATTCACATTTTTTTCTTGTAATATTTTTGTCCTGTTTGTGTCAAATGTAATTTCAATAAGCTATAAGACAAGACAAAGCGTACCTTTTTAGCCTTCTGCCGTTGTTTCTTGGCCTTTTTCTTGCCTCGGTCGATATGTCGTGAAGGTCCCTCAATGTACTGCAGCAGCGCGTCCAGGTCTCGCGTATCTTCAGGTCGGTCTTCGCGCCAACACGACACACTGCGACACTCACTGATAAATATAGAGCATCATGCATATGTATATCAATATTTTCATACAACATCATGCAGGACTAACGCTGGTTCCCACAAAACCCTTCGACGCCTTGTCAAAAAACAAATTTTTAATAATAACGACACATTTTATGACTAAATGCACCGAAATTTAAGCAATTGACGCATAATAAGTTGAACTATTCGTGATTTACACATAAATAAAATTTAAAAGTTACAATGGATTAAGATTAAATTTCAGACGTAAAAGTGAAGACCTCTAGTTCCTAAAGGCCTCTAGATTGTACAGTTTTTTTTTTTCATTTAACTCGACTCTTGAGGTAGGGTGTATGTAAACTTACCCAGAACACCCGGATGACGTAGAGAACACGCTCGAGTCTCTGCTAGAGAGAGACATAGTGCTGCGTTGTTGTTGTGGCCGGGATTGTCGTTGTTGGGCCTGTTGTTGGGCCTGCTGTTGGGCATATTGTTGAGCCAGTTGTTGAGCGTGTTTTTGGGCTTGTTCCTGGGCCTGTTGTTGGGCTTGCTGCTGTTGGATTTTTTGTTGCAGAATCTGTTGGAGAAATAAATGATTATTGTTCATACTAATAAACTACTTACTATTACTTATTGGATAGATACATAGCCAGCGAAATGTGGAAGATATTCAGCTCTACCTACAACTTAGAGTAATACAGACATGAGTGCTAGAATAGATTATTAGCATTGCCCACGTGGTTCTCCTTTCACTGTTTAGGTTGTTAGTTTTGAAAAATCCTTTTGTAGTGCACCCCTAGATAACATAAAAAACCTATGTGCCAAATTTGAAATCCGTAGACTCAGCGGTTTGGGTTATGCGTTCTTATGATAGTCAATTACAATCTTCTTTTATTTATTAAGAAGAAAAAATACATACTTAATGGAAATGTTCCTTTATTTAAAAAAATAAAAGGGATTATAAGAAAAGTTTACAACACTTACTTGTTGTTGTTGTCTAATCTGTTGTTGTTGTTGGGGCGTGAGTGTTGGCTTGTTGTGCACCGGTAGATCATATATAGGCTCCGGCTTCTCCTGTGGTTGAGCGGCTTGTTGTTGTTCTTGTTGCTGCTGTTGTTGTTTTTCCTGGTGTTGTTGAAGTAGCTGTTGTTGCTTAAGGAATTGGGCTTTCTTTTGTTTTAGTTGCTGAAAAAGTAAACTTCATTAGAATCGTAAAAAATGTAATCGTAATATTAGATCGTGCTCACGCGCTTCACCTGAAAGTAGGCAAAAGTTTAATACCATATTTGAAGTAGATTTCATTGAAACTCCGGCTATGTATGCACTGCTGGGCACGAGTCTTCACTCAACTAACTTAAGGGTTGATAGAGTTAAGGCCTTAATACACACACGCTGGCCAAAAGCGGGATGATAGATGTCACACGGTTGATGTCACGGCGGTTTCCTCAACTGATATTTAGCAGCAGCAGCGAAACAATAACAAAAAGATGTGTGGGTACGACCGGGTATCGAACCCGCGACCGCTGCTCTTTTTCAAAAATTTATATATTGTTTACCTGTAATCTTATTTGTTCCATAGCGTTTGGGTTGACTTTCCCTTCAGCTTTCAATGCTGTCGGCAAGTTGACTTGTATAGGCACTGACTTTTGTGCGACCTGCGAATATGATTATTGTTGTAAATGTAATCGTCAAAAGTTGACGAAGTATCAAGGAAGCTAGCTAATTTTGATTAGTTCGTACCAGTTTGCAAATTTCTCACCTTTTAAACCTTCATTGGACTTGTATGAGTAGTTGACCAAAATCAGTCAAATCGGTTCAGTAGTTCTCGAGTTTTAGCGATATCATATCATATCATCTATTTCATAAACAAAAATACATTTGCGTGGAAAATATTACTCAATTAAGCATGCACATAGAACCTCGATACATAGTATAAAATTAAAAAAAAACCTACAAAAGTACCTATATACAGGAAAGTCTGTGTCATGCCTTAAATTCTTCGTTATTTGAGCAATAGTATTGTGACGTTTAAATCAATTAGTAAAAAAAAATTAACCTTTACAAAATAAAAATAATATTTTTCAAATTACTTTCTTAGACAACCTTAACTTTTAAAGAGACTGTCAATTGTTCTTTATTTGTCACATCTTTCATTAGGTCAGAGAGGGTAACCCCAATCATCTGTTGTTTTACAACAGATGATTTCAGTTGTGCGACGCCAAATTTTTTAAAATCTTATCAAAATATAATGCAACTTAATTTCTGCCTTCACATTAGTAATGACCTGTAAAACGTTTGGTTTCGAGTATATAGTATAAGCCTTTCCGGTTCAGATTGTCTAAAGAAATGATACCTTAGGTTTATTTTCAGCGGGTTTCTCAGTAACAACCATCTTCGCCATTTTGTCAGTGAGTAGACGTTGTTGACTATCGATAGACTGACGTTTCGGTTGCGTTTGCACTGGGGTGGACGTGGGCGGCTGGGATTTTGGTAGTGCCTAGAAAATAATTTATTGAAAACTAGCTGCCTAGTGATTTGTCACATACTTTATAATGTCAAAGAGAGAGTTAAAATTAAACAGCTATTAGGGTTGCACGACGCAAAATTTTACAAAAACTAAGCACATCAAAAACCGTATCAAAATATAATGCTACCAGACTTGAAGAATGTCTGGTTTTTAGTATAGCCTTTGCGGTTCAGGAGTCAAAAAGATATAAACGACATATCGCAGACTCACGTCTCAGAAAAATAAAATTATTTTGAGTTTTATTCTCTCATTCCGATGGAGATTTTCACTTCACGCGTTATATTTACCGGTGGTTTAGAAGCGACTTGCGATGGCTTGTTGGCAGGTTTCTGTGGCATCGCCTCCAGTGGGGGTGTATGAGCTTCTCTAACGGAGTGCTTTCCTGTATCATGTTCACCCTGTATAAAACAAGCAGCTATAATTTATAAGGTCGTTATAGCTATAATAGGTTTAAAATTCGTTTGTCTTTGTCAGTTATCTGGACATTTAAACAAGTAAGAAAGAGACATAGTCCATTTTAACTCGAATCCACGTTTTCATCCTTAAAACAGCTCCCCACCATATGTACTACTCCAAATAATAACGAGCTTAGAATTACACTTACGTTGGCGTTTTTACATTTTTGTTTCTTCTTGTTTAAAATAAATCGTAGTCTTTCTCTCGCCTCATTGAAATTTTTTGGTACCGGTGTTGTGAGAGGGGGCTGCAATAAAAAAATATATAAAACAAAATTAAGTAACAAAGAAACCGCATTCTGGCCTTCAGGAGGGGTTTCAACATATCCCCCTCCCCTTTTTAAGTGGTAACCACAGATTACACCTAAAATAAATGACTCGTACTTTTTACAGCGATTCTCCGAGGAGTTCTGTTCTATATCTTCGAATTACACCTTAAAAAAATAAACATTCAACCAAATTGGAAGTACTCACTTCAACCCTTTTTAGTGTCCCACAGCTGGGCACGGGTCTTCTCTCAACTATCTTATGAGTTGAGAGAGTTTAGGCCTTAATCCACACACGCTGGCTAAGTGCGGGTTGGTGGACGTCACATGTCCTCGAATGATTAGTTCTTAGACATGCCGGTTTCACCGATTTGAGCAGCGGAGATGAAACCATTCACAAAGAAGTGTGGGCTCGACCAGGAATCGAACCCGCGACCTTATTTTTCTAAGGCGAGGCCCGTACCGCTGCGCCACAGCTGCTCATTGGAAGTACGATGTCCACAATTGACCAGAGTAATCGTCGTGTTGCAAACAGTTTGTATACATAAAATGTTCACGATTTTTGTTTGTGTGTAGATTTTATTTATAACTTATACATGTGTGCTGTATCTATGTGGTTACCCCTCCCCTAAAAAGTGGCAGAAACAAATAAGTACTAGAAGTTGCGTATAACACCTCGCATGTTAAATGCTTGAAGTCACAAGCCATCAGACAAAATCGACAATAACGTATAAAAAATGCTATTACAATACTCACAGCGTGTCCAAATACGGTGCAGTAACAGCACGTACACGGCTGTTCGGTTCCCTCACCAGCACAAGTGGTGCCTCCATGACCAACTGAAAAATACAAATTGTATTTAATTTATGCATGAATTATGTGACAAACTCTTCAAGGCCTCACAAATATGAATGCTGGGAAAACAAATCTAAACGGTTTCTTCATGGAACTGTTTGCGTATTGGACAAGGTTTCAGCGTGATTCAGACAGGTATACTTCATATAAATAATTATAAAACATTGACAGTTATAGGGACTGCCAACAGAATTTAAAACTTAGAACTTTTAGAATTATAATTTGAAATTTCATAATGTTTAAATTAAAATCATCAACATCAATCTGGTCAATTCAAAAAGCTTCTAACGCGCACCGTACACTGCCGCTGCGCATGCGCCAGTCATTAGTATATCGCTGACGCGAACCCACAAGATGTTGCCCTACTAAAAAGGGCTCAATGTGGCTAAAGAAGTTTTCAGTAAACAAATATTAAGTCCTAACATAGCTAATATTGCTCGCTTCAGCTTTTTAAGTACATAAACCGCATCGATATCGGTCCAATCGTTTTATAGCTACGAAGTTAAAAACTTGTACACAGATATACAGATCTACACGTACATTTTATGAATGTTATCATAGCTAAGTTTGCTAAATTCTACTAACCTTTACACACATGCGGCTGATGTGTTCCGGTCTCACAAGCCTTGGCTGCCGGCTTCGCCTTCCCAGTAGGCTTTTTGACCTCCTTCTTCTTCTCCCCCTTCTTATCTATATCATAATCATCCTTACAAGAATCGCATACACAATCATTTGTCCACTTGCAATCATTTTTTGGTGTATCACATACATCACTCTCCGATTTACTCGGTCCATTTTTAGTTAAATTCTTATAAGTAGACGCGTTTACAGTTTGCTTAGCAGTTCTTAACGCTTGTACTGATTGTTTGGCTATATCTTCAGCAATTTGCGCATTCTTTTTATCAGCAATTGAATCTTCAGCTTTTAACGTTTCTTCTAGTTCTTCATCAAGAAGATTGGCGTCAATACTAGAGCATATTGAAGCTACGTGTTTTTTGTAATTTTCTGGTACAGGTAAGCCTTGAATGATATAAGCTTTAATCGCATAAAAACTGTCTAGTAAAGATTTCTCGCCCTTGGATGTTAAAATAGCCTCACATTTAGCTAAAAGAGCATCGCTTTTACATTTTTTATCATCATCAGAATTCTCTTTGGGTTTTATTTCTTCAGATTTTTTAGGAGGTTCAGGTTTTTTCACAGCTTTCGTATTACTTTTCCCGATTATTTTTGATAGACCTCTCGCAGCGAGGATTTCAGCTTCACTTGCGGTTTGTGTAGTTTTTGTTGGTAGGGAAAGTTTGTTAATACCTTCTTCTATCTTATTTTCATACTGTTCTAACTTGTAGAGTACAACTAACCATTCGTCTCCCGTAAACGATTTCTTAGGCAACGTATCCATGTATCGCATATTTAAATCTTTCAACTTCGCCATGAAATACTCTCGTTTCTTTTCTATAGGTAAAGAAGAAAATAATAGATCAACTTCAGGTCTTTCGTCCGATTCCATTAATTCTTGAATCACGTCAAAAGCTGTTTCTGGTTCCCTTGTAATCCAATTTAAAAGCGGCTGTGATTCACTGCAGCGCCGTATTACTTGTATATATCTCAATTGAGATTTAACTATTTCCTTTTTCTCTTGGGCGAGTTTCGGGAATCTTATTATAAAGATATCTACACTAGTTCCGAGCGTCGCGGTTTGTAATGTTTCTATAAATAACATAGTCTCGCTATCGGCAGGAGACTCATTACGTTTGTTAGTTTCGCCTTTGGGTGACAATTTCTCATCAGGAACAATGTTTTTGTTGGCCAGATCTTGGATGTAACTATAAAATTTGTCCAACATTCCTTCTATTTCCATCTCTAGTAATTCTACAGGTACATTTTCTAACTTATTAGATACATAATGCTTACAGCAGTCAAAACGAGACCTAACTAGTTCTCTCAAATCGTCCATACACAGTGCATCTTTAACACAATTGTCGAATAAAGTTGACGCTTTCGAATACATTTCAGAACTAGCACTGTTCTGGTGTAGTGAAAATAAATCTTTGTCTTCCTCTAAGTATTGATCTAATTCAGAACTTTTATTTTTTTTAAGATAATCAAATACTTTGTTAATAACGACTTGTGCTGATATTGAAAATAGTATTTCTTTAAGTTCCTCCTTGTTTTTATTGTTCATTACTGCTTGGAAATCTTTATCATCTTTTAAAAGTTCAGCAATATCTTTGTTATCCAATTCAAAAGTCATTGTGCCTATTATATCACTATTTTCAGAGTTACTCTTATTTCTACGTGGAGTTTTTCGTTTTGTTGTATTTTTAGTTACTTTCACATTGTCCCTTGTTTTGTTTAGTTTTAATTCGCGAATTTGTTTAAGCGTTTCGGGTGTTAGTTGTGCTTCATTGTTAACATCAGGAAGGGTATTCATGATATTCGCAAATTCGGGTATTTCGAAAGAAGCGCTAGCCAATTCGGACAGTTTCGACGCAATTTCAGGCATATTCGCTAAAATTTGTGGCATGTTCTCGACTAATTCAGCTAGTTTCGTATTCACCAGGTTCGAATCTAATGACTCGTCATCCAGAAATTCAGCTGAATTCTTGTCTAAACTCATCATTACTTCACATATTTGTTCCAAAGATAGTTGACCTTCATCAATAATATTATCACTATCTTTATTACTGTTATACGAATGTATAATATTCTGACATTCTTCCATTGCTTTTTTAATTTCCAATCCGAACGTTACATACTTATACAAATTTGGGTCTTTAGCCTCAACTGTCTCACTAACACTCTCTTTTACATCTTTTACGGGAATTGGTGCACGACGCGCGTTTAATGGTACATTCAAAACTTCGGACGCCAATTGCTGAGTAAATTCACCTTTATCGTCTTTATTCAAAAGCTTACTAACAGGTATTAACCTCTGATTAGGTTTAGAAGTAAATACCGGCTTTGGTTCTGGCGCCGTAGGAGACATTGCCTGTAAAGGTGGGCTTACAGATTCCGAAATTTTTCCGCTAATTTGATCATCATACTGTTCTTTCAGATTCGAATCATTATTGAGAGCGAAATTCGAAAATTTTGCTAGACAATCCTTCATTTCCTTGCATAAATCTCCTGCCTCTTTCTCAGCTAGTTCTCCTACTATAGTTTCCGTATCAGAAATATTCTCTTCTCGTTCTAAAGGAAACGCTTCAGGAGGATCGGCTTCTCTCGTTATATCCTCGTCAGATTTAAAGTCTTCAGAGAGTAAACGTGCAGAATGGGCCTGAGTTTTATTCTTAAGCATTTGCAGTATTTTGTGAGGTTTAGAAATGGATGGGGAAGTGGGTTTTAGTTTTCGTTTGGGCGCGGTTGACAGACGAGGCAGCTTTGGGCTTGAGGTACGACGTTTGCGTCGAGGTAACTCTTCGATTAAAGTCACGTTGGTTTCTGCTTGGCTGTGGAGTGTTTTGCTTATTTAGAAGATCACTTTCAAAGGTGCAGTCAGTAACTAAGTAACTAACTAACTAAGTTTCTAAAGTAAATAGTGTAAACCCTATAATAGGACTTTGACAATTGCCCAACATCCCCTGAGAGAGTTAAATGGAAGGATTAAGCTTGTATGTAACTTTTTATTCCTTGGGTCTATACACTTAAAATTTGGTACACATAATCTTATGACCAATAGTGAAACTCCGGCTTTTTATTTTTCCCAAAGTACCCCTAAGTATTTGTATAAACTAAAGTTTCTCTTGATCTATTCAGTCATTTAGAAAAATTGATAAGAAATTAAATAATGCTTGATATTTTCTAGTTCAACCAAACGATAAGACACCAAAAAAGTTATTTTGTTTCCGTAAATTTGTTTTTGTAGTTAGTAGTTCTTGTTCACACTGATTCAGATTACTGTGGAAAGTAATTGCAGCAGAATTGCTTAGTCAGCTAAAAAGATCTAAGTGTATGTAAACCTTACAGTGTGAAAGTGCATAATTGTATAACCTTATTAGAAAGATAGAAACACATACCTTTCCCGATCTTGCCGTAATTGATCCTCTAGCCACATTCTGAGTCTATGGTAGTAAAGCTGTTGGTCCCGCATATGCATAACTTTTCGACGAACCTGTGAAATAATGCTTAGTTCGATACTATTCAGACAATCATGGTGTATACACCGTGACTTTTAAATGGTTGCTTTCCCGTGGCAAAAATATTTGCCATCACATTACAATACAAAAATGTACAAAACTCGAAACTAATACGTTCTTTACTCGAAAGCGTGAGAAATAATAGTAGGCAACAAAAGTAGATAATTTTACGACGTAAAATACTTGTAGGCATGTAAAAATACAAGTTACGTAAGCAAGTACCGCTTTTGTTCACAGCGAAATAATCTATCGTACGTAGCACTTAAAGCTTAAAATAGCGTGCACTTATCTTAATTGTTGCACATTCACTTATCTTAATTGTATGCCGCCACTGCTGCCGATAAAAATGTAATTATGTTAGTGTGCGTTACACCCCTCTGGTACTCCGCTTACCGCTGTCGCCCACCGACTCAAGCTATGTCGCGTGTGTGTGCGTGTGACACGCGGCGCTACTATTGCGTCGATCTTATTTAGTCATAAGTATGAGTTTAGATGTAACTAAGTTATTCTTTACTAATTATATTTTTTTTATATTTACTCTACTTCCAAAACTATATCATTCTGTCGCGGGAAAGCAACCATTTAAGTCACGGTGTATAAGCTACATATGTATGAATGTAGCTGGATGGCTATATAGATTAATGATAATATAGATAGATGAAGCAATCCTAACGAGTTTCTATCTAATTATTCATAGAAGTTCGCACTACATTAACTCAGAGACGTATCGAAAATGACATTATGGTGTAATCATATACCTCTTTGAACCTCTGCAGATGGTATTCGGGACATAGCGCGCGGCAAGGCTGCGACGAGGGTGAGGGCGGGGGTGAACCGGGCGCAGGGGGCGGCGGCGCGCGACCACCCACTAGCTGCATGCATACCTTCACATACAAACTTTAATTTTGTACGACACAATTCGTGTCATCCGCCCTTACACGTCAGGTATGCGGTAATTATACATTGTAGTCGCATTTCACTGTCCCACTGCGAAGCATAGGTCTCCTCTCCACTACCTTACGTATTGAGAGAGTTTAGAGCCTTAATCCTCCTTAACACGCTGGCCAACGTCACACATCCTCCAATGATTTGTTCTTAGCCATGCCGGTTTCCTTACGAATTTTCCATTCGCCGATATTGAGCAGTGGCTATAAAACATTGTATGAGAATTTGTATTGAAGTCTACAACTTACCGCAGACAATTTCTTTTGCTTCCTATAAACTTGTAGCTGCCTTCGATGCACTTCCGGAAGCCGTCGGTACATCGCCATTAACTTCCGGTCCACTTCTGATAGACCTATATCCACTCGTTTCCTGATTAAAACCCAAAGTCTTAAAATACAATATACTTTGCAAGATACTTTGGGCCCAAAAAAACTAATTGCAAAGCGATTATGAAAATCGAATCCTTCTAATATTATTAATGTGTAAATAACTGTGTGAATGTGTGTGTAAATAAAACACGTGTTTTTTATTTTTTCAAAACTACCCTCAGGGGGTGATTAATGTTTCTAGACCTACTGATGAAAAAAAATTAGAGTTAAAATTTGAATTAGAGAATTTTTTAGTCCTTGGTCCGATAATTCAGTATAAATAAAATATAAATATTAATAAATTACGTGTTATTTATTTTTCCAAAACTATCCCCAAGAGGAGTATATTAATAAATTTTATTTGAAAAAAAAAATAGTTTCTGTAGAACTTTTAGTTCTTGGTCAGATTCTCTCGAAATAACCATACAAATAATGAAAAATGTGTTTTCTTTTCTAAACTACCCCCGGGGTGTGTAAACAAAGTTTTGTTTAAAAAAATAATTCATGGAACTTTTTATTCCTTGCTCCGATTTAGTCAGTTCTGTATAAATAAACCTTAAAACAAATAAAAAAAAACGTGCTTTACATTTACTCCGAAACTACCCTCGAGTGTGTGCATAATGTTTTGTTAGAAAACAAAATAGTTATTATGGAAATTTATTATTTAACTTATGGTTTATTTACACTGAGTTTTGAGGGAATGGGACCCAGGATTAAAAAGTTTCATACAAACTTTATCACTCTATCTAACCCTCATAGGGAATGATTTTAATAATATTATTAGCCTATGTCCTATTCCAGTCTGCACCACCTAGGTTTTAAATTTCATTACAATCGGTTGAGTAATTATTAAGGTAACAAACATTCACAGACACCCACACACACACACTTACTTTCGCATTTATAATATTAGTAAGATGAATTCTGCAAGTCAAAACCTTTCAGTTGATAACCTGAGAGGTTTGCAAGAAAATTTGTGATCCACGATCCACGAAAACGGACTATTGTATTGCCACAGGATATATAAGGGTGCGTGCAAAATCGGTCATTTGGAAGGGGTAAAATTTAAGTCCCTAGATTTGATCCATCATCATCAACAACAACAATAATCTCTTTAACCGTAAGAGTTCACGGCTATTTAAGCGTGAGTGAACACGACTGTTTAAGCGTGGTCGCCCAAGATTGCTGGGCATCGGCAGTGTTTACGCAGCTTTCATGGCCTGAGTATCCATCACGGTTGGTTAACGTAAAGGGTTCCGCCAGTCTACGCGTGAACGTCTACGACAGCTTAAGCGTGGCCGGCAGTTGCCCACGGTGCGTAACTCACTGATACACGTCAGAGCAGCTTTTGTATGGACACACACACATTTGTTGGCAATAAGAGAATTGTATAAAAACTAAACTAAAAGAAAGTATGCTGTATAGTTGTTGAGTCTGCAACGTACCTGTCAACATACGTATCTAAAGCTGCGTGTTGCGGGCACTCGTCGCAGTGGTGCAGTACGCGGTCCATGAGCCGCTCCACGGAGGCGATGGAGCGCATGAGCGTGCGCACGGTGCGGCACAGTTGTTGCGGCGCCGCATCGCTGTCCCCTCCAGAACACACGGCCGCGGCAGCAGCTGCAAGTAGTGATGACGCGCGATCCACTGATGACCCACTGCCAGAACCCGCCTCCGATTCCGACACTATCCGACAGCAAGTTATGTTAAGTCGCTTCTGCCATGTTAAGTTAACAATTCGCCGTGTCCTTCATGTTTTTCATAGTACAAGTTTAAAAAAATTGTGTTGAGATAGATATAGTATAATATCCCAACATATTAATTATTCACTTCTATTCCCACACTATAGTTCAGAAAAACCACTTCCGCCATCTCAACATTAACAAGTAATTTTATAGCTAAAACCCTCGTTAAACCCAAAAATGACACAAATAATAATGTAATGTAAATAAAAGCGTGTTAAAAATGTATTGTGCGATCATTAGCAAAAGTGGTAAACCAAATCTATAATATAAAATAATAATTATGAATATAAAGAAAACAAAATTTGTTTCTTAAAGATTTGCCCCCATAAGCATGGAAATCTTATAAGCCTCTATAGTTCAAACGGATGATCAGACAAACGAAATATAAACCTATTTTGGCTATTATAAGCCATATGACGTTCATGAATGAGATGGGGGGGGGGGGGTTGGTCTTAGAATATCAAATTGAAATTTAATTTAATTTTAGATTAAAAAAATTTTATGAAAAAATAATTATCTTATTAATTACTGTCAGAAATAAAAAATCTAGTTTTCAAACTAACAATCGTCCAGATCGAAGGTCCTATTAGAGTCGCTGCCGTTAGCTTGCTCCTCGTCAGGGTGCTCCTCGTCGGCTTGCTCCTCGTCAGCTTGCTCCTCGTCAGCCTGCTCCTCGTCAGCTCGCTCCTCCTTCTCTTCCTCTTCCCCCTCCGCTTCCCCGCTCTCTGCGCTCTCTCCACTCTCCGCACTGTCTACACTTTCCATGCTCTGCTCGCTCTCTCCACTCTCAGCTGATTCCGATATCTCTGGCGGTCTAAAGTAAAATGTCATCTTGTCACGAAGTGTACAAAAAAAACAATAAGTAAAAAATTGTGTAAGCGACAGGGAAGCGACAGATCTGCCTCACTTAGCGGTGAAATGCATATAATGCTTCTCCGTGCGGGGTGGCAGTGTACGAAGCTCCCGCGCCAAATATTTCAAACTAGCTGCCCACCTTAGCTTCGTCCGGCTAGTGTAAGTACCCAATATACATTTTTTTACACAAACCATCTCCTAATAATAACAAACACAAAAAAAAGAATTATCCAATTTGATGCACTCGATTGGAAGGTATGCACATACATTTCGAAGATTAATTTTTTTATAATAGAAGAGATGCCCAGTTCGCTATGGATCGTCGAAGAAAATCACGCGCGGGGCTGCGAAGCCAGTGTGTTATAACCAGCGGCACGCTCCGCGCTCCCGCGCAGATTGATAGATACTGCGCGGGACGCCTTCCCGCACATTGATGCGTGGGCAGTGTGATGTCCTAAGCATGTTTTCTAAAAAAATTCAGATACTTGCATACAATGTCAAAATCTGCGGCGCTCCGTCGAGGTGAAGTGTGGTAAACGCTTAAAAAAACAGATCAGAAGCTACTCGTAACATCAAATATAATTAAATTCTAAACAGACTACACTTACTTGGCACCCGTCCCATCGCCCTGTTGCAATTCTCTTCTCGCCGTTTCAGCATCAGTCTCATTCGTAGGCTAAACAAAAAAAAAATAAACCCGCTTTGAATACCTATCCCAACCTGAACTTTTCTTCGAACCGTTTCATGCCGCACTATTTCATTTTTTCAGCCAATTTTTACAAAAATTACTTTATTGTTTTCATATTTATGCATATAAAATAAAAATGAAAATTTTTTTTTTTTTATTTATATGTAAAGATATTTTTATATGAAATTAAAAAGATATAGGCAATGCATGCGTATATTGACATTAGGTAATTGTAGATAAGTTCTACAAAAGTTTATTTATGATGAGCGCGACACCTACAAACTTGACTTTTTTGTAACACTTTTCTTTTAATAAATAATTAAAAACAAAGAAAGAAAGAACATAACATAAAAATAAATACCAAATAAATATTATAATGTAATTTTCAAACATTTTGTCAAAATGAAGTCTAAAATATCCAAATGAGTAGTGCGCTCGTTGCATTATAATAATGCATAATATGTCATTTACTTGCAAAATTTTGCTATTTGCTAAGCGGTTCGGTGCAAGATAGAAGCAAAGATTGTATAATAAAAAAATAGCGAAATAATGTGATCTAGATTGAAGTGTTGTTTTCTATATATTTCTGTAATCTATAAACCATTGTGTGACAAAACTACTTACCTTAGACGCAGCGGTATCAGATTTATCGCCGTTGAGCTCATTGACAGCTTGCATCATGCCGAAGAAAGAGATTCTGTGTGTGAAGAATAATTTTTCAATATCCTATATCGATATAATACCAGTATCGATATATTCTTTTTTGTTGTGTTTGTCATTTTTAGGATAAGGTACTTTTAAAAGAAAAAAAATAAAAAAGGTCAGGGAAAGTTCAAAAATTTAGGGTAACTTAGCAACCATATTAATTTTGATAATGTAACCTTAGCGTGTTTGACGATATGATCGTGTAGTGTTTGACATGCCATTAGTTTGACATTTGGCGCGATTAACAGAATGCACTCTGGCTGGAAATATCAGTTCATTATTCTTCTTTATGACATGACAACGTTTATAGGGTCAGCTAGTTTGATATAAAAGTATTTCTAGACTAACAGTAAAGTAAAATTACCTTAACAATTGCTTCCTTTGTTGAGCACACAACGTCCTCGGTGTAAGACAATCGCAGCGATGTTTGTATCCCGCCCACGCGCTCACTACATATGAACAAAATGTATTGTCATTATTTTAAACTAAATAGGTGCATAGGTTTAATGTGTATATGTACCGTCAGACATAGGTGCGGAATCTGACGTAGGTGTGTGATCTGGGAAAGGAGTGCGACCTAACAAGAGAGTGTGGCGTAAGGAAGAGGCCTGGAAACGGAGTAAAATTTGATGGAAATGTGTCTCTAAGTGTTCCGCTGTCTAGTAGAATACTCACGGTCGTGCGGCGTGGTCCGCTCCGCCATGTCCTTCAGCCTGGCGGGTGTAGACGCTCGCTGGTGTGGCCGTAGGTACCTATCGAGGCGCGCGCGGGCGCCGGGCACCCAACCCCATCGCCCCCGCCCACCCCCAGTCCCCACGGGTATCATCTCCACCTAACAAATGATAGGCTACTTTAATCTTCAGTCGTACGAAACCAATTTGAAATAAATTTAACACATTTTTTTATCAGAATGGGTCAGACTTATTTCTGAATAACGTAATGTCTAGAGATTCAGAACAGAATAAGGGTGCGCGTAATAATATGGTTAACAGTTGACGGAAAATAGAATCTAGAGGTGGGAAATAATGTTTGCACTGCTTTCGGCCGTTGACATTGGATTACATAATGTATATAGCAGAAATGTGAAAGCAGCCAAAATATGTTTGAAGGTATCATCACAGTATTAGAAGGGAGCATAACATGGCTTTTTAAGAGCTTTATCACCTCTTCTTGCCATCACCTAATAAGATGTGAACGAAAATCAATACGGAAATCGTGTTCGAGTATTAAGACCCATCTATTTCAAAATCAAGGCAGCAAAATACAGCTTTTATAAAATCATTTCCGGTATCATTTTTAGAGTAAACATACAGGCGTACAGCGTAAACGCCCTAATTTTAGTTCCAAGATGGCGGAAGCGACTTCTAACAATATTTTTAAAAGATGGCGAATTCAAGGTTGACCAGTTTACAGATTACGAAAATTTTAAATATGAAAATAAACATAATGGAAATTATTTTACACTTAACTTTAAACAGATATTGTTTGCAAAATTAACAGTGATAAAGAACCCGAAACAGATATTTATACAAGTCCGAGATCGAAGATGGCGGAATCGACTTTTTATAAACAACCGCCATGAGTATCATTTGTACATTATATTATGCTAATGTAGTCCACACTATGTAGTACAGCATATTATAAAGTTTCGTACTATTTGGCGGATAAAACTGTTTGGGACCAAGCTAACAACACTACGCAATATTAATTATTATTTTTTACTTATTTTATGTAGAATTAGAATTCTCAAAGTAATAAAAACATATTGACTAGGATGTATGAAAAGATGGCCGCCTAATTCTACTAGTAGGTACTACAGACTGCTCAGAGTACGAGTAGGAACTTAATATTATTGAAACTGACCTTGAAGTTGATAGTCGACGCGGCGTTGAAGTTCTCAAGTATCTTGCAGAACCTCTCCACCGCATACCTGTTTCAGAAACATGCTTTTATCACCCCTATTGCGCACTGGCAAAACATGCACATGAAAAATATGTTGCAAACACTGGACAGTGTTTGCAACATATTTTTCATGTGCATGTGCTAAACAGTATGTTTAACGTTATAGTAACAACTCTTTCACCATCGGCTCGTCAAATTGTCGACAGTGACTATTTACACCCCATTTAACGTTTTATTGATTGCCGGGTCTAGTAACAGCCGCAACTTTCTAACTCTGTAGGAAGTTAACTATATCAATTACAACTTACTCTTCCTCCAATGGCTTATCGAACTGTCGACAGAGACAGACGTCTTTCACAATTTGTTCCGTTGTTTCGCTTTGCTGCGCCAATTTGCACAACTGTTCGTGTATTATACTGGCCCCTGCTGGAAAAAAAAAATATGTACCTAAACGTAAAAGGCCTCGTGTTGCTAGCGTCCATCCCTAGTAGCTTATTACTACATATTTTAGACCACAGACTTTAGAGTTATAACTTGCAACCATAGACTTACCCCTTATTCATAAAACTTTTATAAGCTCATAATAGCTAAAAAAGGTGAATAATTGTCTCTCTGTAATTTTGACATGATACTAGTAAATAAAAGAGATATATTTAAATATAGAGGCTTATAAAATTTTTTGAATAAGTGGGTTATAATATTAAAGGTCACCTTATAGTCGCCGAGTTGTGATACCAGGTTTGATTTGCCTTCGTGTAAATTTTAGAGTTGGTATGGACCACAAGCAATAAATTTCCTTCAGGATGTGGCAACTTATGACCTGTCATCCGAAACCTGGTTGCGTTGGCGTTGATTTGCTATCTCTTTCTATTTAGTTGGAATCGCCAAAAAAAAAGTTCTTTAGATTAGCACTTATAACATTCTAGGTCTATGTTCAAATCACACATACTTCGTAGACAATGCATGTCAATGGTATTTAACCGATTTAAAATAAAAGAAAGATTATTTATAGTTACTTGGTTGAAGAGTCAGTGTCTTTCTAATAGTATTTATATCGTTGGGTAAAGCTTTGACTACCCGCGCCGCCGCTGCGACTGTGTTGCCACCTGATGAACATAAAAATAATGATAAAATGTTATGTCAGTCGTGCGCTGAGCGTAGACCGGTAAAGACGTCTAGATAACGCAAGTTTTACGAAGCACGAGTCGACGTATTCTATTGCAGATCAATATTAGTGTGTATCAATAGCAATAGTAAAACCAATTTTTTGTCCATTTAACTACAGAATTTCTCTGCGTACCAGAACGCAGATTGAAAGGTGAGAATCATTATTGCCGACGTCACAAATGAAAATTTTTTTTCGTGATCGGCAGATTGTAATTCGCCCGCATCCCTGATATATTTGTTATGAAAAGTGAGGGTAAAAATTTTGTACCACTTTATTATAAGATGCTGATTTCTAGTATTGTAACATTCGAACGTAACGTAACGGTAGCCTGTCATTATACTCACTGTGCGCTAACGCCCACACGACGTCCCTGATGAACGCTTGCAGCGCGTCGCTACTGTTCGCGAGACACAGACACAGCCGGCAGTGGCAACCGAACCTAGCGCGGTATACCCAATCCTCTGTCACCATCTCTACACTCCTGATGACAATAACATATAAAACTATTAGTAAGGATGCTCGCAAACGAATCAGTGTCACTGGCATAGCGATCAAAATTAATAAATTCATATGGCAATACGTTGACATCGGTTGGGGAAAAAATATTATTGAGTACAAACATCGCATCGGTTGAACACCGAAAACGCTTTGACCACGTTTTGACGTCAAAGGACTCTAAGAAAACTTCGGTGTCTAGTCTGCTGTGGCTGTGACATTGATTTAATGACATAGCTTATTAAGGTATCCACAATGAAGCCAAAATGTCAGTGTTTGTTATCCCCACTAGTAATATTCTATGGACTAATGTGGCTGACATGGTTTCGTATGTTTACGAAAAATAATAATTTATCGAGGGCCTATTTTATTCCCTCTGATCAGGCATTAAATAATTAAACAAAACAAATCTATCTCCTCTCTCGTCCACAAAAAAATTCTCTCCTGTCAACTCCTTCCTCCTTCAAATCTCTCTCCTTTCAACAAAACAAAATCTCTCTCCTTTCATCTTATACTTTCTCTTCATTGCCTCTTCCTTTCTTTTCCTTACTCTTTTAACTAAACTGGAAACTGCAATGGGGATCAAAGACGTATTTAATATCGTCTTGATACCCAACTCGAATATTCCCGAACTTTCGTTCCAATGTACCCGATTCTAAATATATCTATTCAATAATAGATGTCACTAGTTTCATCTCCTTGTTAACAGACCAGTTTTCCTTCTGAATCACTAGATGGCACTTCCTGCCGTAATAATATTTACACAGAAACAAGGTGCCAACCATAATTAACGCCATTAGATTATGATTGGTGGATTAAAAGACGTTCTGTTTCAAGTTACTTTAATTATATATTTTGATAAAAAAAAAAATTAAAAGGAATAATATGTAGTTACATGTTTGTGATTCTACGTTCACTGAAAAACAGCAGAAACTATTTATATGAAACTTTGCTAGACAGCACTTTATTCAAATATTGTATAAAATTGTACTAGTCAAAATGACAGGGAATCAGGGAAGATGCCTAAAAAGATATGCCTAAAAAATTTCATAAGAATCGGTCAAGCCGTTTAGGAGTTTGGTAACTAAAACTGTGACACGAAAATTTTATATATTCGAAGATTACGAATATGTTTTAGTACAAATAGATAGTAATACTTACATATTAGTTCCAATGAGTGTGAACATGAGTGCACTGATCTCACACCACGAGTGAAACACACCGAGGAGCCACTCAGGTACCGGTTGGAACTCGGGAACCGGCTCGCTGGCTAGCCTCTCTGCTTCTGTAGACATTTAATAATCATTTAAAAAGACGACATGGACACCATTTTAATGTTATCTAATTGTCAGATTTTGCTTTATTTAAAAGCACACATCGGTTACAATTACACTTTGTTTCATTTTGGTTGTAATAGTTTGGCTATCTGATTGACGGCCTGTAGGCTTAGAGCCTAGAGGACCTTGATTGCTAGTTCTGTTTGGGTGTAAGTTACCTAAATTAAATATGTGTATATAAAAAAATGTTAGTAAGTAGTATATCAGTTCTTAGTGACCATAACACAAGCACATTAATTGTTTAAATTGGGACTGTAGACCGCTGTGTGTATGTGTGAAAATATTAATAGTATTATTAAAACTCTATCTCATAAACTAGGGGCAACCTCTTTAATAAAATCCTACATAAGTATGTACATATTTACAAAAAAAAAGTATTAAAGTAGTATATCAGTTTCTAATACCCATAACATAGATGGCGCTGTGTGTTTGTAGGAAAATATTATGCAAAAATAATAATAATGTAGTCAAAACATATTTTTATTGGGAATAAGATAAATAATTAAAATACAAACAAACAGTAGATAAGACTTGAACAGGAAAAATGAACGAAGGTCAGCAAATTAAGACAAATATGTCATTAGAAGATTCTGTATGACGTGAGTGTTATCAGGAGCAATAATCACTCGCCAATTATGTGAATATCGTTTTTAGCATAGCAACGAGTAATATTCCCGTTGTTCGTTAAGTATCTTAATATATATAAATCTCGTGTCACAATGTTTGTCCTCAATGGACTCCTAAACCACTTAACCGATTATAATAAAATTCGCACACCATGTGCAGTTCGTTCCAACTTAAGAGATAGGATAGTTTAAATCTCAAATTATAGTCGCAATTTCAATTTATTGCTAATTATTTGTCTGTTATTATTTGACAGTCACAATTATCTGTTAACTCCAAATGATTCTAACAGATGTCGATACCTTTCGACCGGGTTGAGTAAGTAATCAATAGATGGCGCTGCTATGGTTATCACATTTTATGGAAATTGTTGAGTGGACTGAAGCTACCCGGGCGACGCTGGGACGGGCCGCTAGTAGTATAATAATTATTAAATTCTGAGACATTAACACACAGCCATGTTTATCTCAATTTAAAAAGAGTTGTCATTGAAACCAAATAACTGATGCTATTATAAATCTTTTGTAAATACATACATATAATAGATAAATACACCCAGACTAGATAAACATTATTTATCATATAAAGATATTAATTTGTCTTGGGTGGGAATCGAACCCTGAACCAGCGGCGTGAAAAGCAACTACCTTTCTTGTCTCTTCAGACAAGAAACTGCTTTTAAACAAAACATACATAGCAAACAGCTACTGATTACTAGTAATGGACTAATTCACATTCATTTTAACACTCGAATGCTTCATTAGCATTTCAGAAATTAAATGTAGTTGCGAAATTCTGTAAAATATGCAGCGAATTCACCACTCGCTTCATACATACTCCTATAGCATGCACATTACACTAAACGCAACCGGCAGCATGCACTCTCTGTCGCACGCCACCACATATCATATCTCTTTTTCACGTGACCTTGATTTACAACGTTCACTTGCGAGTGAAATAAATCATATACTTAATTATTATGAATTCATATTAGCAATTAGCTTACGAATAGCAATTAGCGTGCTAATACTCTTGAATTTACACGCTCGTGAAATTTATATGAATTCGCATTTATTTCCATCACTACTGATAACACGATTGGGGACCAAGCGAGTTCAAGTACACAATAATCGCAGAATACACACAAATATGATATTGCAATAAGTAGTTTAGTTCACACGCACTTAAATAGTCACGTTTAGTTGAGGGTCACGTTCAGTTTTAAATTAAACAAGTAGAGCTACGGTATGCACCACTGATATATGATGGAAATTCTGCGGGTACGCACAAAGTGCTTTACTTTCACCTTTGCTGTGCGAACACATCATAATTTGCATGTGTATAAATGTGAACACCTTTAATGTATCTACCCATGTTTTGACGGCCTGTTGCCGTAGTGTTTAGTGACGCTGACTGCTAAGCCGGTCGTGGGTTCGATTCCCACGACCAAACGAGACAAACCTTTGTGTGATGAGCATGACTGTTTGTTCTGTGTATAATTTATCTATAATATGTATGTACTACCAGTGCGCGATAAGTTGAGACTCGCCTCCCATGTTGTACTGTAGGCAACGCCATTTTTTAAATCTTAGTCTCGTACTGGCTTAAGTCACAAAATGAGGAAGTGCTCCAATTTTATAATCTTATTTGATACTGTTTCGATAATCGTTATTAGAGTTACTGCGATATTTTATTGTTATTTATTGTGTTAAGTTTATTGTTATAATGAGAAATCTCGTGTTAAAAGTGTTGCCCTTTTTTGTCAATTAAAATTAGAACAAACAGTTGTGTTTACCTGTTGATCAGGCAGTAAAAAGAACCTGTATGGACTTAAAAAAAATAGCAGAGACGATCGCGGGTAGAAACTTGTTGTGATATTTTTTTGTGCATAGGACAACCACGTTAGTGATGTCACCGTCCCCAGGTTTCAACTTACTGCGCACGGGTAGTATATAATAAAAAAAAAACTACATTTAAGTAGTACATCAGTTTCTAGTACCCGTAACACAAGCAGATACGATTCCTTAATTTGTGACTAGATGGCGCTGTGTGTATGTGTGAAAATATTATTTTTATAAATGATTTAGTAACTGCCAATAAGTGGAATTCGCTGCCGGCATCTCTGTTTCTCTATGAAACTGTATTTATTGGGTAAGCGTTGCATCCAGAGCACGTCATTCAACAGACAAACAGTAGTCAGGCGAAATCCTATCACAGAATAAGAATAAAAACGACTACCCCTATATACTTAAATATGACTGGCCGGTTTCTAGTGGATCATCTGGTCCCAAGCTAAGCAGAGCTTGTGTTATGGAAACCAGATAACTGTTATATACTATACATATAATACTTTTCTTTTGTAAATATATACTTAAATATAGATAATTACACCCAGACACAATACAAACAGACATATTTAAAGAAATGTTTGTCTCGGGTGGGAATCGAACCCACGACCTGCGGCGTGAAAAGCAAGTATCTTACCGACCACGCCACCGGCCCCCAATCTTTATGTGATAAGCATGATTGTTTGTTCTGTGTCTAGGTGTAATTTATCTATAATGTAAATGTATTTACAAACAAAATGTATTTAAATAATAACACGAGAAATATAATCGCTTAATTATCAACGGCCCGGTGGCTTGGTCGGTGTAGATACTAGCTTTTCACGCCGTGCAGGTCAAGGGTTCGATCTCCACCCGAGACACACATTTGTGTGATGGACATGTCTCGAGTCAGGGTGTAATTATCTATTGTAAGTATATAGTTATTAAACACTGTGGTGAGTGGAAACGCTGGGAGAGGACGCCCTAGGAGGACATTAGCTGATCTCATCGGTGACGGTGCTCAAAAGGGACAGGTGCGTAGCACTGACAACCGCCACAAGCGCAAGAAAAAATAAAGTAAAATAGAATGCGCAACTTGACCAAAAAAAATATTTGTGCACTTCTAACCATTCCACAATGTTTTTTTTGTTTCTAGGGTTTGCTGGTAGAAAATTCAAATTAGATTAAGCTCGCTTGTGTACATGTGCTGTTTTCTATTTATTAATTGTTTATGTTAGTGTTTTGTGTCCTATAAAGAATAAGAACTCGTCAACCTGTAAGATACATACACCTTTAACAAAATAAATGTGGAGATACATACCACAGACATAGTTTAGGAGCGCTGCTTCCTCTTCCGGAGTGACTGCGGAATCCTCCAAGTCCAACAACTCACTGCCCGAGAGCCTGATGAACAAGTAACACTAATTACTGACCCGCCCCAGCTTTCCACTGCTATGTCCTGTGTTGTAAGTGTAAGCGTCCATATGTGCACAGCAGCAGTGTCCCAAGCTGGGCACGAGTCTACTCTCAACTATCTTACGAGTTGAGTGTTTAGGCCTTAATCTATGAGCAGCGGTGGCGCAGTGGTACGCGCCTGTGCTTAATAATATAAAGTCGCGGTTTTGATCCCCATTCGTGCTTACACATCTCTATGTAAATCGTTTTATCATCGCTGCTCAATATCGTTTCATTATAGATCTAGCAAGGTTTCATTTATAGAAAACTTTGTTTGATACGTGCTTTCAGGTAATGAAAAACTGCTACAATATTATTAGAATAAGAAGGTAAATTTCGCCACAACGTATAGCTCAGGTGGGGAACTGGGTGGTCTCGACACCAGATGGATTGAAATTCAGAAGATAATTTTCTTGAATTCCTTGTTCTGTGAGATAAACTATTACAGGGAGCACTTTAATATGAATTTCCAAAAAAAAAACATGCACAGGTACTTATCATGTAAGTCAAAGTGTGAAAAGCGCGCATTTATCGTTTTATTCTAACAATTCAGCACGAAACTATTTGAATTTATTAACCTTCCACCAGCATTGATAGATATATTCGTGAAAACTGCATTTCAATATGTTGCTTAAAATTACAGTCAGTCACAAAAGTCGATTAACATATTCAATGTTAACACAAATAGATTCCATCAATATCTATCATGAAGACAGATTTTCATCTCTTTAAGCTTGTCCATAGTTATTAGTGTACAATAAACACTCACACAACACTTTTTTATGATTTTTTTTACCTACTCAATTCGACTTTGTTTTTTTTCTTGTATCTATGTTATTTATGCCACACTTCCGCCAATTTAAGATCGATTTTGATATTTTTCATTTTATTTAAAAGTATATATTTAAATTGTATCAAAATAGCTTGAGAGGGTTTTTAGTTATGTTTAAAACATTCAAGTCGGTTCGTATTTTTTAAGGATATTATTATGTGTTGGGATCTTTGGTAATAGAGAATTTATTGATTAACTTTTGTAGCTGACTGTATATACAAATTCAAAGCGACGACAATTTTTCTGAAATGAACTTGACCTTCACTACGATTGCAACATGATCTTGTTACATGGATTTTTTTATATTCTACTGTTTTTTAAAATGTGCTAGAGTTTATTATTCCGCCATTTTGTAATAGCAGCCATCTTGGATTAATATTATATGAATTCTTCAAGATAAAGCCCTTTCCTTTTATATAGTCATACCGAGAGGTTTGCAAAAAATTTGGTGATCCCCAACTTTATGGCGGCAGTCATCTTGTAATTATAAGGATGTTGAATACGTATTATTGTACATAAGTATGATCGAAGTTATGAATTGTGCCAAATGAACATACAACTTACATGTCATTGTGGGATTCCTGCGGATCATCTTCTAGAGGTAAGTCATCTCTGACACTGTCTTCTGCAGATGCTAACAGCTGTAAGAAGATAACCAGTCAACCAATTTGTATACACTTTCAACGAGCTTGTCTATACTTACTATTGAGTATAATACGTTCATACAAAAGTACAAAATCGACTCACATTGCACTATTGAACACTGCCACCCAAAATACAAGTATTTGCTTAGTTTGTGCAACAGCATCAGTACCTATTGTATAGTTATAAGTCACCCTGTAAACATCTATAATTTTGGGACAATAAAACACTTGTAATTTTATTTATTTATTTATTTGATAAAGATTTTTTAGCGTTTCAGGGTCGTACCGAAACCCTATAAACTTTATCTTGCACTGAAGAAACTGCTGCAACGCCAGAGGAATCAATCACTCGTTGCCGATCCTTTAGATGTGGATATCCCTGGCTACCTAAATAATACACATGAACACAACCTACAGTTATTACACGCAGTGTATTCTGTTAGGTATACGGTACCTATCTCCGCCATCGGAATGCTCATCTAACGAAAAAATATCACTGTGCCTGCCTCACTATTCAAACTTAATATAATAAAAATAAGGCAGTCTATTCTGAGAGGTGGACGGTACCTCCTCTTCTAGTTCTATTCCTGCACGGAAACCAGTGCAGTAGAATGTATCATCAACAATACTGACAGGAACTTAAAACATGTACCTAGAAAAACTAAAGGCGTATTGCGTACTGCCCAGCGTGAATGCAGGATTGACGCGTAGACCGAAACGGCTTGCAAGGCCCAACATACCTCAAATCACCTGCATTATATACTAATAATATGTCACACGCAGCCATTCTCCAGGGCATGTATGGAAGAGAGAGAAACAGCCACCCACGTAGTCATCTGCTGTTAAGGGATGACGCAACTACAGGAAGGCGTCGGCAACATCAAGGGTCTGCTAGGATTTCTCCTGAGCGGAGCTGGCTATAGCGGCGCCAGTTCAATCACACAAAAAGGTACACATACGAGACGTCCGAGTTGCAGAAAACAAGCCCACTCCAAACTATAATATAGCCAGTGTAGACATCTAAAACGTCGTAAACGCGCGTATGAGTGTACAGACCTGTAGTATGTCCTCATGGCGGATCAGGAAGTGTTCAGGATCAGGAGTAGGCGCGTCCGAGCTTATCAGGGGCAGTAAGAACTGGCCCATCGCTGGTGTTTCAACCTATAATCAAACAATTATATTGCAAAAGACTTAAAACCCTCTTCATATAGTAAAAGTTATTTATCACAAGTATGTAAGTACAGAAGGGTACACCCAAGCTATGCATTTCCAGTATAAGCTGATCTCGCATTGTACAGTATTTCTGTATAACAAGAGGTGCTGACCTCTTGTTACTGGAAGCTTGTGTAACAGTGTGTAGGTTGCGAAAAAATATTATCGTAATCTGCTTAATTGATTTTTATGACTGCTGAGCAGGAGGTAGCGGGTTCAACTCTCAACCAGGACAAATCTGTGTGTAATGAGCATGATTATTTGTTCTGTGGGTATGTATTTTTTTTAATTATCTATATTTAGGTATATATAAAGAAAATTACAATAGTACAAGCTGTGCTTAGTTTCGGATCAGATGACCGTGTGTGTTAATGTCCCACTATATTATAATTATAAAAAAATGTAGGTATTAAGTAGTATTTAAATTCCTAGTACCCCTAACACAAGCAAAATAATTCCTTAATTTGGAACTAGATGGCGTTTACACAACGCATATCAATAAAGACATTATTTTATAACCCTGTATCTTAATCTAGGGGCAACCTTGTATCTTTAGAGTCAGTGTTTACCTGAGAAGGACACGATTAATACTAATGGCAGACGGAGTCATTCCATCCTATTCTCATAAATGATTTTATGTGTGTATGACGACATATTTTACATATCGGCAGAGTAATACAAATCGCATGAATTTAAACTGACAACCGGCACAATCTTAATCTTTGGTAATCTTACCAAAATTAATATGACACTGATCGGCTCATCAATTATTAGAAGGGTGTGGTTTATTTTTTTTTTGAGACGTAAGTCTACATAAAATTAGTCCAACTTTTTTACTTGTGTGTGTTTCTGTGCCTGTGTATGAATGGTGTTTGTGAGTGTAAGGGAGAGCGGTAAAGTTTATTCCATTTATATAAACTTACAGCAACTTTGTGGTGATAGACATCGCACTCGACGTTGGCCGCGCCAACCGAATCCTTTGCATCCGAACTGTCGGATGAATTAGCTGCGAACAAAAATGAATGTTTGAAATACAGGGACAATTAATACAACACCCATTCTAATAGTGAAAAATCAAAGTCAAAGTAGCCTAACTGCAAACAAGTTAATAATTTAAAAATAAAAAATCCCACTGCAATGCTCTTAAACTAACTCAAAAATCATACGAGCCCTAACTCGAAGGGCTTGTGTCATTTTATTACGGAGTTCCTATGGCCATTTTCCAGCTCCATCATCAGACCCTAGATACCGTTTAGGCACAAAGTACTCACCTCAAGTAATGTTCCAATGTAAAGTTATGTTAAAATAAAAAAAATCAGACTCACAAGCGTCTTCCACCTCGGTCCACTGGTCATCGGAGTCGGAATCAGCGCCGACGTCGGAAGCGTCGGAAACCACCTCGACACGACGCACACGCATACACACCGCGCGGCGAGCCGCCAGGCTGCGGCGACGGGATAGCTGATGGGAAACCATTACATTAAGTACCACTAGTACGAGTACGTTAATATGAAAAAATAGAATATTACCGTAAACTAGTCAGTATGTTCAACGAAAAAAAAGAAAACAAAAAATAAATGGTAGAAATATAATTGGCCATGGCTGCAAAGCCGGAGCTCGTGGGTTTGATTCCCACTCAGGACAAATCTTTGAGTGATGGGCTGATTGTTTGTTCTGTATCTAGATCTAATTTATCTTTATAGCATGTATTTACAAAAAAAAAACAATGTAAGTACTATATTAGTTCTAAGGACCTACCCATAATCACAAGCAAATATAATTGCTTAATTTGTTACTAGATGGCGCTGTGAGTACGTGTAAAAATATTATCATTATTAATTTGTAAGTATTTTGAATTACAGGCAATACAGCTCCTCATTTTAATAAGATAAAGATGTAGTTTGAAAACTTTCTGAAGCATTCAGGCAGACATTGCTGACATAATATGTTTCGTATGCTATGATCACTGACTAGATACCACAAAAATCAAATAAAAAAATCAAAATATTTTTATTAGTATCCAGCAAAATAGTATTTACATTGACATTGGTGATTGGAGCACCCTTGTAAGCAACACATCACTATATTGAAATACTGTATGAAATTGCAATCGTCAAATGTTTGCAGGGTATCGGGGAGGATAGAAAATTTTTATTAGTTTGCTCAAGTTCTAGTCGTTCAACGAAGCAATCAAAATTAGATTATGGTCGGATGATAATAATTGTAGAGGTACAACTTAGGTTATAGCCAGGGGTCCATAGGTTTTTTTTTTGCTGATGACCTAACCCAATCGGCCGGAAGGGCCTCTATTGGTTCCCCGGACTTTTTCGGTGAGCCGTCCGAGGACGGTCGAACCGATTGAGGCCCATAGGTATCTCACATTGTCACAATATAGTGGTGATGTACTGTTAGCCATACCTCTTTCCCTTTAGCAATGGGCCGTCGCCTGGGCACACGTTGCGTGCGCGTGTATCGCGTTTGTCGCGTGCCTCGGCCTCCCGACCAGGATGACGATGTTGATGACCCACTCGCAGACGCACGGTGACCCATCTGCACAGAAACGTTACATTTACTACCACAAATATGTTAAAATTAAAACTTCAATAGTGTAATAATTAAAAACATACAACCCAAATCACAATAGTGTTCATTTTTAAATTGTTTAAAACATTTCAAAAACTAACATCCTAGGTTAAACCCATATTGCTCACTCTAGCTTATAAACTTTAATAAAGTCCATCAAAATTTGTCATATCAATTAAATCTGTACACAGGTTGTGTATGGTCAAGCTTCAAACACAAAATGACTTTGTGTAGCAGAGAGGCCTTCTGGGGTGTTATATTATTCTTAAACTGCACCAACTGTTGCTGTTTAATAAAGATTATTTTCCTGAAGGCGAACAAGATTTACATAAAAATATCATCAATAATTCATTTTCTATACCTGGTATATGGTAAACAATGAACGTTGGGACTGAAAACCATTTTGATAAATTAGATCATACATAAAACTGCTTTAAATTGATTGTACTGACACAATGATTTCCATCTAATCTAAATATTACAACTCCAATATAGTTTATGTAGGTACCTACAATAAGCTCTTTTAAAAACGATTTCTTTATTAAAAAATTAAAAAATAAAACCGCTTTCAGTATTTTAACAATAACTCAAAAACAGCTCAGCCACTTTTAATAAAATTTAAATAGGACATGGAAAGTTAAGCAATTGAAGAAAAAAAAGAATTATAAAAATCCATATTAAATATTATGAATGAATTATTTTTATTCTTAAATAGGTTGGCGCTTGACTACATCTTGCCTGATGTTAAGCAATGATGTAGTCGACGATGGGACGCGCCCGCCCAATATATCTAGCGTTTGTCACGCTTTCACACATCAAAACTACTTAACCGATTTGATATGGAGATCCGAGGAAGGACGAAACCCAAGCAAAATCAACTCAGAATTCAAGACACTGTGAGCTCAGTTTGCTTAAATCGGAACGCAACTTAAATATTAATGTTTGAAGGTAGTCAGTAATAATTGTGATTAATATTTTTGGACGTCAAATATCTCAGTCCACCCGTGAACATGAAGTCTGAAAAGACTTTGAAACGTCGGGATCTAAAATCTAAAATAAACCGCGATAAAATCCGTTAAAAAGTAGTTTTATTTCAAGTAGAACTATATTGAAATAAAACTACTTTTTAACGGATTTTATCGCGGTTTATTTTAGATTTTAAATCCCGACGTTTCAAGGTCTTTTCAGACTTCATGTTCACGGGCGGACTGAGGTATTTGACGTCCAAAAATATATATTATATTTAAACCGCGATAAAATCCGTCAAAAAGTAGTGTTACCGCGCCATCTATGGATGGTGTGAGGAAGAAGTGTTGCTCAAGAACTGATATAATTGACAAAACGACTGTCTATTGTTATAAAAAAAATGAATTATTGACAACATTGAACACCATTAAAAATTAAAAAAATCGTATAAATCGTATAAACATAATTCGTATATTCATAACAACACGTTACTATAACTAACTGCAGTCAGACTACATCAGCGCTGCAACAAGTAGTTTTATTTCAATGTGTGATATTCGCGTAAATCTAAGACAATACTAAGTATAACTACAGCCTTCCTCAATAAATGGGCCAATCTATCAGTGCTAGAATTATTCAAATTGGACCAGAGGTCCCTGAAATTAGCATGTTGAATCAAATATACACTTCAGCTTTATAATACTAGCATAATATATGTATGTCATGTGTTGATCGAATGATGAATAATTGATTCGATATTGCGCACATGTTGTTTGTTATTGAAAATGAAAAAATCTTTATTTAACTCTAACTTCCGCCCAAGGTTTCGCCTGTGTGGTACTAACATATTAGGATAAGTAGCCTATTTGTTAATCCAACATAGATAGCGATTTTTTTTTTGTTTTGTCCGTCGCGGCCGATATAAAAACAAAAATTTTTGGGCACGTATTTTTTGTGTGATTTAAGATTACGGTGATACCTACGTCCAAACGAAATCTCGAATGACGTCACGGTTAGGTAAGTTTTATACCTGTGTACGACGTAACGCATTCCCACTCCATAACTTTAATGCGTTTTATTCTTACGGTCTTATTCGTAACAATCTCATAAGACTCTTTAATTAAAACTAGTATAAATGTCAAGATGACAAAGAAACGAATTATAAACCTGCTAGCTTCCGCCTGCGGCTTTGCCCGCGAAATTGATCTCACTAATCTTGTTTCGCTATACAAACTTTGGAACCCCGTTTCACCCCCTTAAAGGGTGAGTTTGAAAAATCCTTTCTTACTGCACGCCTATACCTCATAAGGAACTTATGTGTCAAATCTGGAGTCTCCAGACCCAGCGGTTTGGGCTCTGCGTTGATATGTCAGTCAGTCAGTTTCTTCTTTTATATATTTAGATAGATTTTAGCTGTAATGAGCATAAAAGACGTTTAAGAATACGGGGCTTAATATAAAAATGAATGCTTATTTTTTTGGTCATGCCATTACGCGTGGACGGCTGGACACAATTCACAATTTTTTTAGAATATTCCTTGAAATACGAGGATTGTTTCTTACGCAGCGAAAAATTAAAAAAAGAATCCAACCTCCTCCGAAACTGCACGACCGATTTTTATGAAATCTTATATCTAAATTTGGTAGGTCTGAGAATCGGCCGTAAACTATTTTCGGACCCGGTAGGTGGCACTGTTTTACTGGGCAGGACGTCTGCGGGGGGGAAAATTCTAGCACTGTTAGATAGCCTATATATTCAGCAAGGCTAAACCCTTTACTCCAATGCAGGGCATGATATAAAATGAAGATCACGTGGGCGTAGCCGCGGGCGGAAGGCTAATTTTTAGATAAAATGTGATGATGATCCATGATATTGTTACGGAAGTGGGGGTTGGAAGAAAACAACTATTAATGTAGAAGGAGTCTTCCTTTGGCACTCACAAAGTCCAGAGTCCACAAGTACAGAGACCCGGTAGGTGGCACTGTTTTACAGGGCAGGACGTCTGCGGGGTCCACTAATATCTTAATATTGTTTCATTTTGTGGCATCACATACCTCACGCCATTCAAGAGACATGACGTCATAGCAATCCTGAATCGCACAAGCAAAGTTTCACCGACGATTAGCATATACATATACAACTTCCCGACAAGAACAGTCGGATGGAGTACCGCGGTCGCTGGGCATCGCCCGGCTGGAAGATCTTCCCTTTTCACTGGAGGGTCAATAATAAGCAAAAACTACATGTCTTACATTTTTTTTTATAATCTTACTGACGCACTTATCAAAAGACGATTTTTCATACCTTGCCATCTTTATTCATCATCAACTTTCGCGTTTGTAATATCAGGTAGTAGGATAGGATAAATAACATTAAGCTCGCTCACAGCATCCCTAGTTCCTACGCTTGATTCCCTGTGTCATAGGGATTTCTTATAATATAATATAATATAGTGTGACATTAACACACTCGGTCATCTGATCCCAAACTAAGCAGAGCTTGTACTATGGAAACCAGATAATAATATAATAATAATATAGTGGGACATTAAAACACACGGTCATCTGATCCCAAATTAAGCAGAGCTTGTACTATGGAAACCAGATAACTGGTAATATACTATGTACTTAAAATACTTTTCTTTTGTAAATACATACTTAAATATATATAATTACACCCAGACACAAGACAAACAGACATATTTAAACAAATGTTTGTCTCGGGTGGGAATCGAATCCACGACATGCGGCGTGAAAAGCAAGTACCTTACCGACCACGCCACCGGCGGCTTCAATATCAACAGTTTGTATGCATATAGTGTTCATGTTTTGTGTTTGTGTGTAACTTTTATTTACGTGTGCGTTTGTAGAGACGCTTCATCTTTTACATGTGTGCTGTACGTATTTACCTCGCCTCCCCCAAGTACTGGCAGAAACAATTAAGTACTAGAAGTTACGTATAACACCTTCCGTGTTAAATGGTCAAGTCATTCCCTATTTCCAACACTCTCGTAGTCCGATGAAAACGATTGAACCACACGACTGATTAAAGTGTGAGCTCAGGACCGACGGCTTTACGTACTCTCATGTCACGGGGATAGCACACCACTAACTTCTTGATCCCGGTCAACCCTTTCAATTGGGATACTACTCACTGCTGGGCAAGGGTCTTCTCTCAACTATATTACGAGTTGAGAGAGTTAAGGCCTTAATACACACACGCTGACCACGTGGAATCCCCACCAATTATGAGGGTGGGTCGGAATATTTGCACCTTTATGGTTTTTAACCATATGGAGCCTCATTCCACTGGCACCTTCCCACCGAAAATCTTTCGTAATCACAAGGAAAACGGTATATTGGGAGGCGCGTCCCATCATACACAACATCTTTACTTAACATCAGGCAAGTTGTGGTCAAGCGCAAACATATGCAGAATAAATAAAAATAAATAAAAAAAAGCCTTAAAAAACTGTCTCTCTTTTCTCATTTACACAAGTACTTGGAAGGACAGTCTAATGACAACATCTTGGACATCTGCCCATTTTGCTGAGACAATGATATTTGTTACAAATATACTCAATCATTAGTAAAATATTATTCCTTTTGTATGCTATGCATAGTGTTATGGGTACCCAGGATATATCTTTGTGTGATAACCATGATTGTTCGTTAGTGTGAGTGTAATTTATCTATAAATGTGTATGTATTTACAAAAAAAAAACAGTATTTAAGTAGTGTATGAGTTCCTAGTACACATAACACAAGCAAATATAATTCACTCATTCAGGGGCTTCGGTGGCGAGTTATTCTGTCATTGGTCACAACAGGACGAATCGCCACCACAAAAATAATATTTTGAAACGTGGCAATTTATCCCAGAATGACCAGTGAAAGGATGGCGTATCACCATTTAAGCCAATTTAGGACTAGATGGCGCTGTGTATACGTGAATGTATGTATTATTATCACTGATCGGAGTAGGTACAGCTATTTAGGTTCATTGACCGCAAACATTGATGTTAAAATGGATATTCTACGGGATTTCGGTTGATACTCCGGGATTTTAATCATTATTATCAATATTACTACTTATTCTTAAACCTGTCAATATATTCACCTTTCGGAGAAAAAGTATATTCTTACATTACTACCTAAGGCGTAAATAGCATTTTATTATTATTTACTTAAAAAGCAAATCTCGGGATATCCATATTATTCTTACATATGGCAAGTACACAAAATAGCTCTACCTACTCCGATCTCTGATTATTATTACTGATTTAACTTTAATAAGTTAGCTAACTGCCTGCCCTAGCTTCTGGTGGGGGTGTAGATGCCAGATTTAAACTAATATTTTTTTAAATTGTCACAACAGTAACAAATAAAACAATATAATTATTCATTTCATTTAGTAATACACGAACGGTCTTAAGACCAATAAATTAACGGGCCAGTGGCATAGCCGGTAAGATACTTGATTTTCACGCCGCAGGTCGTGGGTTCGATTCCCACCCGAGACAAACATTTGTTTAAATATGTCTGTTTGTCTGGTGTCTAGGTGTAATTTTATCGATATTTAAGTATATATTAACAAAAGGAAAGTATTATATGTAGTAATTACCAGTTATCTGGTTTCCATAGTACAAGCTCTGCTTAGTTTGGGATCAGACGACCATGTGTGTTAATGTCCCACTATATTATTATATATTATATTATTAATTATAAACCTATTTCAGCTATAATGAGCTTATGATGCGTTTCAAATAAGAATAGGACTGGACTCGCGGCTAACTTCATACCAAAAACCTAGCAAAAGAAGCTCCAGCACAAAATATCAAACCACAGACAGTAATATTATTTTAAAATGTACTTATGGAAATGTGATTGGTGTAGAAAAATTTACTTAAATATGTAGCTACACACAGCTACTTATTTAAGTTAATATACGCGCTAGGATGCCACAAATTTGTACACAAATACACATTACATAACACGTTTAAACTTGGAACACCGCTTTTTTTCGTCCGAAGTAAAATATGTTCGTATATAAATATTCGACTGCAAATTTTCAACATCATTATAACGACAATAACATTACGTATTTTTTTTTATTATCTAGATGTGATCATTATATCGGGGAAAGATTTTTGCCCACCGTACTGAAAAATGTGAAGTTGTTGCATATTCCGATCCTACATGACGGATTTCCAGTCCTAATCTTATTTGAAACGCATAGTATAAGAGGTCCATGAATACGGGCTAAGGTATTAATTTTTATAATTAAATCTTTAATAATATTGTAAAGATCAAGAGGTTATTTCATATGAAAAATTTGAAAAATTCTTGCACTGTTTAGCCTGTTTATTCAGCGAGGCTATACTTTTTATTCCAATGCAGGGCATGATATAAAATGAAGGTCACGTGGGCGTAGCCGCGGGCGGAAGACTAGTTTTTAGATAAAATGTGATGATGATCCATGATATTGTTACGGAAGTGGGGGTTGGAAGAAAACAACTATTAATGTAGGAGGAGTCTTTATTTGGCACTCACAAAGTCCAGAGTCCACAAGTACCAAGATTCAAATTACGGTACTAGCACTGTACACCACTGCACTGTACTATTTGCACAGAGTCCCTATTTGCAGCACTCACAAAGTCCAGAGTCCACAAGTACCAAAATTCAAATTGCGATACCAGCACTGTACACCACTGCACTGTATTATTTGCACATAGTCCCTATTTGCGGCACTCACAAAGTCCAGAGTCCACAAGTGCAAAGATTGAAATTACAGTACTAGCACTTTACTATTTGCACATAGTCCCTATTTGCAGCACTCAAAAAGTCCAGAGTCCACAAGTACAAAGATCCAAATTGCAGTACCAGCACTGTACACCACTGCACTATACTATTTGCACAGAGTCCCTATTTGCGGCACTCAGTCCAGAGTCCACAAGTACAAAGATTCAAATTACAGTACTAGCACTGTACACCACTGCACTGTACTATTTGCACAGAGTCCCTATTTGCAGCACTCACAAAGTCCAGAGTCCACAAGTACCAAAATTCAAATTGCGATACCAGCACTGTACACCACTGCACTGTATTATTTGCACATAGTCCCTATTTGCGGCACTCACAAAGTCCAGAGTCCACAAGTGCAAAGATTGAAATTACAGTACTAGCACTTTACTATTTGCACATAGTCCCTATTTGCAGCACTCAAAAAGTCCAGAGTCCACAAGTACAAAGATCCAAATTGCAGTACCAGCACTGTACACCACTGCACTATACTATTTGCACAGAGTCCCTATTTGCAGCACTCACAAAGTCCAGAGTCCACAAGTACCAAAATTCAAATTGCGATACCAGCACTGTACACCACTGCACTGTACTATTTGCACAGAGTCCCTATTTGCAGCACTCACAAAGTCCAGAGTCCACAAGTACCAAAATTCAAATTGCGATACCAGCACTGTACACCACTGCACTGTACTATTTGCAGCACTCACAAAGTCCAGAGTCCACAAGTACCAAAATTCAAATTGCGATACCAGCACTGTACACCACTGCACTGTACTATTTGCACAGAGTCCCTATTTGCAGCACTCAGTCCAGAGTCCACAAGTACCAAAATTCAAATTGCGGTACCAGCACTGTACACCACTGCACTGTACTATTGCACATAGTCCCTATTTGCGGCACTCACAACGTCCAGAGTCCACAAGTACAAAGATTGAAATTACAGTACTAGCACTTTACTATTTGCACATAGTCCCTATTTGCAGCACTCACAAAGTCCAGAGTCCACAAGTACAAAGATCCAAATTGCGGTACCAGCACAGTACACCACTGCACTGTACTATTTGCACATAGTCCCTATTTGCAGCACTCACAAAGTCCAGAGTCCACAAGTACAAAGATCCAAATTGCGGTACCAGCATTGTACACCACTGCACTGTACTATTTGCACATAGTCCCTATTTGTAGCACTCACAAAGTCCAGAGTCCACAAGTACAAAGATCCAAATTGCGGTACCAGCACTGTACACCACTGCACTGTACTATTTGCACAGAGTCCCTATTTGCGGCACCAGCACTATTTGCCACTGTACTTTATTTCACATTCCACTTCACGCTTCACTTTCGTTTTCACTTCACTTTTTGCTTTTGCTTCTTTAGGCGCGAACTGCAGCTCCTTATATACCCCTGGAATCGATCTGCTTTTCGTTATTCATTTATTTTATAACTTTACTTTCAATTTCTTCTAGAAGATACTAGAAATTTCTTATTCTGGTGGGATACGAACCGGCGGCGACCTGTAGAGTTAAAGCCAAGCCCTTCGACCACTCGGCTAAGAAAGCTTGTTGAATAAATTTCGAATTTCTTGAATAGTTCTATCTTCAATTATCTGTGTATAGACACATAATCACGTCGCGTCACTTTGTAACTTGACAGTTGTCTATTATCACGCAGAGCTGTCTGTGGTTACGATATGCCATCAAAAACAAATTGTAAAATACACCAAGTCTCGTGACGCCCATGTAATACTAAGTCTTTAATTTATTCAGTCCCTATATTATATACGGGACCATTTGTCTTACTACTTCCTAAGCTAACTTAAAGACCAAAAATAAATAGATTGACTTGGCAATCGCAATAAACAATCAATCCTTACTAATATTATAAATGCAAAAGTATTTCTGTCGGTCTGTCGCGCTTTTACGCCAAAAGTACTAAACCGATTCGGATGAAATCTGGTATGGAGACAGTTTGAGTCCAATAAATGGACATAGGATAGTTTTTTCCTACTGCGCAAGAAGAGTGGAAAGCATTTAGAAAGCTAGTATGATTTTTTTAATGGCGTCACACTGGGAATCATTGCTGCGGATCGCCTCTAGTAGGTACTCATAGAGCGTTTATTGAGCAATGTCTATGTTTGACACTGTCACAATTATTCTTTGTTTTTATTCCTTTTTTAGCTATATTTGTTTGATTTTTTCTCTTTTCATGTCTTTTTTTATTTGATTCTGTGTTCTTTGTCAAAAAAATGTTTCTCTTTCATTTATTAAATGTAATTATCTGGTAAGCATTAATGATATTTTTAGTTGTTTTATATAGAAAATGAGCATCGCCCAAAACAAAAACCTATGGAAAAAGATGGAGGAGGCTTTTTACCCTATATTTTTTACCCACACAATAAAAATAAAAAAATAAAAAAATTAAAACTTTGTAATGTAATTTTAAAAATGTGTGGAAAATAAAGCTAAAATAAATAAATATAGAAAAAAAACTTCAACATTAGTGAAACATTTACAAATTTTGTTAAAATCTAAAGAAAATCAAAATGAATATCATTGACCTCACAGTAAGCCCCCACGTACACATTCATTCCTATGTTGTTTATATATTTAGATTTTTGGTCTGGATACAATATGCATTCAATGTTCCCAGCTAAAAATTGTGACTTTAGTTAACCCAAGGTTATTGATTAGGGGTGCAAGGCACAAGATTAAAAAATTTAACTAATCTACCCAAAGTTTAAAAACTCTGCACTTATTTATTTAGCCAAGTATTTTGTGCAAGTGAGCCTAATAGGAAAGATGCATACTATGTAATATTATTCAAGATTTTGTGACTAAAATGTTAAATAAACATAAATAATGAGCCACTGGAACATTTTCATTTTAATTCAATTGATTTCTAACTATAATTATTATCATGAATTGAAATTACAGAGCTCTTTAACGGATTTTATTGCAGTTTACTTTAGATCAGTCTACCCGTTACCATGCAGTCTGAAGAGAACTTGAAACGTCAGGAAAAAAAAACAAAATTAAACTGCGATAAAAGCCTTTACAAAGCAGTTTTATTTTATTGAGTGGTATTAGCGTAAAATTAAGAAAATAATAATTATGAACCTAATTTTGTGAAACTGAACGGGTTTTAAAACATCGCTCCACTGTATTTATGTAACTCATGTCAAGAAAACTACTTCAGTTATAAAGAGTGTCAATCAAAAGACAGACCGGCTATTTTTGGAGACAAATTAGAATATTAAAAAATCAAATTCTTTTCAACCACCATGTGTAAAGATACCAAATGAAAGAGCTTGTTATGGGAAACAAATTTTTTTAAATTTGGATTTACATACATAGTTAGTAACTTCAAGTTATTTATGAAGATATCTGAAACTTGGCCGTTCCCTGCTATCTCTGAAACTAAAAATATTTTTATTTCTGACTTAACGTCCACATCCTTGCTTAAAATGTATTAGTCCAAGTACCTGTAGCTACTAAGCACTCTGTACATATGCCAGTGATAGATCAGAGTCACGTTTTTAGAACATAGAAACGCTTTTTGACACGAAAAGGAGAGGTCAAAAGTGGGATAGAATTTTGAACACCAATGTGATATACCTCATTGGAAAGCTTATTTAATAAGCTGTCAGAATTTAACTAAACACGAATTTTAGAAGCACCCATTTTTGTAAAAATCTAAAAAATGTAATAGAAAAACAAAACGCACATTACCTTTAATTATCCGTTTCCTAAGCAGTATAAATATTGCAATCACGTCAATAATTGCATTCTATTAGAGTACTTTTCTCTTGTAATATTATTCCAGCTGCAGTTTAATGTAATTATGACGAAAAATATTTGTTATCTTATTAGTGTAATAACAAAACGCGTGGAAAAAAATATAATTACGGGAAACGTCATGATGTCATTGTCATTGATCAGTTTGATTGACAGCGCTCTAAATAATTTTAATTTTTTTGGTTGCTCAATTGTCATTTGGCCATGGGGTTGCCAATTGCAATAATCATAATATTGCATTAAGGATTCTAATTTTCAATTTCAATTTTTAAAAAAACGGGGGGGTGTAAAATTATTTTAAACACACCAAAAAATTTAATTAATTATGCTCTATTAACATATGTAACTCAGATTGCTGTTCAAATTAACAATTATTTTAATCCCAGGCTCTATACATTTTTTGAACGTCTCCTTTGAACTGTCACTTTAAGATTGCAATTTCCGAAAAAAAAATTAATTAGGTGATATACTACTGGTCTTTCCTACATAAAAATCATAAAAAATAAAGCTAATACAAATTTATTGCATCTTCCCCATTGGAATGCTAGAAAAATGATTTATAATAAAAATACTTTCTATCTTCATCACCATCTTGTTTTGATGAAGATCAAGAAAATACTAGTGGATTTTTCATAACATTTTATAGTTCCGAGTAGTTTACTAGGTTAGCAAGAAAACTCTTCTAATTTATAATATTAGTATAGATTTTGCGAAATGCGAAAGTAACTCTGTCTATCTGTCGCGCTTTCGCGCCAAAACTACTGAACCGATTTAGTTGAAATTTGGTCTGGAAATAGTTTGAGACCCGGGGGAGGACATAGGATACTATTTATACGACTGCAAAAAAAGAGGTTAATAGTTTAGCGCGATAACCGACATACGCGCGGGCGGTAAACCAGTATTATAAATGCGAAAAAACTGTCTCTGTCTCAAAATACTGAACCGATTTAGACCAAATTTAACATGGATATAGTTTGAGACCCGAGGAAGGACACAGGTAAGTTTTTATACGATTGCGCAAAAAAAAAAAATGTTTGTGCACAATAACCGACATAAGCGCGGGCAGGGCCGCGGTCGGAAAGCTAGTATTATTTAACTTGCGCTCCGATTTAAGCAAACTGAGGTCACAGTGTTTTTAGGATGTCTTATGATTTTCGCGAAAATTTAAGAAAACAGTATTGATTTTCCATGAGATCCTGTATGTCTATATTTAGACACACCCTAGATACTTACTATACTGGATATTGAAGAAGAAAACTCGCCCTTAACACTTCAAATAAATATTAGATCCAAACACAGCACAATTTCAATGGAAAATCTTAGGAAAACCTGAATTCTGGAAGATTTACATCAATCACTATTATTTTTACAGCTCGCGTCCATGTAAACAGACGCTGGCGGTCCAGATGCGCATTAGGCGATTTATCGGTCTTAGTGGTGGTACGAGGTGTGGGGCGGGGCGGGCCGGTGACGCGCCCTATGTCAATAACAATATATAATGATCGGTAGGGATTAAAACGACACGAGTAGGACAAGTACTTACCGGGAAGGTACTCTTTAAGGTACTTTCGGTACTAAGTAGGTACTTTAAGTACCGAAACTTTACAAATAAATAGGTAATCTCGTAAGTTTCCTATTTAGAGATTTCATTATTCAGATTTTTTTTTAATGTATGATAATTACGGGACCCTTTGTTCGGGAACACTTGTATGACAAATTAACTAGCTTCCCGCCCCAGTTTCAACCGGGTGTATGTAGGTAAGTATGTGTACTTCCACCACCCGGTCGAAAATGTGACTCGAGAAGCTTAACTTTTCCAGTTTAGGCAGATCCCGCATTTTAAAGGAGTTCTGTACAATGAGAGGTCAGTTTATACTGGAATTTATAGCTTGATGTGTAGCCAGGGGCTGCGTGATATTTCTACGGAAAATTCCCAAGGAAACATTTTACTGGCATAGCGATGACGTATTAGGGTAGTTTGAACATTTTCATTTTTATTTTCCAATAACTTCTAATTTTACGTCAGTTTGAAGTTTAAGGTATCGAATTTTATTAACTTTGCTATTTTTTTAATAACGTCATTTAAATTTACGCGAATATCACACATTGAAAACTGAAACCTAAGCACATATAATTGAAGACACTGTGAGCTCAGTTTGCTTAAATCGGATCGCAATTTAATTAATAGTGTTTGTAGTTTAGATAAATAAAAAAAAGAAAGATATGGTACTAGAACACAGCGCGCAGTCCTTCTAAAATGAGTCCAACGGACTCACCGACACTCAGTCACACGCGGACTATCGAGTAGACGACGCATGTTGACATAGCTCATTAATTCTTAAGTTTTGTGCTTAAAAACGAATTAAAATGCCTTCTTGTGTGTTTAATAAATGTCAAAGAAACAAAAATAAGATAGACGGAATTACTTATCACGCGGAAGCACAGCCAAAAATGTTAGTTTCATACAAATTATTACTTAAATTATTGCTTGCCATGTTTGTAAGAGTGAGATAGATAATACAAAACAGAAGTGAAAAACAAAGGCAACGCACACGATTTGCCCGTCATAGTATTTCGCGGGTATTTCATTCATTCAACAGCACGTCTATCGTGATTTCGCTTTCACGCTGTGTGGAGCCCTATCTCTGTCCTTTTCAATCGTTCACTTTAAAAATATAATTGTCATCACAGATGTGTGTTTCTCGTTGCATGTAGTTGTGCACCGCGACCCAGGTTTAGTGATTCCGTCATAAGAGCGTACCGTATCTTCCATTCCTTGATTTATCAAAGGTTTGTAGGTAGTTAGTTATAATTATGATTTATGAGTTGAGACGTCAAATACCTCAGTCCACCCATGACCATGAAGTCTGAAAAGACTAAACCGAGATAAAATCCCTTATAGTTTTATTTCATTTTCATTTAATTCAAAAATAGTTTAATTACATACTCATTTCTACTCGTACATACTAGGCGCTGACCCCTGTATTATCCGAAGTTGTAGACAGAGGTTAACATCACCCACATTTCACGGGCTATGTTTAGGTCCCATAGCATACCTACGTATGGTGGCGATCCTATTGCCGTTCATCGGTCACATTCTAAATTTCGAGCTGCAAAATCTTCGCCCGACCCGGGAATCGAACCAGGGTGTTCGCGGTTTTTAAGCAAACACTCACCACTGAACCATTAGGGCAGTTTAAAATAGAGCCCCTTGGGAATTGGGATTTATGCCTGGCAGCTAATAGAAATAACGTTTTTACCCAGCCAATTACCTACTTGAATTTTTAATTATTTGATTGGGCCAGCCATGACTAACGAGTTGTGGGCTCCAGTAGCCCCGCTAGAAGACGTCGAGGTAGACCCAGACGGAAATGGAAGGACGAACTGAATGAGTATTCTTGAGCAGGTGGATGGAAAAGGCTCAAGATCGCAATGTCTGGAAGGTGTTAAGGGAGACCAATGCCCGGATTAGATTCCCTCTTAGGACAAAATTAAATCTTTGCATGAATCATGCCGGTTGTTTATTCTGTGTCTGGGTGTAATTAATCAAATCAAGGTCTAAGATAAGTTATTCATTCAAATATCCAAGTACAAATCCTCAATAATATTATAAATACGGAAGCAGCTCTGTCTGTCGCGCTTTTGCGGAAAAACTACTGAACAGATTTGGATGAAATTTGGTATAGAGATAGTTTGAAAGCTAGGAAAGGTTCTAGGATAGTTTTTATTTTATTCGACGGCGTAATAAGAAGTTAATCAACATACATGCTGGCGGACCCGCAGTCGCAAAGCTAGTAAAATTAAATTTGGAATTCTACTAGTTTTCGGGTTCAGCTCGCGCATATTTCGGTTATCGTACTTAAACATTAGCCTCTGTTTGCGCAGTCAGACATAAACTATCCTATATCCTTCCTGGGTCTAAAACTATCTCCATACCAAATTTAATTCAAAGCAGTTTAATAGTTTTGGCGGCAACGCTCGACAGACAGTGGTACTTTTGCATTTACTAAGGATTCATCCTATTGAGTTCTCAAACAATTGTGTCAAAACAAAATTTAATTTAGATCAAAAATATCGAAACAAATCAAGAATTTCAATAGAATATGAAACACGTAATTTATCATTTCAGTCAAAGAATGTTTATTCAATGCAAAATTTGCAGCAGACTGGACCAAGAAATTGATTAGTCCCATAGAAAATTTACCCCCATTTTCCACCCTTTAGAGTATATTATCAAAAAACCCTACCCGTCAGATGCCTAGGTCATACAAAGAAAATAATGATTATGTTTCAAGTGTCGACAATCAGCAGTTTAGGCTGTTGTGTTGATCATCATCCAGCCATTCAGAACAGGAATTTATATTTATATTTTACCTGTATTGTTTTGAATAAAGAATATTAATACTATTTGTTTTATTTATTCAAAATTTTACTCAAAATCAGTCGATATGAATAAGTCAATACTTTTCAATGGATTTCCAGTAGATATGTATGAATTCATCTATAATTTGAATACTACTAACTTGAACTTGTCAAAATTCATTTCCAAATTCATTTCTTTCCTTCAGAACATTTATTAGAATAAAATTGATTGGTGTAATAAAACTGAATAGGTCAAATAAATTGTAGATGTAAATGCATTTTAACATATTATTTTGACAAGTTTATGATGGTATGTATTCGATATTTTCTACTACTGAGGTATTGTTTGAAAGGAGCACAACTGTTCAGTGATACACACCCTATGATTGTAGGTGTGCTTGCACAGGTACTAGCACTAAATATAAGTGCATCTCATTGGTATTTTATCAATGAGCTATAGGGCCATTAATATTTAGCAATAAATGACAGTCTAAAATACAAATAGATATTGAGGGTTATTGGAAAAAACTCATTAATTACTCATACAAGTGTTAATTAGTACTGTAAACTGCATTTACCTAGTAAAATACACAAAAGCCCAAATAAAGCAGAGTTCATTGACATGAATTACCTATGTACCGAATTCAGATACAATTGACTATAGTCTGTGAGGCAAAAACGTCAGCCATATTGGTGTCGCACTTACTGCGATCTCGAAGAGCGATGTGAAGTCCTGCTGAGGCTCGCCGTCAGCCAGACCTGCCAGCAGACCGAGTTCCGCACTCAAGTCGGCCAGTTCAGCGCCTATGCGGTCCGCGCGGTCTGCATCAACTAGTTCATCTTTCAGGATATCTCCGATTTCATCTGACACTGCAACTGCGGATGAGACCTCGTCCGATGCCACTCCCTCTTTACCCATCCCTTCACCACCACCGGCAAATAACTCAGTTTCTTCCACATTTCCATTACCACTACGGCCCAAACATTTCTCCATTGAAAACATCATATAGGAACAGATAAACACAACTCATACGACAAACATAACATCTAAAGTCACGGTTTAGTCTTTTAGATCACTCGACAACAGTTAATTCGATAATTAAAAGACTTGGAACCATTTTTTCATCGGCACGGATTTATCCCGAGGATTTTGACAATACCAATATGGCGACCGACGAAGGTATTTTTAGTTGGTATTTTTACCAGCAGCAAGGGATAATGTAACAATATTACTTATAGCAACACTCAATTAAAATCTTCTCTATGATTCGGTAACGATTGATTGATTCGGATTGATTGATTATATTATGTCTTCCACTTTATTTACAGCCCTATTTTTCCTTGTGGCAATACTGATCCTAGATCTATCAAACGTCAATGTCATTTGTCAAATTATATTCAAAACATTCTGATTCTGCGCGAGACACAGGTGTATATTTCAAATCTATTTATAAATTGTATATGAAAACCTATAATGCAGGTAAAATGCCGCATTGCGATGCATCCTATAACAAACCAACTATGGATTAACTAAAACCGCTGTGTCTATTTAACTCAATTCTGATGTACAACTACTAAAACTGCGGTTGCTAAATTTTATACTTTTGTAACCATATTATATTAATGTAACTTAAGGTTAAAAATAGTAATTAGGTCACTGTGGAAGTAAATAACAGCGTAATTGCTTAACTTAATTAGGTAAATAAGTGATGGCAGTGCAAAATAAGGTTTTATACGCGTTTCGGGGATGGATAGCGTTCGTAGCTTTTATGGATTTGGGGACCGCGGGACGATCATATATAGAAAGGCGGTCTTTTTTGAAGAATAATGCCGATACCGAGCATTTAGAAGGTAAGATCGTACTTCGTACGTTGTCTAGTTTAATTAGGCCTTTATTTATACACATATTGGCCCACAGTACAAAAACATTTATTTATTGCCCTGTCTCTTTCAAATTGATGTTGTCAGAATCATTGTCAAAGACGAGGGACAAATATATCAAAAATAGAAGTGAAGACAGATCTTAGCCCTAGCATGGGCTTGAGACCTCTTTTAATATGATGGCTGATTCTATATAAGTTAGATTTTACAAAAGAAACTAATATCTGTTTCTGGGTAAACTGAGTTTCTTTCTTTGATACCACTACCACTACCACCTTGGGTTCCTTGTCAAAACACCTTAAAAAAAAGATAAAAGGAAAGTAAAATAAGTAATGTTACTTCTTCGAATTTAACACTATATAACTCAACGTATTGGCTTATAGTCTTGCGACTGATTGCTGATTCAAATTAGAAAAAAAAAAAACCTTCGAATATTTTCGGTCTCGAAGCACTAACAAAGGTAATATATTAATACTAACTTTCTATCAGCAGCTTCGCCCACTTGACCTACATTTTTTTCATGTCGAGTAGTGAGATAAAAAGTCTATAGTTTTTCCTCAATAAATAAGCTATCTCAAAGTGCAAGAATTGTTCAAATCAGACCAGTAGTCCCTGAGATTAGCATATTGAACCAAATAAACACTTCAATACATATTAGTGTAATATTTAAAGTTTTAAAAAATTAAGCATGGGTTATTACTCCAGGAGGTGGGTGATAGTAGCTACGACACAGTTTGTAACTAATGTAGCTATTATCGAGAAATTGTATTGTTAACTTGTTATTTATGTTCCAAGAAAGATTTTTATTATAATTATTATTTGTTCTGTTCCAGGTGATTTCACAACATCCCGCATGCTCGGCATGTATTCTGTGCTCAAGGCACTCGCTCTCATACATTGTACTCTCTACATACATTACAGACCGTAAGTGTGTTGTATTCTTCTTTACAGAGTAGAAATAACTAATAGGACCTAGCGGGAATCCTCTTTATTGTTTCACTTAAATCCATTGCAACGGATCTCTTCAGTATCTAGGATAGATAAAGGGTCTTTTATCAAAAAAGCAACTAATATAATCAATCTCATTCCTCCCTCAAGAACAAAAAGGCACACTCATACTAGTCAGCATAGGACTACTAACAACACTTATTCTGCTTCAAATTGTTTATAGAAAACAAGTTTTGTATGATAATATACCCCTAGTACCTACAATTCCGTAATACGAAAAAAAATTTGAAGTACTATCTTGAACATGTTCAAACTGTGTTATCAAATTATTATTATTTTTTAATTTAAAGCGTTGGTTATTTAGAAAATACAATGCCAGAAATATAATAAAATTAGTTGGAAATATAATAATAAATAATAATAATAAATATTCTGGGACATTAACATTAACGGTCATCTGGTCCCAAGCTAAGCAGAGCTTGTGTTATGGAAACCAGATAACTGGTATATACTATACATATAATACTTGTCTTTTGTAAATATATACATATAATAGATATTTACACCCAGACTCGACACAAACAGAAATGTTCATCACTAATGTTTGTCTCGGGTGGGAATCGAACCCACGACCTGCGGCGTGAAAAGCAAGTATCTTACCGACCACGCCACCGGCCCGCCCGTCAAAGTGGAGTAACATCTACATTTATTAAGATATTACTTATTTTATTAAAATAATTTATACACAAAGTATAGTTTACTACACTTGGTACCAGTAAACATGTATACAGTTGTCCTATGGATTAAAGCTGAAGAGAGCTGAATATGTGAGAGTAGAATAACGATTATTTCTATTATCAGCTGATCCGACAAATGTCGTATCGCCTATAAAAAAAAAAACAAAAGAAAAAATGGCTATTCTTCCAAATCTAATTTGATTTCTAAACTACTTTTAAATTTATTTTATTTCTAAACAACAGGACAAAGATTGAATGTTTGACAGGCAGGAATAGTTTTTGAGGGAAAGTTAATTTTTGTTTTTACTATAATCATAGCATTTGTTTTTCATATTTTGCTACTTTTGATCTTTATGAATAAGTCAAATCCAAAATCACCCAAATTAGATCAGCCGTGCGTGATCGGTTTTTAGCGAGACTAAGGAACACTAATAATAATATTACTTATGTATTTCAGAGTAGTGTCAATGGGCTACTGGTCGTTAACATTGACTATCATACTATACTTTACTGAAGCATTCTACTTCCGTTCAACAGACCTCAACTTCTACGTCGTGTTTCCTTGTGTTTTAAATAGTAAGTATATTATTAATGATCTTCTTATTATTATTATCTTTATATTATTATTCATAAAAATCTTATAAGACTAAAGTTAAATGTATCGTCTCTTTCTTTCTCAGACAAAGACAAACAAATTGCAAGCCTTTTTAGCTATTATAAGCCTATAGGACATTTATGAATAAGGGCTTTTTAACATAATTATCTATTTATTTTTACATACCTAAACACAAATTTTTGCATTGCTACTAGTGCCCGCTTTCTATATAATCAATATAAATCTTTTTAGTAACGAACAGTAACATTTTCTACCAACCGTAAGCCAAAACTCTTCCTATAAAAAAATTGTAGAACCCTACGTGAGGCCTCGTTAGTAGTTGGTTGGTAACGAATGGTTTCGCTAATTAATGACAGATCGTTGATTATAGAAACTTAATGGTAAGCAGTGGTGGAGCCCATGGACGCTTTGCACAATATTACTCAAGTGTTGTTAAAAATGTTAAAATTTTTTTACTACACACACTCACGCACTCACACACACACGCACACACACACACACAAACACACACACACGCGTGCGCACGCACACACACACACACACACACACACACACACACACACACACACACACACACACACACACACACACACACACACACACACACACACACACACACACACACACACACACACACACACACACAGACAGACACATACTTATATACATATTATTATTAACTTACATCATACTTATACTTTTATTTTTTACACTAGCCCAATTTAATATCATTAGTGTACTTAATATTTATTATTTTATTTTTTATCACTTTTTCTTTGAATCTTCATTCTCTTGTCATTTTTGTAGTTGACATACAAAAACGATTATTTTATCAACAACCTGTATAAAGAAGGTCTCCGTGACAAAAAAAACTATTGTGAGCGGGTAGGTTGGTAATGCCTGCAGCAGAGATAGTGATTAGTATATTAGCCACTTTACTATTTCTTTTTGTCATCTACCCTACTAAATCGTAAATATGTATAAACATAGATATTAAGTAATTATGTCGATGATACTGATGCACGGTAAAACTCGAATGAGTTTATGGGGCATCTTAAAGATTAAGAACTGTATTATCTTTTTAATAAATAAATAAATAAATAAATTTGTACATTTATACATAAATATTTTCTTTTTAAGTTATCACACTCCTGGGCCTCATCTATTTGCCATCAAAATTAAAACTCTTTGGTCAAATTCCTGGCACTTCCGGTATGGACAGGGAAACAGAAGATGAGAACACACAAATTTTACGACAAATGGGTACTTTTCGACGACGGAAGCCTGGCAACACTGCGAAGAATAAACACGTCTGATAGTGTTGCTATTGTAAAAAAATATTGGCTGTGTAGTTTAGTGCCCTTGCGATGAGATTAGCGAAGTAAAAAAAATAACCGCTTCAGCACTTGTAGTACCAAGACTTAATAGTACTTCAAACAGGCAACGATGAAAAGAATTACTCTTATTTAACGTAGTGATTATATAGTCTTTGAAAGGCAGCTTCAGCCAATACAGGTAACGCTACGCTGTTTCTTGGAGCTGACAGCGCGGCTTACTCCCGATTGAACCATTGGCTGACAGCTTGGTTGGCCGAATGCAATATACAGTTAGCTGAACTGCTAGTCAAAGAATTACTATCCTTAATAATATTATGAATTTAATGCAAAAGTAAATCTGTCTGTCTACCGCGCTTTCACGCCGAAATTACCTACTGAACGGATTTGGATTAAATTTGGTATGGAGTTGGTTTGAGACTGAAAAGACGTAGGTACTATAGTTTTTAACCGACTGCGCGAAAAGGTTAATGGTTTAGCGCGATATTATCGGTTAAACCGACATACACGCGGGCCGTACCGCGGTCGAAAAGCTAGTATTCCATAAAGGTAAAATGTCGAATATGCGTCGATGGAGTCAAGCCTCCGTGGACTGTGACTCTAACTAATCCAATTTAAAATACGCCTTTAATTAAAAGTATACATCACAAACAATATCCAATTATACTAAATAACATTACAATGCTATCTAAAATGCATTAGTAGCATTAAAAAATCCATTTACGCTTTTATTGAGTGATATTTATCCAGTTGCGGGTTTACAAATTTGCTGCCTGTAGGTAAGCTATAAAATTTTTTCAAGCCCCTAGCTACTTCTGCAGTTAAATACCATAATTCACAAAAATATTGATACGTACTTACCTAATTTTCTGGCCCCTATAATCTGCTGCAAACTAATCATTTGAGGACATGTGACATCCACCCACCCGCACTTCGCCAGCGTGTGTGGATTTAAGCCTAAACTCTCTCAACTTGTTAAATCGTAGTGAGAAGGCCCATGTCTAGCTGTGGAACACTAAAAAGAGATGAAGTGAAATTCTGCCACCCTATCCTGTTGGTAAATCCGCCACTGCATTTCACTAAAAAATTGTAGATAAAATTGAGTATTTGTAGATATTACAGTAGTACACCTGCTAGGTATGTTTTTTCTATATACGAAATCAAGTCTAAAAATAAGTTACATGTTTTTGGGACATCCCTATATGTAATAAAGTGTGAAGACCGACCACTAGCCAAATAAGAACAAAGTTATAACTCGCACCAAACTTACAGAACTTAACACGACTCTTTTTTTGTCGGGGCTTATGTGTGTCACCCCTACTTGACCACCGTAAGGTCAACACAGTTTATTACAAATTATGCCATAAAGTTCATACTCTATAGAGGTAATAGAAATCTCATAAGTCTTAGCTTTCAATAGAAATTATGATTTATTTTGATTTACGGTTTGATGTTGTGAAGATAATTATTATATATTGTAGTGTATAGCGCAGGCTACAGACGCCAGCTAGCGAGCGAGGATCGACTGTATATTATAAATCGCTTGTTTATTGACTAAATAGTACTAAAGAAAAAGTCGGGTGTATACAGAACGGGTGGTCCGAGGCGAAGTCGTGGTAGATGAGTGTGCGCTGCGTTTCTGTTGCTCACACCTTGAATAGCCGACGGGCTACTGCATACTCATAGAAAAAATAATTACAGTATGTTGTGTGACGAATAAAAAGTGGCATTCAAATAAAAAAAAAAATTTTTTGCTTCTTAAATAAGTTCTATTGTGACCATTCGCGACATTTTTTTAAACTTGACTTTGTTCCACTAAGTTGAGTTGACACACGAAGCTAAGCTCTTATGTATCGTTGATGTAGCTCATCTCGGTAGGTCACTGAAAGGAAGTGAATCGATTTTCGGCCTACTCACTCGCTAGCTGGGTGTGACCTGCGCTTAAGAAGTGTCCCCAGACACGTGTGTAGGTTGTATTGATATTATGTGTGATGTATTTGCATACGTCTGGGAATGTTAATAATGAATATTGTAGTCATAAGTATGTTTATACTTTGTAATAAATTGAGAAAGAATAATACACGCCTCGAGTGTTTTTCGCACTGGTGTAGCCTTATATGATGCACATAGTGTGTGTTGTGCACACGCCAGGCGTGTATTCGCCGCAATTAATACGATGTTTTTCAGCTGTTGAAGTATTGGCTTTATGGCCCGTTGTGGTAAATATTCGAATAAAAATTCGAATATATTCGAATTAGCCTGTATTTTGTTTAGGCTATACATAAATAATTTGTTATTTATTATTAATAATCAATAAAAAATCTTTCCTCAATAGAAAATAAGCTTAGACGGACCACACACTCCTCGTGCCATATCATGTAATAGACAATATTGTTAATTTATTTATAAATAAAACAGTTTGTGAAATAAATAATGCTTTTTATTCATAAAAAAATATTAAATACACGTTTATTCAAAGTGTGTCCCACATTCATTGCTGAATATACTATCAAATTGGAACTATGCGTGTTCCTTAAATGATTTCTTTAAAATAGTCAACCTGTATCAAGATGACATATAATTACAAAAATAATAAATATTGTTCCTATTTTGTTATTATTAAAGTGTGAGTGTGAGACACTTACAGTATAGCCAAAATAAGTAGAACATTTAATGAAAATCTATGGAATAAATAAGGAATGTTACACATTAGAATATTTATCTAACAATATTAAGTACATAATCCTGTCTGAACTAGCCCCATGCAATGACTGGTAAAATCTAAGTCGACAATTACCTGTAAGTGTAGGCAGAGGTGAATATTACACATTTTGTGGGCTATATTTAGCTCCCATACGTAATAGGGAGTGAGTCTGTTGCTATCACCAGGCCCAATTATCAACTTCCAAACTGCTTGCTTCTTAATTTTTGACATATCAGAAACTTTTTTATTTATTAGTTCATTGTTCCTTTCTAATGAGCGAATCAGTATTTACTGGATATGCGTTTTCAATGGTTATACCACATCCACTTCACAACATCCAAGTTGCATTCAAGCGAATATTATATAATTAAAATATAAAAGTGCAGATGCAGGGACTTAAGTGTGCTATATTAATAGTAGTCGGGGACCGGCGCACACGCGATCTTGACAAAGTCTTCATAGCGGACAGTGCCACTGTTAGTTACATTAGCCTCTCTAAATATATTGTCCACCTGAAATAATATAATACCACGTATTATGTAAGGCAGAGATAAAAATCCACACAGCACTCAATAATAGATGAGTAGAGCAAGATGTTGTGTCCAGCAAGTGCCTTTAGCTGAGTTTGGTGCTCTTCCACTAAAGTAGAATTTTTATATGAGTGTAGGTCACAGTTAAAAGTTAGTACTTTATGACTGAACACTGAACAGTTTTGTTAACCCTTTCGATACGGGCCTAAGTTATGCATAACTCATCGCGCAGGGCTCACTAAACTAATGTTGCTTTCGAGGGCGGTGAGAACTCGTTTTAGCATATTTAGACACACAAATGGCGAGATAACCCATCAAGGAGAATGTGCCCTGATGTGCGGTAGGAACAATTTTCAGTTTTATTAAGTCGCACACTGTTTTTAGTACAAGTACAGGCGATATCAGGTACAGTAACATTACATGACATCAAAATCGTAAATTTATTGTAAATGTAAACAATTAAGTATTTTTCCAAATTTTTAATAGTAAGGTTGGCTTCGATCATTTAAAATATTTTTGTATATATTCAATAATATTCATAGATTTACTGGACTTTTTCAGCTAGCCTTAAATTCTGGATCGAACCGATAGAGTGAGTTTGAATATATACCTCTCTTACTGACAATCCTTCCCCCCAATTCTGCAGCAAGTTCCTCAGTTGTCGAGCTGGTATCACACCGTCTTTCTCAGCATCACCCGCTTTAAACGCGTTTACTACCTGCCGAAATAGATGTTTACATACATAATTAGATACAGGCGAAGCTAATAAAAACCTAAAGGAGGACTATATCAATCATTCTATACCTTGTTTTTCCTTAGGATGCATATTATAACAACAAATATGGCCGCCTCGTAACCAGAGACTATATTTTTAGGGTAGGGCCACCATGATTGAATACATTGAATGATTTGTTAAAAGAGTGACTGAATAGATTTCAAATCATTCATTATTCGGAACCAAGAAGCTTTACATTTAATAAAACACTGGAATACAATAATGCAGTCGTATCTCAAATAAATTGTTGAAAACAGGAAATATTATAAATGTTTAAAAAATATGAAAATATTAAAAAAAAAATTGGTTGTTTGTAAAGTAGGTTTACGATCGAGATGTTTACGTGATAACGTCTTATTGGTGATATAAGTTTTTGGGAAGTAAGGAATTAATGAAGTATGCCGCTAGAGTGAGAGAGACGGAAGATCGGTCCACTCACTCGAACGCTATGCCAGCCTCGCAGCGCTCGAAATGAGACGGGAGATCGGTCCTTCTCTCTCTCGTTATACCTGCGATCGCGCTCGTGAGGTTTTGGTGTGACACAAGTTTCTGAACATGTCACCCGACTAAAACGATTTTAAAGACGTTATCACGTCAAAACGTTTCAACGACTTCTTTGATATTTTTCTCTTTTTCTGGCCAGTCACCGAAATTAAGATGAGGGGTCAAACAAGCTATTTTGTTAATTTTTTTATTAATAAATAATCTGATAGTGAATCTGAGTAGGTTAATGCGGATGCGGGATGATCTCTGTGTTAGTTAGGGAGGGAGGAATCATGCGGTTATAAAAAATGAAAACGCAAGCGCATCGAAGTTATTTGTTGCCGCAGAAGTATCGTCTGCGGGCCGCACTTTGACGACCGCTGCTCTAGATGAATACCGATAAATTGACTACAACCTTACCATGTATTAAACTGTTAAGGACAAGATCTTTTAAAATAGGCAGAGCTGTTTTTTTTTAAACTTCCGAGTAACTTTTAAATCTAGGCACATTTATACATATATTATCCATTTTGGTGTAAACGTTCTCAAGTAATGACTTGACCAAGGGAAGCACAGATTGATTTTATTTAAATGATCGTTTAGAACATTTGAATGAGTGACGATACGATACAACTAATTATATTTATTATGCACTCAATTTCACACAGCATCAGTTACATGGTTAAAAAACAAAATTTTCATATTTAAAGAAGACAGTAATAAAATAATTTAGGACAATACTTTACATTAAAGTACGATCTAAACATCACATTTTCATTTGACTGGATATCATTCACTCAGTTCTTCCTAAATCTATAGATATCGAATCCATAAAAATCTATGTCCACACTCTAATTTAAAAAGTATAAAAATGTCAAACAGCCCGTGTCCTTGCATAACCTGTGGTCATGAATTTTGGAATGTGTTTAGAATTTTATCAATAATTCGTATTTAACTGGTTGATTTAAAACATTTTTCAGTTAATTTCATAGTTAAAGTGTTTACTCAATGGATTAAGACATTTATAAGTCGATACATAGTGTGGTTCATTGATAAAATCGTGATATTCTGAAGTGACACGAAAACTGAAGCTTTGTTTACCTTTTTGGCACGGTAAGGAAAAACAAAGAATAGTTTCAACTATGTATTTGGAAAGGCAGATTAGGATCTCAGTTTATAATAGATTTGAGCCATTACAAATGTGTGAACTACGTCATAACAATTTTATCAGACCTCTCGCTTCCACTTACAGTTCTGCTCTAGTGCTGTAACATTCCTTTTAGTAATGATTTATGACGTAGTTTGCACGTTTCTAATGATTTAAGTATAGTAATGTTCACCTCAGTTGGTAGATTCTCAGCTCTCGAGTGAATATGCATCACTTCCAAGAAGTCAGCAAAGGACATCTTACCGCCTTTACCTTTCAAATATCCTGTAAACATAAAATTAATCATTAATACTATAAATAAGGAAATATTATTTGAGGACGTATGACATCTACAAACTCGCACTTGTCCAGCATGTGTGGATTAAGGCTTAAACTCGTAACTGATAACATAAATAAGAGAAGACCTGTGCTAAGCAGTGGGACACTAAAAAGATTCGAAATGAAGTGAGTGTGCTTTATGTAAACCTAGCCAGCCTGTTAGCTATTCCAGAACTTAGTCGAAACAAGCATGACCAGCCTGACATAGTTATTTGACCATGCTGGGCTCGTCAGGTAGGTAATTGGTAAAACAATGTTATAAATTTGAATCAAATCCACAACCAACACTTATTGTATTTATTGTTATAAAAAAAAGGTTTGAATACTGTATTTGTGAGTAGAAATGCTGGGAGAGGACACCCTAAGAGAATATTCACTGATCTTATCGGGGATGTCCTTCAAATGAGACAGGTGCGTAGCACTCACAACAGCCATGCCATTATGACCAAATATATAAACATTAGTTAGGTTAAGGTAGTATGCTTAGATCATAAAAAATGTGGAAAAAGATGTGTATTGTATGTATTTATTAAAAAAAGGTAGACTTATGATCTACATAATTATATGTCCCACAAAACTGTACATACAGTTTGCCTGTCTGGTCAGGGTATAATAAAACTATATAAAATTTAAACTTGATCTACTAAGCTCTTAGGGTCAATACCTTCACTTCAGTTTTACACTATATGTACAGTCGACTACAAAAATATGTATCCAGTTTAATTTTACAAAATGATGTATCCCTGCATTTCAAACCTCTTTGTTGGAGTCTATACGTAATTTTAAGGTGGTTATATTTCTTTGAACACTGGAAGAATATAATTTTCTTTTACATTATGTGGATATAATAATATATTTAATTAAGCTTGTAAGTATAATTTTCTGATGAAATGTAGTGGGATACATAATTATTGCTCTTTACACACATACATGTTATTGTCAGGTTAGATGGCTACTATGTATGTCAAATTCTTTGGGTAGATCATTGTGGCACTCGTAGGGATACATCATTTTGTAAGATTAAATTGGATACATCTTTATATCAATGTATCTTTACAATTGGATACATTCTCGGAAAGATGACACTTACCAGCTAGCTCCTGTATAGTGGGGCTCATGCCGAGAGAACGCATCACCACTGTCAACTCGTCCAGTGAAGTGATCTGCCCCGATCGAGCAAAGAGATAGAAACATTCACGGAACTCTGAAAACAGAATAATGAAAGCAATCGATCAACCCAGTAGTACATTTTTAAGATAACCCTACAGTATTCAGTCAGGCTGACAATAATGTTAGTCAGCATGACGTTTTAATAACATCGAGTAACATAGGCTCTATAAATTTAATTATTATCAGTCTTAGCGAAAGTAGAACACTTACCATCGATATCTTGTTCTTTGAAGTAGCGTGCCTGTGAAATATAAATCAAGATAATTATTACAGTAATTTATCGATAAAACCATTAAGTAAAAGAAATATCATTACCATATTACTAATATACAAGGAAAATAAAGAAAAGTAAAAGTAAAATAAGTTTGGAAAAGTTTATCTACACTACACAGTAGTAAATGACAGTAAATGTCAAATAATTAAATAAAATTGTCAGTAATGCCAACATAGTAAATACAAATTGGAACTAAGGTTTGTTAAACACGATCAATCAGACGTCTTCGTTTGACTTACCGTGTGATTTGTGAATGGGATCTTTATTAGTCCTACCTATTGTCAACAATTCGTCTTTTTACTTTTTAGTCTACAATCCAACATGGACGACTATCAGCTGACATTTTTGTAATACCTATCAATACCTATTTTTCCATGGTGTAGGTAACCGAATGAATTAAGCAAATTATTACATAAAACGTTATTCATTATAATTATCAGTGGTTAGATACGCTAAATAAGTGTGTGTTAACAAGCAACTGCAATGAATAATGGTATCATTACATTGTAAGTAACACGTATTTTTTTTTAGTTATCTTGTAGCTTGCAATTTATAATGTAATTAAAAACCATATTGATTGGTGTCAACGTGATAAAAGGACAATAACTCCTGTTAAAGCTGTTGTTAGGTAATTAAAGTGTGAAATAATAATATACAAGCCTTGGAAGGCTATTTTCATTTCAAGTTCACTGAACTACGTATATAGCTTGTTACGTATTGTTAATAAGATTATGTTAGAAATTTTATCAATTACAGCAATTTCCTGTATTATACACGTACCTATTATAATCATGAATAACCTTAAATATAATAATATTCAAACCAAAACATGGTCTCGATTTTATGTGTTCATTCTTCTCATTAATTTCGCCAGCCCACAATCAACTCCCATACGTAATATACCTAATATGTGAGTTTATTGTCATTCGTTCATATGACGGGCCCGTGGCGTCGTCGGTAAGATAACTACTTACTTTTCATTGTCAAGTCATTTGTCTTGAGTCTGTGTAATTATCTATTTACAAGAGAAAAATATTACATGTGTATCAATCAGTGATACAAGCTCTGCTTGGATTGGGTGCGGTAAATATTAATTAGGTAGGTATTATTAATGAGGTAGAATATTATATTATTTGTGTTCCATGGTAAACTACTTGATTGCTTAGCATAAGGTAAGTTGTGATCAACAGGAAATCTATTTAAAGAATAAAAAAAATATGTTATTATTATTAAACAGACAAGCAGTTACAAACAACTGGTCTGTGTACTATGTTAGGCAGGGCGGAATCCAGGCCCTATCAGTGCCCTTAGGTAATGCAATTCTCAGGGCACCTTTCTTTTATCTACATTTTCATTTCTTTTAAAATATTTTTTTTCTATTACACAAGCCTAATTGGAAAAAGATGTTTAAGGAAACAATTTCATTTCTTAAGTGTGTGCGCAGGGCCCCCAGTAGATGCGGGTCCCCTCAGTATTGGCCTAATTTGCCAACCTGGAAATTTTACAAACTGACCCTGGTGTTAAGTTGTTAATTTGTTATTCTATTGTAAGAGTCAAGGCTATTCTTAAACTAGTCAGTATTTTCTGCTTTCATAGCTCAGGTAAACTATTCCTGGCATCTTGCACTCTGTTAAGCATAAAGTGTATACTAGGATTGTTGTTACATAGTATCCTTTGCAGTTTCATCAAGTTGAAGTTAAAATGTTTACGGTTTATGAATCAAAACTCCAAACTTCTACTTAAATATTATTTTACTAAAACCCACAACTCAACTCTCAATATCTCGAAGAAAAAAACCTGTGAATAAATGTTGGAGTTGTAAATAGCTTTAACTGAACAAGTTAATATTGTTTGTACATTTTAATAGACCTACCCCCTTTTTATTTTTTTACTTTATACCCTTACTCATAAAAATCTTATAAGCCTTTTGCCTTATAAAGCTTTAAAGATAAAATGGATTTTGTCTCTTTCTCACAAGTATAAATGTCAAGATAACAGACAAAGACAAACAAATTATAAAACTATTTTTGCTATTATATGTTAATAAGATTACTAATAAAGTAGCCCTCTATCTACAGGGACAAATTTTTAAGCAAAGATTTACTAACCTCGAGAACTTCCATTTTGAAAAATGTAAGATCACCCAAATAAACACCAAAAAGAGTATTAAAAATTGAAACTATTTATTCAAAAATAAAAATGTTACATAAGACTAGTGTTTGTTTGTAAAATACTAAAATATACTGTTAATACTTCCTCATAACCTTGAAATGTGACATGTCTGTGTACACATGTATTTAAAATATTAGTGTGTTGTGATTAATGAGGACATCTGTGTATTTTACATATCTAGATCTCCTTAAAAAATAATTTAATGATAATTTTTAATTTATTTTAAGTAAATGCATAAATTATTAATATGTGCTGGGTATCAGTCTTGTGTCAACTATCTTATGAATTAAGAGAAGCAGGCTTGGTAATGTTGGCCTAATCCTATTTAGTCTGTCTGCATGTAGTTATAGTTTGGAGGAGCCTATTTTCCACAGCTCGATGTCTCATCTGTGTGGCTATTATGCATGATTACAAACCCAGCTCCAGGAGGAATTCTAGCAGACCATTCATGTTGTCAATGGTTGCCTAGGGCGTCCTCAGTGATCCAAGGTGTTCCACTCTGTATCAATTCACCCTTGGACAACAGTTGACAACATGACGTGTCGCTGTTTCTTCCTCCTCCATACATGTCCTGAACAGAGGGCTGTCTGTGACACCTATGGTGAAGAGATACCTATTTAGCAAAGCATGACCAGTTATAATTCCGGTGATTAGGCGTAGCTGTGACCTTGCAAGCCAGGTCAGCCTACGTGCCAATCCTGAATTAATTCTGGGCAGTAAGTCTTTAGTTTGCCTACATGTACATATGTAGTCCCTGCCAATACTCCTGATGCGACTAATTAGTTATTAGCCGCAGTTTACTATGTGTCCAGGTAAACAGAAGGGACAGGATTAGTACTGAATCCACTGCATGCTTGCAGAAAATGCCTGCTTATCTGGAGGGTTGTTGCGTCTTAAGTCATTATGACCTTTGGTCTATAGCAGTGTAATACTGCTTGGAGTACTGCTTATTGTAAGAGCCTCGTGACACTTATAATTTAATCAGAGGATGTTATGCAGTTTTGTAAGGGATTTAATACTCATTTACTATACATAACTTTTGGCCCTTTACTTTGGTAGAGGTTGCTTTAGTTGCCATTATGAGACAGTATTCCACTTGGAACATGGTGCAAAGGGAGCCCAATCCTGCAGAGTTATGGATATTTGATATGACTGAGAATGCATATCTTCTTTAATTATGGAGAAATATACTTTTTTGCTTTATCTCTTTATTCGCTGTTCTGGTTCTCCAGAGGTTATTGATCCTTAGTATTGCTAAGGAAGCCGACACCCCCTTTTAAAGAGTGGTGGCAAGTTAAACAGCACTTCATTAGTCACCGTATTGGGGTGGTGGTTACGCAGTCCGTTGTAGCTAGGCAGGCCATAACTGAGCTTCTGCTGTCGTTAGTGTAGTTCGTGTCTACTACACCTTGGTTCTATAGCAGATCATTGATGATGACCGCTGTGTAAAGCTACAGTGTTATATTGTAGTTAAGACCCCCACTTCTTAGCTATCGTTCTTTTAAACCAAGTCCTGGTTGATAGATATCTCATGTTCTTGAATGGTTGGTGAATACACAAGAGAAATTGTTGCATACACAGTCTATCTCTCTTGCTCAGATAAACAGACATGCAAAAACGCAGTTATACTGTTTACATGACTAATAATGGGATTTTTTTTATGAATGACAATATAATTATCCAGTTTTTATTGATTCCCTGTACTTTTTTTCGGTGAGGTGTCCAAAGATAGTGGAGCTGATAATGAGTGAGTGATCTGATCTGATTCTTTTTCACAGGTCCACAGTGATATTTGCAAGCAATTCCTGAACAATCAAAATCATGGAAGAACCTATACACAAGAAAAAATATATAATTTTGGATGAATACAAAATAACTTAGTCACAACCAGGCTAAAAAAAATCACAAAAATCGAACTATAAAAAAATAAGTAAATATTCAAAAAAATAATAGTGAAATTAAGTAATAGTAGATTATAAAAATTAAAAATATTTATTATTTTTGTTAATTATTATTATTAATAATAATTTATTATTGAACTTTATTACTATTATTATACAAATTTAGTTGACAGTTGATTCCATTTTTAATAATCTGTATTATAAATACTACCATAGAATAAAGACGAAAGTTTTTAAAACTTGAAAGTGTTACCTACCAAAGATACAAATTAAGTTATAAAAGAATTAAAAATAAATTAGAGTAGTGCTTGTCTATGTATTTTAATGTACGAGGGGTGAGTGAGACAATTTGGGGTGAAAAGAACAGAGTTATGGCAGCTACAATGGTGGAAACTCCGCCCCCACAGTTGATAACTACCATTGAATGGGGAATGATGGATAAAAGCAAGTTTTTTCCGCTTTACACATTAAGTAGTTTTACAGGTAAGTATTTAATTAGACATATTTCACACGTGAAAGATTTCAGTCTTGTACGGCTACACTGATTTTGATGAAATTCGGTATACAAATAGTTCACATGTCAATTACCATAGTTTATACGCCTGATTGTCAAACAAGTTATGTTTGACGATCATAAACAATATATTTATGCCACGAAATACTGAGTTTTCTAACAGTATTTCTTAAAAGATGCCACTTTTTTAAATGAAGTTTGAGTACTAAATACATACATTTTAAAAGAACACTGCATAGTAATTCGCTTTAAATAAATGCCTAGAGACAGCTTTTCAAATATTTATTTTTACTATTTCAGTTAGATGCGCGTTGTACCCATTGACATTAGTGAAGACACAAATCCAAGTGCAAAGAAAGAAAGAGGCGTATAAAGGGGTCACGGATGCTATATCCAAAATATACAGTAACGAGGGGATCTCTGGGTTATATCGAGGGTTTTGGTTGTCTAGTGTAAGTACTTATAAAACCCTGAATGTATTCATCATAATGCATTTTCAAATTCAGTTCTCTTTTTTTTTAAAACGTTAATATAAAAAAACTGCTAGCGAACCAACTAGATTCAAATTTTCCCCACTTGACAATAGATGTCGCTGGTTTTATCTACTTTAATAAAGTGGTTATAGTATTTTCCTGTTCATTACTAGATGGCGCTATCTGTCGTAATGAATTTTGCTGTAGTTTCAGATAATTTCCGGTATATTCTACATCTCTACATATGAAGGAGTAAGACATGAACTCGGGAAATATGATGTCAGCCCCAAAGTTAAGGTAAGGCATATTACTATATCTATAATAATTTGTATCTGTATGTTACATAGGAAAGATTTTTATTGGCACAAATTAACTTAAAATCTACTGGGTCCTCTAATATAAAATAAGGATTTCATTACATTTCTGTCATTTTTTTCGACATTGTCTATTAGAGTTCAAATTCTGAAACGGGGCACAGGACCTTGATTATCGCACTTTAGACATTTATCTCGAACTCGACGTATGTCGAATGTCGATTAAAAACTAATTAAATCGACATATAATGCCAGTCGATTGCTATAGACTACTCGTTGTACTAAGTGGTAGACTTGTTTCTTACGAGAATATGAAAATTAGCTTTCATTCGGTTTTTTTTTGTCATGATTAGAAATGTCTAAGGCGCGAGAATAGGGATCCTGAGCCTCTAGACAAATTACATAATAAAATGCATGGGATTGACATAACACTGTCGAGGTGAATGTCAATGCCATGAATTTAGTTCTTTTCATCTTTCGTTATTGCATTGTTATTTCAAATGCGTTCATAATTTTTCTTTTTAACTGAAGGTATTGATGACAGTAGATAAATGTGTTGAACGTTAAGGTAAAAGCAAAAGCCGGCTATGTTTATATACGTAATAGGTAGGTTTAGTGATGGTAATAAATTATGCGAAATTACATAAATATCATTAGCATGCGAATTTAGGAGACCTAGCACGCTAATAGCTATTGCTAAGCTAATTGCTAATATGAAGATATTTTTTTTGTTAATATGGATACTTGCCAATATTTTCACTCATTGTTCAATGTCAATGAACAACACGTGAAACAAAGAAATACATATAGTGATCCAGACTTTCCGTGAGTGCGACAGCGTCGTTTGCGTTTCACGAACACTGCCGTTTGCGGCTGGTCTAATGTATATGTTAAATAAATAGGTTTGAAGCGAGTGGTGAATTCGTTTCATACCTCACAAAATTTAGCAAACTCGTTTAATTTGTTAAATGCTAATGGAGCATTCGTTTGCTAACAAATTAAGTGAATTCTAATTAATATATTACTAGACTTCTTTCTCTTATCGGGCACAATTCCAGACTTTAAACTACAACCAAGATTCTCTAAGTGTATTAAAAACGTTTTTATGCTCGACCCGGGAAATCGGGATGATTATGTGATTATGTATTATGTTTCCAGTCGTTCATAGGTGGTGGGTGCGCTTCGCTGGTTGGTCAGACTATCATCGTGCCCTTCGATGTGCTGAGTCAGCATCTAATGGTGCTCGGGCTGGTGAAGGGACGAGGAGTTAATGGACAGTATTCTGTAAGTATCCCAATACTTCTTATTTTTTAACTAACTAATTTGAAAAATTAGGTGGTTTCTCAATACCTCTCCAACTTTTGACGATTACCAATTTCATACAATTTAAAAAATGTGGTATCTAGTAAATGATTGTTTTTTTAAAAGGTTGCTTTTCTTAAAATTTTGTAATTTATAGAATTAATTAGATTTTAATGACTTTAGAAATAAAAATTTCTACTCTGTCGCATTAGGCTAGCCTGTAATGATAGCTGTAAGTTATGATAAATCTAAATATATAAATGAAGAAACTGACTGACCGACATATCTACGCAGAGCCCAAACCGCTGGGTCTGGAGACTCCAAATTTGGCACATAGGTTCCTTATGGGGTCTAAGAAAGGCTTTTTCAAAACTCACCCTTTAAGGGGCTATAACGGGGTTCCAAAGTTTGTATGGAGAAACAAGATTAGTGAGATCAATATCGCGGGCGAAGCCGCGGGCGAAAGCTAGTAAATAAATAAAATAAGGTTTCTATGTTTTTTCGTTGAAACTTATCTTGTTTATATTATGTTTCAGGCAATGAACCCTCTAGGTTTAGACCTGGACAAGCGCATGTCCCGCGCAGCACTAGCACGCGAGGTAGCGACGCGAGTCTACCGTCTCCACGGACCCCTCGGGTACTATAAAGGGTACGCGGCGTCGTTAGCAGCGTACGTACCCAACTCGGCGCTGTGGTGGGCGCTATATACTACTTATCAAGGTTTGTAGTGGCTCTACATTTAAAGATAATTTCACTACCATACAAATGACTGAGGACTCGGATTTCCTGTGTCGTGGAGGCTAGTGTCTTTCATTATCAAGTACAAAATTATTTGTGTAAAAATTTGCAAATTTTAATGTGGGTAAGCTTATTTTAAGTAACAATAGGTACCTACATTGCAACAAAGGGCTGGATTCAATCGTACATTTAATAAATAATTAATATTGTCTTAATAATAATTTTAAATTTAAGTAACATATTAAATTTAAAATTATTATTAAGACAATATTAATTATTTATCAAATTTAAAATAATTATGAAATCTACAATATGTAAACAAGCGTATTATGAAATTCAGGCTAACTATTATCGGTTAATTAAACGCCTGGAAGTCGCTCTAATACAACATACTAAGCAAAATGTAATAAATATAAGTATTTCATTTAAAAAAGGTGGTTGTTTAACTTTACCTGAGCTTTTTTGGCAGTATTTTTCAGTTATACACGGTAGTAAAATAAATCTGACTAATTTCATGTAGACTCGCGTTTAAAAAAAACATCATTTTATCATTTCATTTCGACACCCAGTTTGAGAAACTGCTGTTCAAGTCAACGTAAAACAACTGTAAATTTAACATGGCTGTCAAATCAATTTGGGAAATCAATTTGCAGAACCGTTAATCTGATTTGACATTAGATTTGTTTTCATTGTTGTTAATGTTATTCGCCAATAGGCAGGCAAAGGTTTTGACCATACAGCCTTGTCTTATTTTTATTTTCTTTGATTTGTTTTCAATAAGGATGACTACATTTTTTTGTCCGTCCGATAGATAGATCAAAAATATTAGACACGTATTTTTCCTTTTTTTTTAATAAAAGTTTGTTTTTAAACAAAAAGGTTATTCCTATAATTGGCCTGCGGTTAATCACAACTTGCCTGTTGTTAAATAATGTTAGTCTTTGATAGAAATAAATTTATTGACGAGGAACCTTTGCAAATAGCCTAACTCATATTTGATCTTTAGCTCTCGCGTGTTTCCTTTTCTAATATGTGAACATTTTTTGAGGGTTCAAGTTTAAAAATATGATGTGCCTAAATTAGAACACACCATGTAAATTGCTAATTAGTTGCCATTCATTTGGCAATTACAAAAATTTAATACTTTGCATAACAACTCACAAATGAATTTTGCAATTCATCATTGTTTTTTCAGTTGTTCCTTCAATATTCATAGGTACTCCATCGTCCGCATTATTTTTGTAAAAAGGGCATCAGGGTATGTACAACATTTTTGCTACACATATTAATACAATAATTATTTCAGATGAACTCTTGAAGATTACACCAGATTGGATGTCAATCCTTTGGATCCAGTGCGTCGCGGGTACCCTCGGAGGTTTTACCACCACATTCCTCACTAACCCGCTGGATATCGTCCGCGCAAGGCTGCAGGTAATTTGAATAAAACGCACACTTCAACTTCACGTGATTCAAAACAGGTAGGGTACATTCGGACGATGAGCACCCCGACGGGGGAGATAACGTCCGCCTTTCAGAAAAAACAGTGAGTAATAACTGTTAGTTGTGGTCCTGAGTGTAAGTAAGGTAGCCAGTAACTGTAGCTTCCACCTTACAAAATACAGAGCGTGTAATAATTGTTGGCTGTGTTCCTGTGTGTGAGTAAGGTAGACAATGACTGTGTAGGTACCGTACACCTTACAGAATACACAGTGTAACTGTTGGCTGTATTCCTGCGTTTGAGTAAGATAGGCTACGGTGATCGTTTATGTATTTGAGGAAGATTTTCATCTCACTTTTCCTTACTTTCGCATGGCTAGTCTTCCTAAATCCATTACAAGACCGACTGCGATGTTGCCCTGAAGCACGCCTCGCAAGTTCCAGAATCTTCTTTCGATGATTCTCGAATGTGTCTATAACTTCAGGATAATTCAAGATGATAGTTTACCCTTTTGGACGATAGATGGCGCTGCTATCATCTAGTTTGTCCTACCGGACGATAGATGACGACACTATTTACTTGTTTTAGACTTATTTTATAGTTCGTCCTATCGGACAATAGATGATGACGCCAGCCTTCTCACTACTTTTTTTTTCTCTCAGGTCGAAGGCGTGGGTTCTATGCGGCAAGTATTCAAAACACTATGGGCTGAAGAAGGTTTAGTCGGATTATATTTAAAAGGCCTTTCAGCAAGACTAGTGCAGTCAGCCTGCTTCTCCTTCAGTATAATACTCGGCTATGAAACTATAAAGCGTGTGGCGTTAAGCGATCAATATAGGTCTCGAGTTCGTTGGTAAACATTATTAGAAATGAATTTGTGTTTTATTCACATACCTGTACGTCTTAATTCGCGCTGGCAAATAATGCCATACCAGGCAAGGGCGATAAAACTTTTCTTTAACACCAAATGTGGGGTGTCACCGCACATTTGGTGATACACACATATCACTAATACATTACAAATCATTCAAACAGTGTTATGCCGTGCAGCGCCCTTATTAATTTTGTATTATTTTAAGTCGCGCTGTAGGTACCTACATACTGTTACGAGCTGGGTAAGAAGATAAATTATGGTAAACACTAATCTTTAACTAAACTAACTTAAAATTAAACTACGCCAACACACGCATAAACCCTTGCCCCCATATTCATAAACGCCTTATAAGCTCATTATAGTTAAAATAGGTTTATAATTCGTTTGCCTTTTTCTGTTATCTGGACATGTGTACTAGTAAGAAAGAGACAAAGTCCATTTTAACTAAAGAGTTTCATAAGATTTTTATGAATAAGGCCTTACAACTAAACACTATCTATCACTTTCACCATACTTAATTAGACCAATACAAACGCTAACACTAATTTAACACTTGTTATCATTTAACACAATATTTACTTTACATCATTTTACACATTAATAATTACTAACCAATTTTCACTACAGCTTCTCAACTCTTCCTTTCTTCCCTTACTTTCATATCCGCATCATCCCAAATCTAAAACAAGACTGACTGCAAGGCTTCTTTTTTTTGCTTGTGACCTAACCCAATTAGCCGGAAGGGCCTCTATTGGTTCACCGGACTTTTTCGGTGAGCCGTCCGAGGACGGTCGAACCGATCAAGTACTGTGGCAACTGCCATGAGGGCTCCCCATGTGGGGACGAACCTCGGCTCAGGACTTTACGGACACTTAAATTTTTTAGGGGATCGGGGGGCATTTCGCGTTCGCGCGGTCCGGTCCTGACCGGAACCGTAATCGACTGAGGGCCTATCTTGGAGGGGCGCGGCGCGGCCCACGACGGCGCGGGCGATATCTCGGCATGTGTTGTGTGCTACTATTTTGGTTGTCCCTACCTACTCTAGCAGCGGATCGGAGCTCGCGGTCGCGGGCGATCGCAAGAGTGATCTCGTCGTCGGAATCGGTGAGTACGCTTCGCGGACGTCGCCGTTTCGCGCCTCTGAGCGGATTGTAGTCGCACGCGGATACGACTAACCTATTCGGGTGTTTGACACCGGTGTCGAAGAAGCGTTTGGATGCGTTCTTCATCCACTGCCTGATGGTCGGCAGTTTTAAATCGATGTGTAGGTTTTCATTGCGTAAGAACCACGGAGCTCCCGTGGCTCTACGCATGAATCAATTTTGAAGAACTTGCAAGGGTTGCAAGTAGGAGCGCTTAGTGTGCGCGAAAACTGGTGAAGCGTACGTCATAATTGGTTGTACGCACGCCGTGTAAGCTCTCACTTTGTTACGAAGCGAGAGTTTACTTTTGGCGTTGATAAGGAAGTGCAGTCTGCTGAGAACGAAACGCGCACGCTTACGAACAGAGGCAAGGTGCGGTTTGAAAGAGAGTCCCTGATCTAGAATGACACCTAGATATTTGGCTTGCTTCTCCCGAGGGATCCGCTTGCCAAACATGCAGATGGAACAAATAGGTGGAGGGATAGACCTAGAGAAGAGTACGGCGGCACTCTTCTCGGGATTCACCTTGACTCTCCATCTCCGGAACCATTCGCCTAGGGCGTCGGCTGCGGATTGGAGTGTACGGGCTATTACTTCCGGGCAGCGGCCCCGGTAGTAGAGAGCTGTGTCGTCAGCAAAGAGAGCCAAGCAGGCTTTCGCGTGACGAGGGATGTCGCTAGTGAAAAGCGTGAACAGGAGAGGCGAGAGCACGGAGCCCTGAGGGACTCCGGCGTGAATCGGATGCGGCGAAGACAGGGAGCCTTCCACTCGGTAACGAAAACTGCGACCAGTGAGAAAGTCTCGAATGATGAGCACGAGACGATCAGGCACACCCAGTTGGTAGAGCTTATATAATAAGCCCGTGTGCCACACTTTGACGAAAGCTTTCGCCACGTCGAAGAAGAGAACCCCGGTTAACATCTTACGATGGAATCCTATCTCAATGTGCTCCGTGAGGCGGTGCAGTTGATGGACGCAAGAGTATTTGGCTCGAAAGCCAAACTGCTCGTCGGGAAGGAGGTTGTGGGCGTTGACAAAGTTCAACAACCGGGTATAAATAAGTCGCTCATAGAGTTTCCCAACGGAATTGAGAAGACTTATGGGGCGATAGCTGGTAGGCTTAGACTTGGGCTTTCCAGGCTTAGGAATACCGATAACGGTGGCTCTTTTCCACGCTTGTGGAAAGGCATTATGTCTCAAGGCCACATTGAAGATGAGAGCCAGGAGAGTAATGAGGGAAACAGGGAAGTGCTTCAAAACCCGATTGGTGATACCATCGGGACCGGGTGCCTTCCTTGGATGAAGGGCTTTTATCAACGCTTTGACCTCGGCTGCGGAGGTCGGCGGAAGCGGATCCTCGACGTCGACGACGTCAGCGCCGCCAGTACCTCCGCCAGCGCCAGCGCCGTTTCCCTCGCCTGCTGGGAGGCGGCGGGAAGCGGCGGTGGCAGCGGTGGTGGCGGCGCCGGCGGCGGCGGCGGCGGAGGAGAAGACGAGATCGCGTTGTTAGTCGCCAGAACGGAAACGGGTCGCCACGCGGGCAGAGGTGTCGAAACGGCAGCGGTGGTAGACGGCGGTGTGACCGCGGACGCGAATACTGGTGCCGGCGGCGGCGGTAGCGGAGGCGGCGGTGGATTAGCTAATCTACGTTCGACTTTGGCGTTCACCTTAGAAAGGTGAGCCGGCTACTGGTAGATTGCTAGGAGAACATTGAAGTTCCAAGCTGTCTGCTAGGCATCCAGCACGCTCGTCGTCATCGAACGCGAGTTGACCGGTCAAAGTGACCAACGGAGGGATCGAATCCTCGGTAGGAGACTTGAAGGTTCAAATCAATTGCCAGTAAGCCCTATGTGACGGTCTTATGTCACCGAGCGTCTTATCCCACCGCTGATCCTGGAGTTCCTCGAAACGTCTAAAGCGCAAGCGAACTCTGTTCTCGTCGGTATGATAAGAATCATAGGCTCGTGCGGCTGCGTTCTTCTCGGTTAACAGCTCGCGCGCATCGTCGGGAATCTTCCAACGACGGTCATCCGTCGTCGGAACCTCCCGAGAGCACTCGCGTACGGTGGTGCACACGTGAGTCGTTAGCGAGTCGATGGCATTGGTGGCATCCTCGAGACTATCGAGGTTTTCGGGCACGGTACCTAAAATTTCAGACGAAGTAGCATTGAACGCGCTCCCAAGTCTACTCCAGTCTGTGATTATCTTGGTGGGGCCTTTAGCGGCCCCTGCGTCTGGTGGACCGTTGGAAACGGCGGACAGACTCAACACTACGGGCCTATGGTCAGAGTCAAGCTCGTGCAGCACCTCTATAGAAGATAAACGTAAGTTTATGTTCTTCAGAAGGGCCACATCGAGAATGTCCGGCCTGTGGTCCAAAGTGTCAGGGCTGTCCGTCGGCTCCAAGGGTGTTATTAAATCGAAGTTAAGGTGGTTTGCGAGAAAGTCAAGTGTTCTGCCTCTCGACTTCGTCGAGTTGCAGCACCATCTGACGTTCTTTGCATTGAGGTCGCCCGCCACGATGACGGCGCCTCCTAAACCGAACAAAGCTACTAGGTCGCTTTCGAGCAGATCCTTATCGGGCGGCAAGTAGGCAGATACGATATGAATCGGTCCGTGACCGGTCATGCCTATGACTGCGGGGCGGCATAAGCCACTATTTATATCGCCCTGAAGTATGCCTCGCAAGTTCCAGAAGCTTCTATAAAAGATTCCCGAATCTATACAATTACAGGATAATTCTAAATGATAGTTTAAACCTACTCGACAATAGATGGCGCTACTATTATCTGCCTACAACAATATACTACTCGACAACAGATGGTTTTATAATTATTTCACACCGCACACTTCCCTACCCTTAGTCCCTTACATTGTTTTTTAATTTTTAGCTGTTTAATTTGTTTTTTATTTTCTACATGTTTTTCTTTATTCTATTAAGTGTCAAGTAAATGTTTTTGTTTCTTTTCTTTCTTTAGTATCTCTACTTAGTCTGTGGTACGTACACATAATATTTCCCACAAACTACAGATTACTATACTAGTAGCTAGCTAGGTGTATATAAACTTGTTGCAATGTAGCCACCAACTCAACATTTTCTTGCCATTATCACAGATAATATAATACTATACTAGTCCATTAAGAAGTGTTCACTACGTCACTGGGTGACAAGCGATAGTTCACGAATATCATGTCGAAGAGAATTATAATTCACAACAAAACTAAAAATAGAGCGAGGGATCACAACACACAGGCATTCCAAAAGTCTCCTATAATCTATTGTAGTCTTTGGTTGTTAACACAATTATAATAATGGCGTCGTAGGATGACAAGTAGACGTGTGTAACTCACTACTGAACCGACTCACTGATACGAATCATTTAGATGTTCGTAATGATTGGATCTTGTGTTCGAAATCAAATGCATCATTTGGATCACTGAAACATTTGGCTCAGTGACTCAGTGACTCTTTCGTTCACCGAGATCGTCGCGTCGCTTCGCTTGCGTTCGAACAATCGGATCACTGAGCCACTGAGCGAGCGCTGAGTGGGAAGCGAAGAGAGAGAAAGCAATATAAATAAAAGCAAGTCAGAATGCGATAGATTCTTTTCCTGATAGGGCGAATTTTGCGTTTCAAGGTTTTGGCGCGAAATCACCTCAGTCTACATTTGACTAAAACACACAAAACAGGTTTCTGGTTGTTTATGTACCTAGTGATAATTATTGTGAGTGATGTATTTGCGTAATGCGAAAGAAAACAATAAATGAATATTAAATACCTAGAATTAAATAAAGTTTAATAATTGAGTTCGCGGTTTTAAAATAACTGTTGTATATTATGTAAATAGAAGTATGCAATTTTATCTGAAATGACTGACTATTAACGAAGTAGTGAAATACTTCAGTAATGCACGCCGGCAAACCGTGAGTTTGCTTCTCACGGGCGCAATTTAACGAGTAGCAACGCGCTTCATTTACTGTAAATTCACAGGCAGTGGTAAGTAGTTTGGTGTGACTCGGGCTCGTGTCTCACCAAGCACGCACTGCAGGCGCGCACGTGACGGCCTAAGGGATTCGGTCCATGATATAACGCGCAATGCGCACTGCTAGAAGCAAGCCTAAGCGTCTGGCCGCTAGTCCTAAGCCTGGGTAAAGTATGAAGGGAAATCGATTTTATTAATGACTAGATTTCCGTTGCGGCTCCACCCGCGTTAATTATACACGTACACACGCACACACACGCGCACACGCACACACACGCGCACACGCACACACAAACAGTTTTCAAATATGTACTTAATATAGTAATTAATAAATTATATATAATCTACAAAATGTAAAAGATGTATTTTTATCTTTAAAAACTTCTATGCGATGCAATGTGTACATACGTACTCAAATTATTCGCGTCATATCATTCACAATATGTATCTTTGCGTCTGAGCTAATGTTTCAAATGTGCCAAATGATTCGTATCAGTGATTACTTTCACATAACATTCGTATCTTTGTCGCTTAAGAGTCACTGATCCAAATGTTCCAAATGATACATATCAGTGATTCGTATCAGTTTACTGTTCGAGATGCAAATGTTCGGATCCCAACGATGAGTCATTTCTCCCACGTCTAATGACAAGTCGTCGTTGAAGTCACAAGTTCACAGATAACTAATTTCGAATTGCTACAGTAGCGACAAATGGCATAAAAGCGAACTAAAGCTGTCAGGGCCCTAACCACCGACCGAATAAACAGTCCACAAACTAGAGATGCTGAACCAAAAGTTTCTGACACATGCTCGTGTAATAGTATTTAAGCAATTCCTGCCTCTGAGGATGGCAAAATGCTGTACGCATATTATAATAATTTTTTGAGATCAAAGTCCCATCAAATAGAAAAGTTTAAAAATAAAACGACTACCGTACCAATAAATCTTGACAAGTGATTTTATGAGTATTTAACTGTTTCCTATCACGAACAGTGGGTACGTACGACACGGGATGACATTTGACCCCAGTGTACAAAGGGTCATGATTGTGGCAATTTGATATGTAGGTAGCTAATAAGTTGGAAGTGTAAAGCGAATGGTGACTACCATGCAGCATTGCCGATTGTGGACTGGGGCAATCCTACTAATATTATAATCGTGAAAGTTTGTAAGCATGTATGGATGTTTGTTACTCTTTCACAGGAAAACTAATAGACGGAAATAAATGAAATTTAGCACAGAGGTAGATTATGATCTGTAGGCTAATTTTCGTAATTAAATTAGTTCTGTTGCAGTGCTGTTGCATTAAGTTTCGATTGAAACAACATCAAGTTCGCGTCACGCGAGCGCTTTAGCGTGTATGTTGTTATATGACAATTACAAATACTATTTTGCACTGAGAAGCAAACTTAATTGCAACTGCACCGCAACTTAATTGCAACTGCACCGCAACTTGATCGCAACTGCACCGTAACTTGAAGGGCGCGTAAATTTGCCTACTGGATTGACTCATAGGCATTTCTTATCCCAATAAATAGGTACCACGCAGGTGAAGTTGTTGGCAAAGACTAGTACCTAAGGTATAGGTACTTATTTGAAACCAGTGTGAGTCCAATACCGATCTACGTTATCGCTTAATAAACTATTGGAGTATAGGGAAAATATTTTTGGTTTGCTATATTAGTAATGATAACAAGGTGTTTGTGTTCAGTGAATTCGCCAGACGGGTTTTTCCTTGAAATCTATTTATAGCTTGTTACAAACATGTAGAGGAAACAAAATGTGTTGCTAATCCAGTTTTTTGAAATATTTACGCAAAGATTAATTTAACTTTGTACTGCAGGTATCTATTAATTAGGTATCACTTCTGTTTTTGGCAGGTTCGATCTCCGGTCGTGTAAAACACAACTCGTGTGAATTATTTGTCGGCTGCTCAATATCGGTGAAGGAAAACATTGTGATGAAACTCTCTTGACAACTTGATTATGTAGCCTACCAAGAAACTCGCTTGCCCAATATACCAATTCACTCGTGATTACGAATAATTTTTGGCGAGAAGGTGGCAGTGGAATAGGTATCCCGATGGTTAGAAACAATGAAGCAGCAACAATTCCGGCCCACCATTTTCAATAGTGTCACTAGACCTCGCACTAGCAAACCGCTTGGCGGTGCAGTTTTGTCTGGTGGATGGCCACGGCCGAAGCCTGTAACCTGATTTGCATCACCCGGGGACCTCGTATGGAGATTCAAATAAAAGGTGCACGAATGTAGATAACTCCAGCCCTCTTAATTCGAGGGTATGTAGCCGCACTTGAGCAGCATGTGTGGGGTTAGGTTAGGGTTAGGCCTAAACACTCTTAACTCTTAAGATAGTTGAGAGAAGCCCCGTGCCCAAGTGCGACACAATGGTTGTAGTTTTACCTATTTAACGCTTCTATGCAAATCTGGATGGCGCCAGCCAGACTGTCAATGACGTCAGTTCATTATTATTCTATCCCAAATTACAATCAGGTCACTGAATATACCTACTTAAATCACAATAGATATAAGATTATTTTGACATAGCCTTGAGAGCAATTTGCGAGCATTGAAACGCGAGCATTTAGGAACAGTTGGATGTGTTTAAGTCCCGACAAAAAGAAGTGTTATGGGTTAATGCAGTAGGTATTTTTATTTGAAATTAAAATTCAACTTTTCGAATAAAGACAGCATCAAAATTAGTGCTTCCGCTTAGGCGCTAGGTGGCAACAAGTACCTACACACGGCTACACATGAAGCTATAAATTTCCAGTTTAAGCCGTTCTCGCGTGGGATTTAGGTACACCGTGCGTAACTGCACAGATACACGTGTCAAACTTAGATAGGTATCTATATCACTCCTCTTTTTGTAAGAGTTTAAAAGCATTTTTAACTCTAAAGAAAGAGACCAAAAGCAACAGTGACGTCATTCAAGGTTATGTAGTTTGTTCTAAAATTGATTTCTTTTTCTTTTTGTTGGCTGACGGAAGTGTTGTCATTTAAACGAGAAGCTCCATGCACAAAAGGCCTAACTCTTAAAGCATTTTTAGCAATCATCTAATTTGAAATAGCTTAAAAATTACCACATATCAGACTACATACTTACCTAGACAATCTGTGAATATGGAGCAATTCATATACAAATAACCTCTTATTTCATGTCGAATAAATAAAGTTGGATCTCAGTGTTATTCACTTAGCCTATCATAACCACTGACTCAAATTTTCAAAACCCCCTTGTTAACAATCTTGGTCACGCCCTTGTCCCCATAGATAGTCCTTAGAACGTAGTCAGTAGAAATCAAGGCAGTTTACCTAATAATAAAGAGGTTAATTTTTATTCTGCTACAAGGTAAACAACCGATAATACCAAGCTTTTATCCATTTTAGATAAAATACAACTTTACATCGTACGATTTTATCACAACGCCCAAATGTTTGTTATCAAATGGGTCTACGATATTATTTGTTAAAACGTCTAAGTCTAACGTCTATTTGCGAGGTTTAAGTAGGTAATAATCTGTGTCCCACTGACCCGCGGGTCTTCTTTCAACTATCTTCAAAGTTAACCCCCTTATTCATACTCGTCATAATTATTTATTTAATAATTATGAAGCTTATAGTAGCTAAAGTAGGTCTTAAATTCTTTTCGCTTTGTCTGTCATACACACCACCTAGTTGCGAAGTTTATATCATCATTCCCCTCTTTTTCCCATTTCTATTGGGGTCGGCTCCCAGTCTAACCTGATGTCTGTCATGACTGTCATCAGACCTCGAAACCCGTAGGGAACCAGTAGCCGAGATGGTTAGACCAGATGTCAAATTATATAGGCTTCTGACTGATTGTCATAGATGTGTTAAATAACAACCGGGACCGACGCGACGCGCGACGCGACGGTTTAATGTGCTCTCCGTGGCACGGAAAGTAGTCCCTCAACCAATCGGACACCGAAACAAATCTTTGTTGTTACACTTCTCCGGGACGGGAATCGAACCTGCGACCTCCCGGGTATACAGTATAGCTCAATCGGACCGATTGTTCGATCGATCGATGATCGATTGTTTATATCAATTTTGAAAAAAAGGAAATCTTCATAAAACTAATTTTATAATTATTGCCAGAACCATTGTCAATATAATTCATTTAGATATACCATTGAATTCTTTTAGATTATAAATTGTAGCTTTATATTTTAATAAAATTGTAGATTAAATTGTTAAAAAACACAATGTTTTTTACATGAAGCCAAATGTGGCCTTGCAGATACACGGTAAAGGGAAGAGAATAATCCGTTTAACCTAATCTTATAGTGCTAACCAGACCCAACCTAAAATAAATTTGAGAAAAAATGCATTTAAGTAAAAAGCAATTTTTCTTAAATTTATGTATATAACATTTTATAATTTATAAAATGTTAAAGACGTACACAAAATTAAACAGTGCGCGGTTTTTTTTCTCCTGAAAAGTTACTTCCTTTACCCTTACGTGGTTTTCACTCAAAAGGCGTTGAGAAGTGGTAGGTATACTTACATTGAACTTAATTGCTTCTACAACTAGACTTAAATGAAATCTAACATTAATACGTCTATTACAACATTTACAACTAAATAGATATAGGTAAAGATATTACGATGGTACCTCAAAAGCCTCTAAAGCCTCGAGCATCGCCGCATGGTTACTAGTCTTTTGAGCTTCTATCGGATACATTTCTTCGGAGTGTGCGTTGGAATTACATAATCTTATTCCCCCACCTCCGTTTTAACATCGGACAAGCAGAGGTACCGTCTGTACGCCATCCCTATAAAGTGGAAATTCCACGGGTACGCACAAAACGCTTTGCTTCCACTTTTACTGTGCCAACTGCCAAGTTGTGGAATTCGCTTCTGTTTCCCGATAGCTATAAATAATCTGCCTGTCTATTGAGTCAGTATTTACTGGATAATTGCGTTTTATCGTAGACTGCATCATTGTTGAACATCAGGCAAGTTGTGGTCAAGCGCAAGCCTTTAACCGAAAAAAAAATCCTTGGGTATCCAAACTAGGCGCACGCCTGTATCTTGGTCACCGGTTAAAGTTTTTTATGGATATGACGACTTTAGGCGTTAATATCCACACGCAGAGTTAGCGAATGAAAAGCACATTACGAATGTTTTGGAACGAAGTTCCTTATCGCGCGTTGTGAAAGGGGGCTAGACGGAAAAAATATCAAAATAGGGGAGAGTGGTAAAGAGGTGAAAATTAAGGGTTGTTGGTACTAAACCACATTAAAAAATATATATCTTAATATATATAAATCTCGTGTCACAATGTTTGTCCTCAATGGACTCCTAAACCACTTAACCGATTATAATAAAATTCGCACACCATGTGCAGTTCGATCCAACTTGAGAGATAGGATAGTTTAAATCTCAAATTATAGTCGCAATTTTAATTTATTGCTAATTATTTGTCTGTTATTATTTGACAGTCACAATTATCTGTTAACTCCAAATGATTCTAACAGATGTCGATACCTTTCGACTGGGTTGAGTAAGTAATCAATAGATGGCGTTGCTATGGTTATCACATTTTATGGAAATTGTTGAGTGGGCTGAAGCTACCCGGGCGAAGCTGGGACGGGCCGCTAGTATATTTATATGATATTATGTGTGCTATTAAACAGCTCGATTGATTTATATACATCCATTGATTTATTTAAAACTAGTCCGCGTGGATTTCGGTTTTTTTCGCATGTTCTTTCTAATGGTCTAAAGATTGTTTGAGCCAAGTTTCATCAAAATCGGTTGAGAGGTTAAGCGGGAAAGCGTAACAGACAGACAGACAGAGTTACTTTCGCATTTATAATATTAGTAGGGATTGGTTAGAAAGTGCTACAAGGGTGGGGACGTTTTGTCCCATTGTTATTTATGGTACTATTACGAGTAGAAAGGTAAGTTAAGCATATAATTTATTTTTCAAAATTGGTTCAAGTCTTAGAGGAATCGGTTGAATAAAAATTATTCCGACGTATTGAGGACCTCCGCCTAAGTTGGTTAAAAACTTGATAATGATGTTTAATAAAAGAATATTATATTTTTCATGTTTTATTTTCAATTTATACTCTTACAATATAAATAATACAGAAGAAAAGAGTTTGATTTTTAGATTTAAAATTGCTAGTTTATTAAAAACTTGTATTATGGTCGGGTCATACGTGACGGAAGCTCAGACGGAAGATGCGTTCCGTATCATTGGTCGCGGAAAGTTCTAACAAATGAAACAGACAAAGTATTGCAGGAATTCGCTGCAGCATCTCTGTTTCCCGATAGTCACGAGTGAATCGGTACTTACTGGGTAGGTGTGTTCCAGACTAGCAACAGGCAAGTTGTGGTCAAGGGCAAGCCTATTATAGGTTTAAAAAAAAATATTTAAATAGCAAAACGTTTAACTTTCCAATACGTTAGTACGTCTAGCGTACCATGCGGAACAATAGATGACACGCTCGACGCATCTTCCGCCAAATATGAACCGACCCTAACGGGCTCTATTTCGTACAAACAGCCCAATTTTATAATAAAACTTATAAACTATGTTTGTTTTACGTTACAATTAAAGCGGCCGGTGTCGAAGCGACTTTGAAATATACCCGTTAACGAGTACTTACTTTTTTGTAGTTTTATGTCGCACTAAAGACGCTAATGTCGCAGTTCCGTCACTGTAGTTGAATTACAGTTTGTCACAAATCGGCGAGCTCTAAATGCCCTTAAGCTTAACAATTAAGATAAATTAGTTTGAAAGTAAAATTTTACAAATACCAATGTTGAAAGTATTATATTATACATATTTAAAAAGTATCACTTCTAGGAATATAAAAATACTTAGTTGGTAAAAATACTTATAAAGATTCAATAACGTTACACCATATAAATGTGTAGGTGTATATTAAAAATTTTCTTTGACATTTAATATTACAACATTCTCTCTTTTAATAGAAAATTTGATAAAGAGATTGCACAGGATCTTACTGAGCGTTTGTACTGCACAACAAAACATGATACAAGCACAGTCTTATCTCTTTCTACTCATCCGTGAGTGATAGAGATAGACAGAGCTTGCAACATGTTTTCTTGTGAATGTTTTGCCGGTGAAAACTAGGGGTTAGATGATAGTTAGATGACATATTAAAGTATGTGGACGCGGAACATCAGACGAATCACATTGCGCTTATTTGAAAGTCGATGGCGCTTGCTACCTTATCGTATTACCACGAAAATCAGCGTTAAGCGGGGAGATTAGCGTTTTTTGCGGTTCATTGCTCGATCGCGTTTACTTGCTCTTATACACTGTTAAAGCAAATATACATTTAAGCAAATATACGATGATTGACAAAATCGCTAGAAACGCCGCTCGACGCTGAGTTTCGGGAACGGGCCGTTACTCACACCCAGGAGCACCCAACATTGTATTCTTTAAGAGCGGATTTGCTGTTTTCACTATAAGGGCCGAAACACATAACAGTGTTGCGGCAACGCGCCGCAACGTAACGCTCGTAGTGCTAGTACATTTTGTTCTACGTAGAGGCGGGCGGCAGCGGCACTGCCGATTCTTGCGGTGCTGCAACGCAGTTATGTGTAACGGCCCTAAGTTAGATAGGTAGGATGTTCGTCCGAATGGCGGGTGGTAAGTTATTAAATCAAATGAAACATGCTCTATTATTTAATAGTGTTTTAGTAGTATTTAGTAGCGAAGCAATATTTAGTAATTCTAAGTACCGGTAGGTTATGAAACGAAAAACAAAATGAGTTGCCAAACTGACGTCAGGTTGGCGGCTGTAGCAACTAGCAATTAACGGCGGCGTAAAATGGAATCAGACATTCATTGGTAGTTAAATAAATAACATTAATTCTTATCTGTATCTGACATTATACTAGATGTATTGTCATGACATTGATTTGTGTATAAGTAGATAAGATTTATTGTTATTTTACTAAACTACCAACAGACCATTAAAATCTGACATATAAAAAATCTGAACCACTTAACGGCCACTCACCGTTTAATTGCCAACCTGAAGTCAGCCAGCAGATTTTATTTTTTGTTTCATATAGTGTCAGCTGAATTACTAAATCTTCTCGCTTTGCTACTAAATGCTACTGAAACACTATTAAATAATACAGCATGTTTCATTAGATTTCATTCCCGCCATTCTGACGAACACGATAATATTTCTCAAGGATGTATAGCGCACCCGAGCGAAGCCACGACGTGTCGCTAATCCACTTTAATTTATTCAAGGTGATATTTGCAATAGATCTAAAGTAGGTTTCAATTAAAGCAACATTCTTGCTACATAATTAACTTGGTCAATCTTAAACATCTTACGTAATATAACATCAACATCAGATCTCTGCAAAACAACAGTTTAGCAAAAACTGGATATATAATGAAGTAAAACTTTATTTTCTAAATATAGGCTTGCAAGTTGACAAGACAAGTTGAGGGCAGTCAGGTGACTACCTACAACTTGTCTAATATCAAACAACCACGACAACACGTCTACCGATTCACTTGTGTCGAGTGAATTTCATGTGATATGGTAGAAGTGAAATGAGGCTCCTTAAGATTGACAAACATAAAGAGGCAACAAGAAACTAGATCTCAAATGGTGTCACCAGACATCGCACCAGAATATAACAAAGCCGTTTCACAGCGCGCTTTATCTTGTGGGTCGTCATTAAAAACGGCCGAAGCCTACCCCAAAAACCTATTTTATAACGGATTTTATCGCGTTTTATATCTCAAAGTTTTAGAAACTTTTTAGCCTCCATGGTCAGTCACGAACACAATGTGTGATATACACGTAAATGTTATTAATATACTATCACATAGTTTAGTAGGAAATACTCAATAGTAGGAAATTTTTAATAGGTCTTTGTACAATTAATTGTATTTTGTTTAAATTAGTAGTCACGAGGTACATACTATGCGTTTTAAATAAGGATAGGACTGGAAACCCGCCATCTTGGACCGGAATGCGCAACAACTTCACATTTTTAGTAGGTACGGTGGGCAAAATGTATTAAATAATATTTAAAAAAACTTCCGACGAGAATAACGGTGTTTTAAGTTAAATAGTGTGTATGTCTGTGTTTTAAAGTATTTGTGTACAATTTTGTTGCATCCTAACGCGTAACTCCATATTTTTATACATTAATCATATTTCCAAACATTTTAACATAATTTACTATGCGTGGTTTGATATTTTATGCTGACGTTACTTTGATTTGGTTTTCGGTATAAAGTTAGTCACGTCCAGTTCTATTCTTATTTTAAACGCATAAACAAACATTTATCTAACATTGATAATAAACGTGATTCATCCATTTGTCAGTGAGATCATGCAAAAATATTGGAACAATACAACATAGTGCTCACGCCTGTATTTACCCCAGGGTGTAGGCAGAAGTGAATATCACCCACATATTACTATTACTACATAGAGGAAGAGTCTATTCGCGTTTATTGGGCACAAAGTTCGAGTTAAAGCCACTACTAAGTAAACAACTTTTCGTAAACAAGTAACATCTTTTTGGTTCACACAGGATACCAACCTTACAATTAAGCAAACACTTATTACTTGGCCAATGAGACAAGAAGAAAAAAATGTCTACAATATTTTTAATTAATCTACAAGGCAGACTTAAGATTAAAATTTAGTCATCATGCTTACTACATATACAATATATTATTTATTAAAGCAATTACTGCTAATCACAATGGCATTTATTCGGCCTTAATTTTTTAAATTACTTTTTTTCCAACACATTACAACAGCTGTACCAACATGCAAAAAACGAAAGCCACTTTGACTATTTGTAGGATATCATTAAAAACAGGTCATCTCGACTGTTCTTTTGAGTTCATTGATAATGATTGACCAACTAGTACTTTATCACCAGCTGCTGCTTCAAATTTAAAGTCTCTCGGAGCCTCAAAAAGCAGAATAATTGTACTTCCCATATTAAATTGGCCAAATAACTCTCCTTTCTGCAGTGGAACTTGTCCTAGTTCCAGTTCGTTAACCCTGTTTCGCTTGCCCTTAGTGTTCGTTCGTAATCCAGGATCGTTATAGATCTCTATTGACCCAACATTTGTAGCTCCGACTGCGGTCATACTGAAGAAACCGTGTTTCCATTCTCCAACATATACAGCTCTTTCGTTTATAGTAAATAAGCCAGGTATTAATCTCGCTAACCATGGGTTAACAGAAAGTAATTTTCCTGAGAAATGTCTTCGAAACGTTGCAGTCCAGTTGCATGGTGAATGAAATCTATGATAATCACCTGGAGCGAGGTAGATTATACATTGATGTAGTATATTATCTGTGTTGCTAAGTAATGATTTGTAGTAATTATCACTTTTATGTTTTGACCATTTGTTTTCACCTAAAAATTCTTCCAAGCTGTATGTTATTCCTTTGACCTGCTCAATTTTATCTGTATCTGCTGGGCCACAGGTTAAAATAACACCATCACAAGGCGATACACATGGTGAAGGCGCAATAACACGCACTCCGTCTCTTAATGGCCTTGTAAAAAACGCAGATAAACTTTTGTAATACTTTAAATCTGTTATTGCAGCTTCATCAAGATCTACGTTGAACATTTTGATGTACGTACCATACACAAATCCTCGCAACGACGTAGGAAGCTCACATGCAGCCAAACGACCCCATATTCTGCTTGTAACTCGAAAAGGAAACATTTCGTAAAATAAAATCTCAACTTTCGACACTTCATAATTTATGCTGGCTCGGATATAGCACCAGCCGACGTAAATAGCACTTCCTAGAGGCACCCATCTCGTTATAATTGATCTAAAACTCATCCATTTATTTGTCTGTAACTGCGCGGTCTTTGTCTGACTACTATTATGTAGAGTTTGTCGGAAAGGGCGGTGCGGACGTAATCGCTGTTTAAACATTGGATTTATAACTGGGAGGCAGCTTCTTAAACGCGTCGGTGGGAACATAGTAACAAAATAACGCACTGGCTGTCGTTTAAAAATATTTTGTTTAAGTAAACTTTTGAGTCACGCAATTTTATTGACTACTGACTGTCGGTACTAGGATAGACAGATAACACTACATAACACGAGGTTGTGGCGCAGTCAACTATCGAGAGAACGAAAACCAGATAAAGCCTGATAACAAATAAAATGTGGTCTGTACCACAGTCTGTACTTATCTAAATTCTAATTAGATTTGGACCGATAATGTCCATTTTCTATTGTTCATTGACCTCGAGTTTGTCAATTCAGTGTCATAACCATAGAGGTTGGTTTTTATCGGTTGTCTATGGAATTGACAGCTTTGGAACGTAAATACTGACGAGAGTGAGGATCTCTATTTATTCAGTGAGAAACCATAACCATTAAACTAATTTAAAAATTCATTTCATTAGGTTTTTTAAGAACCATAAAAATAAATTAATTTTATTTTTTTACAAATCGATTATAGGTAATGCCGGCCATGCAACGTCAAATCTAGACCTTATTAGAGCTGCTTTGTATGTGAAAAATGTGCTTTATCGGAAGAAATGGCATGAATTATCGGTAAAACCCGGTAAAATAACTTCACTATAGGAGCTGCTATGCTCTTGCCTACAAGGGTACCAACTTTAGGAAAATTAGTATTGGACAGGAAGAATTAAAAAAAGGAACTAATTATTTAAATTATTGTTTTCATTCATTCATTTAAATTACTCGATTGAATCTAATCATTCGAGTTGATTCTTGATTTTAGTTGTTAGTGATATAGACTCTCTTTGGCCCGGTTTAGCATGATAGCTAGTGGTGTTGAAGTTCTTACGAAAATCTTTATTAATTTTATTTTAATTTCTGTTCCTGCATTTATTGCTGCCAATGTCTGGGAGCAATGGAGGAAATATCGAGGCCAATAATTTGGGAAGATCAGCGTTTAATAGCGCGAAGCGAACGAAAGGTTCCAAGAAAATCCCGCCTAAAGCCGCAATCAGAGGGTTTGATAAGGTCCCAGTGGTTGTATTATCGCGTTATGATATAAGACCCTATCTACCTGAGACTCCAAAGAAAAGGGGTAAACCTAAAAGGAATTCTGTGTTTCCCAGTCCAAACAAGCAGCCTGCTGAGTGTATCGAGCCTCAAACACCGCAAAGACCTAACCTTCTCAGCAAATTTTCCCAGAACTGTACAGTAAAGGTGGTAAATGAAGACCTAAAAAAACTTCAACATGCTTTACTGAACAAAAAATATTTCAATGACGGTTCTGACTCCGAATCTGATATAATGGGAGAATACAAGTGTAACATTTGTGACAAAGCTTATTCCATTGAAAAAAAGCTTCTTAAACATCAGGCAAATAAGCATACTATAATATACAAACCTCAGAAATCTAAGAAAAGAGTCTCATTCTCAGACAAAGTCATCATCCATGAAGTACGAGAGTACCATAAATGTAGAAAATGTCCTAAAATCTTTAAGTTCTATGCACTTTTGAAAAAACATACAAAACTAAAGCACAAGAAACGTAAATGTTATATTTGCAATTATTGTAACAAGAATTTTATGGACCGCTCAATTTTCAAAGTCCATATTAAATTACATTGTGATGTTTGTGGTAAACTCTTTCCAAATAAAACAAAATATTATGAACACAGGCGTATCTCATGCAGAACACTAAAACATTATAAATGCAAGAATTGCAAGGAAGTCTTTTTTAGTTTTATGCATTTTAAAGATCATAGCTACGACCATGGGTCTACGTTTTACATTTGCGATGTGTGCAAAGTCAATTTTGCAAGCAAATGTGGTATAGCCCACCATATAGCGTACCTACACAGTAATAAAAGACCAACAAGTTTATATGGTATGCGTAACTTAGGTTCTGAAAGGCTATACCTTTGCAACTTCTGTGAAGAGACATCAGTAGATAAAGATACCATTGAATCTCATGTAGCAATATTGCCAGATCTCACCAATAAAGCGATGACTGGTTACAAAGATTATTACTTCTGTGATCATTGTCTAAAACAGTTTGACACTGAAAAAGATATGTTGCAACATAAATGGTCACATTTTCTGAATGGCAGTGACAATTCACCGAGACAAGAGTCGAAAGCCAAAAAAATAATTAAGACTACATACAAAATAAATGAGGTTTTGCCGGGATATTTGAAACCAAAGTTGGTTTTAGACAGAATAAAAATTGGTGGGAAACCATTGACAGATAACGTGAAATTTGTCAATGTAAACAGTTTTGATATAAATAGAGGAGATATCAAGAAGCCCGTTGTTGATCCTAAGAGTAAGAAGACTATAATATCTAAACATCAGTGTCGGGTATGTATTTCTTGATGAGAAACTTGATGTGGCATTTTAGGGTGACAAAGTATTTCAATTGAATGTTTGTATCTTTCGCAATTTTATGTATGTACTAGACATTAAGACCTTCACCAGGAGGCACATCGAACTCTATAATAAACCAATATAATATATAGTAATATTGTTATAGAGTTTGTTTGGTTGAATGTGCTAATCTCAGGGAATTCTGATGTGATTTGATTAAAATTTTGCACTGTTTAGCCCATTTATTGAAGGCTATAGGCTGTTTTTTATCCCACTGCTGGGCACAAGAAATATACAGTTAACACCGGTGGAGCCTTGGCAGCAAAGATAGTGCATATATAAAAAAGTTCTTCAGGATGTAAAGGCTATATTAAAACATAAAATAATAATCTGCGACATTGACACACACATAATCATCGGATCGGGATAATAAAAGCAAATTTACTAACCACTTGTTTATTTCGCAGACTTGTGGAAAATACTACTCATCACTTTACTGCTTGAACCGACACATTGAAACCCAACATCTGGATTACGAAAACTTGAGATGCAAAGTCTGTGAGGAAACATTTGCTTGGCCATCTCTGCTGCAATATCATAAATGTATACGTATACGACGCGAAGAAATGCCATTTGACGACGCCAGACCTGAAATATACTTCGATAACCTCCACCAAATCACACAAAATGAGTTTGAAGTTATAGAAAGTGATGACTATGCAAATTCCGTAGATTTCGACATTCCTACACCTTTAATGCAGCTGACACAGGGTGTTTCAGGTAACTTAACGCCTAAAAGATTAGCGCCGTTGCAAAATGTAGGTTATAAACTTGTTTTGCATGAGGTTCCAATTGAATTTTGAAGACCTAAACGCCATCTAAAGGTTTCGTAAAGTCCGAATTTCTTTGTTTAATTATACTTTAGCATTCTGCTATGGTTTTTGATTATTTTAGTATTAGAGCCGAGTTTGAAATACAAATGGATAGTCTTTTTTAGTTTAAAATAGTAAGTTAGCTAACTAGCTGGCTATCAACGATGATTGAGCTGAGATCAGTAGGGTGACCATGAATTTTTTTTACTTTCATCTTTTGATATCGTCTTGAGGTCAAAGCGTATTTTTGTATATATAAGCATATAAACGCTTACGCTGATGCTGGACGAAAGTAGAAAAAGTTCGTCCTCCCCTAAAGGTAATCTTAAGAATTGTTGCTGTATCAAATGATTGCACTACCTACTAGTCTTACTTATGGCTGTTTTTTGAATAGTCAGACAACTTTAGTACAACCTACATATTAAGAATAATTTTCACATTTTGACAGTCAATGTACAGAAATTCTGTCAAAACGTCATATATATTATTCTGACTATAATTGAGCATTCAGTCTTTATTAAGAAACAATCAAAGAATCTTTAGCTGGTTGTGTCTCTGTACAGTGGCTAAATCGCTTTGAAATGTTTTAGTAATATTGATAGATTTTTCAATAGCAAGATAAATTTTTTCTAAAACATTTTTTCAATATTGACATTTTCCTTAACTTGACAATCAAAACGTTAAAATTTTTCTTTGGATAAAATCTATCTGTTAAGTTAGGTTCGGATAGGTTAGTCAAGTCAAAGTCAATCATAAGTTTCATCTAAATTGATCCAGTAGTTATGTGTACGCTGATAGACAGTTGAAAACAATTTAGCCCTTATTTAGTTTCATTAGTATATTGGATATCAAATAAACTAGGATTTGCTGTACAAATACAAAATATTTTAATAATAAATCAAAACATCAAAACATTATATATAAAATGGTGATTGGGACCTCCTTTTAAGCATAACAGTGCCTGTAATAGGAGGACCCGCTGTTTGGTTATCATAGTAAAGCAAAATATTTAAAAAAATAGGTAACAAACTACTTTTCTATTACATAATCCTTTTATATAGATGTGTATTTTACCTTACAGAATAAAATGCTGACATATTAATATATTGATATCGATGGAATATTGAATATTGTATATATTCTTATTGATTAGGGTATATATAATGCTGATTCAACACTGCCCATCTGATGCTATATGGATACAGTGCGCTTAGTCGCACGGGCACATCTGGGACGTAACGGCACATCTGACATTTTTTCAACTAGAATGATGTGTTCTGTGTGTCAATTTCATGGAATAGACTTGACGTTTAGGAATAGGTTACATTGGTGTAGAGTTGTCCTTATCTGTCTAGTTGCCATATAAGAATTAGTATTCTTAACGGAGTATGAGACATCTGGACGAGGTCAATAGCCGGGACAGGACATTAAGACAGGATAGTAAGGCACTAGAAAAAGCACTGCTCAGGATTGTCCTCAAGGATTATCCTGTCTCGGCTATTGTCCTCCGGTAAATGGCTCATAACATTCTAAATCTATGATATAATAATATACTTGTTAGAAAAATAATTAGGATTAATTAATTATTAATTAATTAGTCGTCTTTGCAGAGTAATATTAAATATAATTACTTAATTTAAAATATATTATTATTAATATTATAAGTATACCTTAATAAAATAAGGCAAAATTTAGGGTTAAAATATAACAAAAATCACTGTTAGCATATCCAATAGAACATTTGTATCTCCAATGATTTTTTATCGCGGATGGCCTTTATTGGGTCACCGGATTTTTTCGGTGAGCCATCTGAGGACAGTCTAACTGATCAAGTACTATAACTACTGCCTTGAGGATTTCCCATGTGTGGACGAATTTCGGCTCGGGACAACTCTAGTGTAGGGCTGTTATCTCCAACACTAAATTATTCTATTTTTTGTAACAGGAACATACATATTTTTTTTACAATGCGACATAAAACATTGTGACATCATATAAGCCACGGAATAAAAATATTTAGCTGTCGAGTTCTTGCCTTTTATGTCGCAGTGAAAGAGGATGTTTTTTATAGCTTTATATTGTTTTATTTTTTAAGGGATAGCTTTTGTTTTTTACACGACTGTCAAGGAAGTGTCATGTTTTTCGCGCCTATCTAATATTAAGTATGTTTGTATTTTTTTTAATCTACGTATATTGCAAACAGCTTTTTAGATTATGACAAGGCATTAATTTCTCGATACTTATGATGATCTCTTTATTGTGTGTGAGCGTTTTATGGAAGACCTCCTTATCTCTGAACAACAGAAAAGTTATGGCCTATCGCAAGCTATTTTTATAATTACAAAGCTTTTTTTTAAAACCGTAATTCTTAGTTCAACTTTTTTTTGTTATTATTATTACTTGTAATTTGTTCCTACTTATTTTTTATATGAAGAGACATAAAAGGAATGATGATCTATAAGTTAACCGCCTCATAAAAATTTTATAAGCTTGTAATAGCCAAAATAGTATTTTGTCTCTGTCTATCATCTTGACATTTATACTAGTAGGAAAGAGACAAAATCCATTTTAACTATAAAGGCTTTTAAGATTTTTATAAATAAGACCGGTAATTAATATTTATATTATAAGTTGGTATGTATTATAAGGTTTTCGAAGAACGAATTAGATTAATCACATGTTTGATATTTTGACAGGTTTTTCTATATTGTATTAAGTTTAAAATACTATAATATTTTTGTTATTGCCCCGTTTTGATGTGGGGTTGAGTTGATTCCTATATTTAAAAAAAATGAATTAAATTTTGCTTAAGTCACTAAAACTAGAGAATGGGTGAACCGCTGTAGCTGATTTTGGTTTTGGAATACTCGTAAAGTTCTAAGAAAAGTTGACACGGTGAGAAATACGCGGTACGAAGTTCGCCAGATAGGTTTAAAGTGCATTGTCCCATCATTAGTTGCTGATACCAAAGAAGTGTCATAAAATATGTCTAAGTCTAATCTAGTAGAATTTAAAGTGTAACTTAAAATAATCGCTGTCACAATTGTCTCTATAGACCTTTGAAAGGTTCGATTGGATTCGTAAAATTTTCAATCCATATTTTGGGTCATAATTGTGTCTGACGTTGTTTAATTAGGTTAGTTGTTATACAGGGTGACATCGAAAACGTGATTAAAACAAAGTTTCTCACACTGTAATTGATGGGCATTTCTTACTGCACGTTTGCACTGCACAACAAAACATGTTACAAGCACAGTCTTGTCTCTTTCTACTCATCCTTATGCGATAGAGATAGACAGAGCTTGCAACATGTTTTTTTTAATGTCTCGCCAGTGGCAACTAGAAGAAACTTAAGCATTTTAAGGTAAAATTTCCCCTTAATTAAATCACCTTTACTGTATTTTGTTCTTCTATTTGGATCCTATATTCAAACTACAATTTATTTTCAATATTTTCACTTATTACACCAGTTAATATCTAGACACTCTAAGTCTGTCTTACTGGCTAACTAGACAGTGGCTTGCTAGATATCGGATGCTAACTCATTTTAAAGACGTACGTTATCGTGGACGGTTGTTGTGAGTCATGGGAAATCTATCAATGTACCAGAAAATCGCCGTAGCTATACCTTAAAATAAAGACATGGAAACATAGGTGAAGGAGTATTTAGTTTTACAATAAATAAAATGTACTACCTAAATATGCAAATGCGAAGTGTTTTGGAACCATCTGTGACTCGAAACTAGCGACTTTACTCTGCGGCTGCCGTATACTGACTAAACGTGATTGGCCAACTTTTATTTATTACCCTCTTCTCGATATTTAGCAAGCTAGCAAGCAAGCACGGTCGAATCCGATCGATCGGTCTAATAAGACACGCTACCCTGCTGCTCTTATAACATCGTGCTAAGTCATGGTAAGCCAGTAGTGAGTGATGGGTATTAAGTTATGCGATTTCGTATAAATTTCATAAGCAGGTGAATTGATGAATATAAGCATGTTAATTGCTATTGTTATTGATAAGCTAATTAATAATGAAGTGTATAATTTTTTGTTACTATGCGAATTAAAAAGCTAATTATTTCACTCGCGAACGATGTCAATCAAGGTCATGTAACACAGTGTATATGGCAGTGTGCGACAGAGAGTGGGCGCTGCTGGTCACGTCCGATTAATGTGCATTGCTAAAGAAGTACCTAGGTATGCAGTGACACAAGTTCACAGAATTTCGCAACTTCCTTTAATTTGTTTATGTTTAGCATGTGAATGCATCAATAGCATACTGATGCATTCGCATGCTGATGCAATGTTAATTTAATCCACTACTGTAACAACACTTAACGGTTTAGTGACACTTCATAACAACAACCATCAAGTAGGGTGACCACACTGTTGACAGTTGTTATGTCTAAACACCTACTTGCTGGGTTATTAAGTCGTATCATTACTAATCACCAAGCTCTTTGATGTCAAAATAAATGGGCCCAGGAGAGAAACAAACACTAGATACAAAATTTTAAAGTAAACATCCAATTATTTTTGAAAATAAACAAATATCATGGAGGTTAGAAAAGGTTATCTCCAGGGCCTATTAATTTTCGACCCTAGATTATTATCTTTATCATGTTTGTTACGAGTACATAATAGGTAAGTTTATATTATTATTATTGTAATAGAATTATCTGTTGTGTAGGTAGTTTCATCATGTGATTCGTAAGTACATTATTATTAAATACTAAATAAATGATAAAAATAAGCCATTTTATTTATTACTTCTGTCCCACCTTTAAAAAAAATCCTCTGTTCGACCCCATATTACACCTAAAATGTGCAGCATGTATTTCATCTAGATCCTTACAAAATTCGTATCTTTAAAAGGATAGAAATGATGAAACAGTATGTAGGTAATAGAATAATTTTAATTAAAACAAAATTGAGGGCGACCTGTAAAATCATGTTTTCTAAACCAATTGAAACCTATTAAAACTACATACCTACATATATTATTTTGACTTCGATGGTTCTTAATGTTACAGAAAGTTTCATGTGACCTATTGACGGGCCTCTCTGTTATTAATCAATGTTCTATATTAAAGTAGTCCATAACAGTGTTCGCCGGTCGCAAGGTACTCAACAGACTGGCCGGTAAGATACTTGCTTTTCACGCCGCAGGTCGTGGGTTCAATTCCCACGCGAGACAAACATTAGTGATGAACGTGTGTCGAGTCTGGGTGCACTTGGCAGGAGCACGTCTTGTAGACCCCAGACGAAATATAGATTTTGTACATATTGTATTAACGGAAGAAGTTTGTTTTGACACCTCGAGCCTGACTACATTCCGTTACAATAATGTAAAATTCACCAAAGAGAAAATGTTGCGTTCTTCCATATTTAGGTACCTACCTAATGAGGATATTGAGGACCTAGATATACCGCCATAAATTTGTAATGTCATATTCTACAGATTTGGGAATTTCTTAAAATATTTAAGGAATTCTTATAAATAAAAATTATTCACCTAGAGATAGTAGGTACTTACTGAGATTTAGGATACGCCACTTATGAACGCGTCTGGATTGAGAGCCCAAGTTATTTAATCATAACAGTTTTAATATTCACGTTAAAGAAATTTATGGTTCTTTGTTTTGTTTTTACTATTTTTAAATAATTTCCCTATAAGTCTTTTTTCGTTTCGCAAGGGTTGCAAAAATGGGCCCTCAATGCAGATGCACATACCTACTTATTTTTAATATTGCACACTTTGCGGACGCTATCTACAGTGTGTTAGAGGAAAAAACTAAGTATATGCACAGTCAGCATCATATAGAAAGTGACTGTCAATGTATTCAACATCCAAAATAGTCATTAACATTGCCCGTATGGCCCGAACAAATTGATCACATGGGTGATCAAATTGTTCCGCCTTTGCACTAATATGCACTAATATAACGGAGCACCCATAACGCCTAATACTTCGTAACATTCAAGTCGCCGCCGTTAGTACCGTGACACCGTTAAACGCCACTGGTATATAAGCATCCAAAGTAACCAAAAATACGGAAACACACCAGAAAATTGAACCTTATCCCGAATGTAATAAATCTTAATCTTGTTTATACATATTAGTGGTTACTACCCCAATGTTACGTTAAAAAACATGGGGGTAGTAGCCATCTTTTTTTACGATGTAGGTACAGTGTATTAAGCATTCTCCGCCTTTTTTCAAAGGAATTGGCGGGGATATGCGGAATTTGATTAAGGTCACAACACCCTTACGCGTCGAAGGCAACCATACCCACTAAACTCCATAGACTCCAGCAACCATCCAGAGCGGGGTAGCAGGATCCATAAGACACAACCGCAACCCGCAAAGGCATGCACCGATGCATTTACTTTACTTAATCATGACTTCGATCATGTTGGTTGGAGATTACTCGTAATTTTGCTGTTACAAGAGATGCTAAATTTATGTAAGACCTGCCTGCCTGTTACACCGATACAAAAAGTGAAGCGTTTTTTGGCGTCTTTGTGAACTGTTATCAATATCATTAAAAATAGTTCACGAAGCGCTGGATAATAGGCAAGTTGTGTTTAAAAGCTAGCCTATTATAAGATATAAAAGTTTTGAATATTAACGTAAAATAAAATTAATTATGAAGCATTCAATATGAATAATGGAAAGAAAAATGTAAAACTAGTGAGTTATGAATGAATGAAAGTAAATCATTCTTTCGATTAATTCCATTATTAGTCTGTGGATCAGCCAAACTAAGACATTTCTGTCATTCTGCCTGTCATTTGTAATCTGACAAGATCTCTTTGTAGTCTGTGGATAAGATTTATTTAACAACACAAGCATACAAGACATACAAGTCTTTTATGCTTTAATTTTTCCGGCGTATAAGGTGGAGTCAACACATAGTAGTCAGACCGATTTGCTACTATCCGCCCTTAAGATGACCCACTGACCCTAACCGGAAACTTTTTAATGTGTGTAAGGGCGCTAATATTTTAGTTTACCGGTTTTCCTGAGCGTGCGTAAGTTGCCTTGGCTTCACTTGAGTTGACTGTCAAAATGATCTGTCACTGCCGCAGCGACCATTGATGTTGATTATAATTTGGTCACTGAAATTATCAATAAACTCTAAAATTTACGCTTTATGTGCTAGAATTCCGTGATAATAATCACAATTCATTTAGTATTTTAATTTTATTAAGTTTGTAGAACGTACAGTGTGAAAGGAAGGGTAGTTTCCTTACAATTGCAAACTTCCTGTGGATTAATTTGTTTGTTATTTTTGCTAGTTTCATATCACTTTTAACATGTCTGTAAGCGAAAAAGTGTCCTTGTCCGACGCTTTGAGTAACGTGGATGTTTTGGACGAGCTCACTTTGCCAGGTAAGCAGGGTTTTTTTGAAAATATTACTACACCTATGTACCTGTTTGTGAATCATGCATGAACCATGAGCTCAGACAGGGTAGACCGTGTGCTTGCGTATTTTTTCCTTTATTACTGTAACCTATATGCATTTTAACAGTTAAATTAAGTAAAGAGGCAAGTAAAAGTTGTAATCTACCTGTTATCATCCTGAGGGTGTGGTTTGGTTAAAAAACTACAGCAGTTTATGACAAATTGAGTTAAGATAGATTATTATGAATTGAGTAAATGTCTGATAGGTTTGGGAGTAATATAATTACTTTATTGCTAACCAAGTTCAAGAATACTAAAACAAAAAGTTACAGTTTTATTTTAATAATACTAATGGCCTTATTCATAAATAATAAAATACAATTTAAAATAACAAATTTTTTGTACACTGCATCATGAGAGAATTTCTTGTAATTCTCATTGTGAGTATTAAGGAAATTCTTTCTTGGATAACTTTATTTTGAAATGGTTTTCTTTATAACAATTTGAATGTTGGAAATATATGGTGGAAATTCCACAGGTAGGCACAAAACGCTGTGCTTCCATTTTTATTGTGCGAACTGGCCAGTTGTGGAATTCACTACCAGCATTTCTGTTCCCCGATAGCCATAATCTGCCTGTCTTCAAGTCATGAGTGAATCCGTATTTACTGGGTATGCGCATTTCGTTGTAAAATGCATCATTGCCTAACAACGGAATAAAAAATGTTACTCAGTTTTTTAATCTATATTAATTTGGAAACATAAATCTACTATATATTTGGGCCACTATGATGGACCAGTGGTGTGGTCGGTAAGATACTTACTTTTCATGCTGCAGGTTGTGGGTTTGAACATGCCTGTTTGTCTTGAGTCTAGGTGTAATGTTATTACCAGTCATCTGGTTTTTATAGTACAAGCTCTGCTTAGTTTGGGATTAGAAGGCAGTGTGTGTTAATGTCCCACTATGTAAATAATAAATAAATAAATATTCAATTGTTTATAGATGAACAACCATGCATCGAAGCAGCACCCTGCTCTATTCTCTACCAAGCGAACTTCGATACCAACTTCGAAGATCGCAATGGCTTTGTCACTGGTATTGCGAAGTATATTGAAGAGGCTACTGTACATGCCAACTTAGTGAGTATTTTGCTTTATAGGCTGTCAACAGCCAGCAGGACATAGCGATTTTCTTAGCTCTATACGTAGGGCTGCATAGATCCCTCTTAAGTCCCAAAGGCTTACGAACTTGGGTACTGGGAGGGGGTTGCAAGGGAGTGCACTTGCAGGAAAGAAAATACATAAAAAAATACATATTTTGTACCGGACTGCACCAGCGAGAGTTTATTGTGTTGCTGTGTATGTTTGTAGGAAAGAGCTTGATGGTTTCAAAAATCCTTAAATTGCCTCTTTAGGGGTCCTATTTCCACACATCTTTGTGTGAATCATTACTGCAGGTTAATATCAATGAACCTGCACTTAGCCAGCATACTCTCTCAACTCGTAAGATAGTTGTGAGAAGACCCGTGCCCAGCAGTGGGACACTAAAAAGAGTTGAGGTGAAGAGATTTCCACAGATCCTTCCATTTTAGGTGTTGGTAAATTGTGTTATAAAATGCACCAACTGTCAAAATTCGACGCTTGCAACTCTTGTGATGTGTATTAATTTACCAGTACTGCCAAGAACCAATATTAGGAGTGGGAGGTTTACCAGGTTCGAAACCCCTCTTAGGCCTCAACACCTTTTATCGTATAAAAGACGTTGAGGCCTATCATACCAACCCTTGAAACTATGCTATTCTCTCATATTTGACAAACATACAGCAGAATGTGAATGTAACATAGTAAAAGTTTAACAATTTTTATACTACAGGTTCTCTGGTCGTCTCATCTCTTTGCAAAGTTTATTCATGGATATTTGATTGTTTTTCACCTATTTCCTGATATTAAATTTGTTGTTTGATTATTATCTCCTTGCAAATGTTTTTAAAAATCATGTGATAAGAATGGGAAGAAGCTATTTTCATTCATCTAAGGCTAGTGTCATGTGTAGTCATGAAATGAATTAAATTATTGATTATTTTCCGCATTTACAATCTTTCAGTTAACGTTGATGCCGACATTTTCGCACTGGATTTAACTACTAATTTTATTTTACTCGCTTTTGCATTTGTTAATTTTATTTTCAATTTTTGTTATTGCCTATGAAAATTTGGTGGTTGCTTCGCTCGCGCTTTTGTGCCCTTAATTTTCAATTTTCGCACACATTTTCGTTTATGCCCTTAACTTTTTACTTTCTGTGTTAACATCAAGTTTCGCACTCGCTGCTCTCGCCGTTTTCATCATGATATGTGAATTTCTTTTTTGGTATCAAAGATTTGCCTCCGCTTTTGATAATATTGTTATTTTTTCAAAATATACGAAAAACAATATATTGAAAAAGCGGAGTGGCAAGGGGAGCGTTAATTCTTAAAGTATTAGTATTTTCTCACAAAATACCTTTAGAATTACATTGATTTTAATGTATTTTCCCTTGGATAAGCAGAATAATACTATAATACGAATAAAATATTCCAGATAATTATTATCACCCGGCCCCCATCGCCCTGCGACTGCTTGCTTGGTGTTGTGCCGCGCGTTATGAATTAAAATATTTATCCGCACTTGCATATGTATATACATATTATGGTCGCGATTAATTATTTTTAACGAAAAATTTCGCACAGTCTGCACTTACGTATTCATTTTGTCATGTCCACATGACCCGACACATCTTTAACTTGCTATAACTTTGTACCTGAAAAGAACCTTGTAATCTTTACTAATATTGTGAATTCGAAAGTAGCTCTGTCTGTCTGTCGCGCTTTCATGCCAAAACTACTGAATCCATTTAAATGAAATTTGGAATGGAGATAGTTTAAGACACGGAGAAGGACATAGAATAGTTTTGTCCGACTGTTCAAAAAAAAGTTTATAGTTTAGCGTTATAACTGATGTACGTGTGAACGAAGCCGCGGTCGGAAAGCTAGTAGTGTGTATAGATGCAGATGCATACCCTGAAAGTAAACCTGGCGGCGCCCATGCTTCAAACCATACCAGCTTCTGATACTGCGCCTTTCTTAATTACTTAAGAAATATACCTTCACCTTCACACCTCACTTCGACCCTTCTTTTAGTGTCCCACTGCTGGGCACGGGTCTTCTCTCAACTATCTTACGAGTTGAGAGAATAAATAGAAATATACAGTGGAATGGAAAAAAATATTGATCAGTAAATCAACATGTAAAAGGATATTAACGACCTTATACATAAAACTTATAATATACCTAAAGTCTCGCTTATGTATGATTTTCTGAAGAACCTTTTGATGTATTAATTTATAAATATTCAATCTAAATATATAAAAGAAGAAACTGACTGACTGACTGACATATCAACGCAGAGCCCAAACCGCTGAGTCTGGAGACTCCAAATTTGGCACATAGGTTCCTTATGAGGTCTAGGGGTGCACTAAGAATGGATTTTTCAAAACTCACCCTATAAGGGTGTGAAACGGGGTTCCAAAGTTTGTATGGAGAAACAAGATTAGTGAGGTCAATTTCGCGGGTGAAGCCGCGGGCGGAAGCAATGGCTAAATAATAATAATTTATGTTTCTTCATGGTTATTTGATTGTTTTGTCTCCTATTTCATGATATTACATTTGTTCTTTGTTTTCTTATTATCTCCTTGCAAATGTATTGAAAAAAATCTTTGGATCATTTTCAGTCATCACGCCGTGTAGTCATGACTTAAATTATTTTGCGCACTTACTATCTTACAGTTTGCGATAATACAAACTATAATTTTCGCGGTCGCTTCGTTTAAGTATCAATTTTATTTTTAAATTTCGCTATTGCAATTTATTTTGAAATTAGACATGTCGCTTCGCTTGCGCTTTTATGCCATTTGTTTTAAATTTTTAATAAATATGTAGCGCCCGCTTCGCTATCGTTTTTCATTGGCATTTTAAATGACCATTTTTGCCAATTAAAGATTTTTTTCTTTACCTTTTCTAAATATTTATTTTTCTATCATTTGTTAGCATTTTCTCAAAAGCTTTGATAAACGATATAAGGTATGGCATCCTGATTCATTGCGATTCTCGCCATTCACCCTACAACTGTTTGCAAAATGTCGAGGCATGCGTAAAGTTATAGATTACAGTATTTTCCGCACTTGCGAATGTACATGTACTAAGGTCTTTTAATTCGTTATTTTTAACGAAATTTTTCGCGCTCGCAGCGGTTGTGTTTTTATTTTGTTATGTCTACATGACTCATAGACTTTCTCCCGCCTTTCTTCCTAGTTGCCTACCCCTGCTCTATACTTTATGGTTAGAAACTTTACTTGCAACAATGGCAACTATTTCAATCCACCCCCTGAAATATTGTCTCCAGACATTTCACAGGATTACGGCAAAGCCGCTTGGTAGCGGGGTTTTGTCTGATAGGTAGTCGAATTCTACTTACAATCACCTGTCTTACTATGACACCGTATAGTATTATTATTACAGTTGTGCGAAAGAGAAGTTTCTCTACACTTTGTAAAACGGCATCTCTCTTCCGCAGCTCCAAAAATACTGCTTTAAGCTGTTGTGGCATGACACCTGTTTATTGTCAAGTTACATTCTATTCTGGGTGTTAATAGAACTTGTATTCACAGAATGAGCTTCTAGAAGAAGGCAACGCTCACGCGGTAATGCTGTACACCTGGAGGTGCTGCAGCCGTGCGATCCCACAGCCTCGATCCAACGAGCAGCCTGACAGAGTCCATATCTATGAACGAACAGTTCAAGTGCTGGGGCCGGAGGTTAATAAACTGCTGCAGTTTATGTATTTCCAGGTGGGTTTTATGAAGCTTTTTTTTTATAATAGCATGTACTGTCCTAATGCTGGGTAAAAACCCCTTCCCCCATAACCTTTAACTCACTCTACACATAAGCACACTGACTCCGTCTAATTGCGACAGCTAAACCAGATCGTAGCTCCGTTGTTTTTATATCTTTTTGAGACGATGACTAACTTCAAAATAAGTTGAATCCACAAAGCAGTCGACCGCACCTGGGTAAAGGATTTTGGTGATCTGTGCTTGACACCCTTGCTGATTTTTAACTCCCGAAGAAAAGGAGGGGTGCTATAAATTCGACTAGTTTATCTACGTGTCTGTTTATCGTGTATTATAGTGCTTAAATGGATGGATCAATTTAGATGAAGTTTTCTGTATTTATTAGCTTCATGAGAATCAAGTGTCAGGGGCGTAATTATACTTGGGTTTTGTTTAAAGAGCTGCAACAGTAAAGGTACAAGTAGTCGACTGCAGACAGTAGCAGTAGACAAGCTGGCGCTGCGACCTACCACCACACCACATGAAATGTAACATTTTGAAGAATGTTATACTATGCGTTTCAAATAAGAATTGGACTGCACTCGCGGCTAACTTCATACCAAAATCCTAGCAAAAGTAGCGTCAGCACAATATATCAAACCACAGACAGTAATATTATTTCAAAATGTACGGAAAAGTGATTTATGTAAAAAAAATACTTAGGTATGTAGCTACATACAGCTACCTACCTAAGTAAATTTACGAGCTAGGATTCCACAAAATAGTGTACAAACAACACGTTTTAACTTATAACACCTCATTCCTAAATACTCAACTAAAAATTTCTAATTTCACTGGAACAATTCAACAACACGCAATAAGATATAGACATTTTCTTTTTTTTTTATCTAGATGTGATTATTATTATCAAACAAATATTTTTGCCCACCGTACTGAAAAATGTGAAGTTGTTACGTATTCCGGTCCAAGATGTCGGATTTCCAGTCCTATTCTTATTTGAAACGCATAGTATTTCATGTTATATAAAATCTGTCTGTCTAGGTGGAGTGACTGTCGTAGCTAACTGGTTGTTAGAAGTTGGTTGTGAGTACCCGCGGATCGTGCTCAGTGCCGTGCAGTAGGAGAGGTCTATGTCCAGCTGTGAATTTAAAATTAAATAGTTTGATGATGATGAAGGAATTTCTTTTTTATCCCATTATAGGCTTGCGCTTGTCCATAACTTGTCTGATGTGTAGCAATGATGTTGTCTACGATGGAAAAAAAGGGTGTAATATATTTTAAACCTTCCTTAAAATTGCGAAAATTAGTAATATCGCTATTTAAAATATGGGTGGGAGGTAAAAATTTAGGGTTGTGGACCACTTTTACCACTTAGGCGTATGAAAAATTGATTACGACTGACTGTCAGACCTACCGAAGGTAGATATAAAGCTTCATAAAATTCTGTCAAGCCGTTTTGGAGGTGTTTGGTTACAAACACCGCAACACGAGCATTTTATATATTAGATTATTGATTTATTTAATTATTCCAGCGCAAAGCGATCGAACGTTTCTGTGGAGAGGTCCGTCGTCTCTGTCACGCTGAGAAACGACGCGATTTTGTGTCTGAAGCATACCTGTTGACTCTCGGCAAGTTCGTCAATATGTTCGCAGTGTTGGACGAGCTCAAGAACATGAAGAGCTCTGTGAAAAACGACTATTCTACGTATAGAAGGTAAAAAAAAGTAATGTAACACACACAGTTTAAAATTGTGCCCTATGAGAGCAATAGACTCTATATTACGTTTGTCACCTAAATACTGTCGGCAAAAAGTGGGTATTGTTAACCTCTGCCTACACTATCGGAGCAGCTCCATTGCTGTAGCGGTACGAGCGTCGACTTAGAAATATAAGGTCGCGGATGTTACATCACCGGTTCAATATCGATGAAAAAAGACATCGTGAGGAAATAATTCGAGAACATGTGACATCCACCAACCCGCACTTGGCCAGCGGGTGTGGACTCAGATAAAAGGTGCACTCCCACGGACGAAGGTGACTCAGCTCGCTAAATGAATCTCAGTACTATGCTTAAACCGACTGAGTGGGCTGGTAGATGTCACATGTTCTCAATTGATTAGTTTTTAGTGGTGATGGGTTTATTTTCACAAAGATGTGTAAATTTTAAATTAAAAGAAACGGTATAAACTTTAAAGCAGACGTCTATACCGCTCGTCACCGCTCCGCCACCTCACCTTGGTGTGTATTGACTCCAAACATTTTGTCGCCAGGGCTGCGCAGTTCCTAAAGGTGATGTCGGACAGTCAAAGCCTTCAGGAGTCACAGAACCTCTCCATGTTCCTTGCCACGCAGAACAAGATCCGGGATACCGTGAAAGATGCTCTTGAGAAGATCAATGGTATGACTAAAACACTTAACTATAATATCATATCTAACGTCCTACTAATATTAAAAAAAATATATGGATGTATGTTTGTAAAACTTTCACCCGTCAACTACTGGACGGAATTGGATAAAATTTGTCACAGAGGTAGATTACGGTCTGGATTAACACATAGGTTACTATTTATCCCAATAATTACAACGCCGGCGAAGTTGTGGGCGGAAGCTCGAGTAATAATAATACTTTTTCATACATACACAGCGCTATCTAGTCCCAAATTAAGCAAATACTTTGCTTGTATTAGGGGTACTAGGAAGTGATAAGTGAAGGTGCAACTTAATTTTTTTTTGTAAATATATACGGATCTTGACTAATATTATAATTCCGAAAGTAACTCTGTCTGTTGGTCGCGCTTTGGCCAAAACTATGGAACTGATTTGGATGAAATTTGGTATGGGGATAGTTTTGAGAACCGGGGAAGGAAATTACCAACCCGCACTTGGCCAGCGTGTGTGGATTAAGGCCTAAACTCATTAAACTCGTAAGATAGTTGACAGAAGACCAGTGCCCAGCAGTGGGACACTAGAAAGGGTTGAAGCGAAGTTGTTTCGTCACTTCAAATCTTTTTAGTGTCTCACTGCTGGGCACTGGTCTTCTTTCAACTATCTTACTAGTTTAATGAGTTCAGGCCTTAATCCACACACGCTTGCGTAGTGCGGGTTGGTGGATGTCACATGTCTTCGAATGATTAGTTTTTAGATATGCCGATTACTTCACGATATTTCCTAATATAGATTCCTATTACTAAAAATACAATTTATTTACTTTGCTTACTTTTTTAGGGTACGAGGATTTGTTAGCTGATGTGGTGAATATATGCGTGCATATGTATGAAACAAAGATGTACCTCACACCATCTGAGAAGCATATGTTGGTGAAAGTGATGGGGTTCGGTCTGTTCCTGATGGACTCTGAAGTTTGCAACATCAACCGCTTGGATCAGAAGAAAAAGATCAAATTGGATCGGATTGATAGGATCTTTAAGGTACGGTAACTTTGATACCCTTTTTGTACCCTATTTAGGGGCCACCTTCGTCCGGGGGAGTGCACCTTTAATCTGAATCTCCACACGTGGTCCTCGGCTCGTGCAATCAGGACCACCCATCAGACAAGCGCACCGCCAACTGACCATCCCTGGTTCCGTTGCGATATCTGGTGACACCATAGAGAAAGGGTGGGGCGGAATTGTTATTTCTTTATGGTTTCTATTTCTAATTTCTATTTCTAAGCCGGATTGTGGCTTAGAAACTGCCACCTTTTCACCGAATATCATTCGTAATCTCAAGTGGATTGGTATATAGTGCTGGCGCGTTCCATCGTAGACTACATTATTGCTTAACATCAGGCCAGTTGTAGAGAAAAGCAAACCTATTACAGAGTAAATTTAAAATATTGAAACTAAAAAAATAGTTTTTTTTTCACCATATTTGGGATACAGTATTTACAACTAGTCTATATAAACGCAAGTCTAGTATCGTCAAAGCATATTGACTTGTACTTGTACTTGACTGTGCAAGGGTGGGCTGGAGCCTAAACTAATAATAATAATAATAATATAGTGGGACATTAACACACACGGTCATCTGATCCCAAACTAAGCAGAGCTTGTACTATGGAAACTAGACAACTGGTAATATACTACATGTAATACTTTCCTTTTGTAAATATATACTTAAATATAGATAAATACACCCAGACACAAGACAAACAGACATATTTAAACAAATGTTTGTCTCGGGTGGGAAAACTAACCCTAAACTAACCCTGTATTTCAAGACTCCAGGTCACTGCACACGCCTACGGACATCTAAAAAAAAAATCATTCAAAGTCTTGCCAAGCGCATAACTTGATATCGGCTGAACCGATGTCGCTGATTCTTTTTTTAGAACATTCCTCGAAGTACGAGGATGGTTCTAAGAAATTGAAGAAAAAAAAATTCGAAACGGCTTGACCGATTTTTATGAAATTTTATGTTTGTACTAGCGAATCTCGCAGACGTCATCATGCTCGGTAAAGCAGTGCCACCTACAAGTTCCGAAAATAGATTACGACCGAATCTCAGACCTACCGAATATAGATACATGTAATATTTTATAAAAATCAGTCAAGCTGTTTCGGAGGATTTTTTTTTCTGCGTAAGAACCATCGTCGTATTTCAGGGAATATTCTAAAAAAGGAATTAGAGAAATCGGTTCAACCGTTCTCGAGTGATGCGCTTACCAACACATATTGCGATTCATTTTTATATTATAGATTCGGTAGGTCTGAGTATCGGTCGTAATCTATTTTCGGACCCGGTAGGTGGCACTGCTTTACCGGGCAGGACGACGTCTGCGGGGTCCGTTAGTATCTATATAAAAATGAATCGGTAAGTGTGTTGCTATGCGCAATACACGAGATCGGCTGTACCGATCTCGCTAATTCTTTTTTTAAAACATTCCTTCAAGTACGAGGATGGTTCTTATTCCGAGAAAAGTATAATAGTCGTAGTGATGTAACACAACGCTACGCGACATTTTTTGATTTCATTTTCGTTTGTTTTGTTTTACAGAACCTCGAAGTAGTGCCCTTGTTCGGTGATATGCAGATAGCTCCCTTCAACTACATCAAGAGGTCGAAACACTACGACCCAAGCAAGTGAGTATATATACGTATAAAAAAAATCTAGCTTTATTCTCGTCGTAGCGGCCAGTTATGAGCTGACTAGCTACGGATTCGGGAGATATCGCGTCCCCTCGTTTGTGCTCTCAGAGTAAACTGACTGACTGTTAGAGTGTGGGCGTTGGAGCGACAGCTTAACGTGTGTAAGTAATTGTTTATTCAGATAGTAAATAGTTGCAGTTAGTCCCGAGTTCGATTCCCTGGTCGAGCAAAGACTTATAATAAATTTAGAGATTTTTAGTAGCAGCTCAAAGTTCGGAATAGGCTCGCCCTCTATTACGTATGTGACCTAAACATAGTTTGTGAACATTGGGTGCTATTAACCTCTGCCTACACCTTCGGATATGATGCTATGCTATGTTGTGAAGTCTTTGCGCAATCTGGGATCATGCAGTTATTAAGCGAATACGCAGTTCTCGCAGTTATTTAGAGCAGCGGTGGCGCAGCGGCACAGGCCTCGCCTTAGAAATATAAGGTCGCTGGTTCGATTCCCGAACATGCCCACACATTTCAACCCAACATGTCAAGGACATGTGACATCCACCGACCCCTACTTGGCCAGAGTGTGTGGATTAAGGCTCACTCTCTCAACTCGTAAGATAACTGAGAGGCTCATTCCACTGCCACATTCTCACCGATAATCATTCGTAATCACGAGTGAATCGGTATACTATGCTGGCGGGTTCCATCGTAGACTACATCATTGCTTAACATCACGCAAGTTGTAGTCAAGCGCCAGCCTGTAGCAGTATAAAAAAAGCCCCGCGACCAGTAAACTAAAAAAAAGGGTTGAAAAAAAGCGATCACGGTTATTACTATCGACAGTAACCTAATAATTTCGCTTATTTTTAGATGGCCTCTCTCATCGAGCCCGAACCCCCCCTCGCCTCAAGCAGATCTGATGGTGCACTTGCCACAAATTAGAGAGGAACACCAGAATTACATCTCTGAACTGTCGAGATACAGCAATGAGGTAAGTGTTGTAAAAAATAATATTTATATGTTTAAGTTGTTCTATTACATCCTTACTAATGTTATAAATGCGTAAGCAACTCTGTCTGTCACGTTTACACGTTCAATTTGCTGAACCCATTTGGATGAAATTTGGTATGGTGATAGTTTGAGACCCAGGGAAGGACATTGGATAGGTTTAGGGGGCACAGTCACCTTCGTCCGTGGGTATACACCTTTAATTGAATCCCCACACGTGGTCCCCGGGTGGTGCAAATCAGGTGACAATCAACTGGTGGTAGGCTTCGGCCGTGGTTAGTGACCACCCACCAGACAAAACCGCACAGCCAAGCGGCCTTGCCGTGTTCCGGTACGATGTATGGTGACACCATCAAGAGAAGGTGGATCGGAATTGTTGCTCCTTTATGGTTTCTAACCATATGGAAGCTCATTCCACTGGCATCTTCTCACCTATAATCATTCGTAATCACGAGTGAATCGGTATACTAGGCTGGCGCGTTCCACCGTAGACTAAACCATTGCTTAACATCAGGCAAGTTGTAGTCAAGCGCCAGCCTATCGCAGAATAAAAAAAAAGTTTGACTAATTTGCTTTGTTCCCAGGTAACCACGACATTCAAAGAGGCAGGTTCTGACGTAGAGAACCGCACAGTCACAGAGCTATGTCTCCGAGGTCTTCACCTGCTCTCGTCTTGGTGTTCTGTACTGACAGAGTTGTGTTCATGGAAGTTGTTGCATCCTACAGACCACGCTACTAACCCACGCTGTCCGCCTGATGCTGAAGAGTATGAGAGGGTAAGATTTTCCACACAACATAGTAAGATTCTCCACATGAATACATACTTCACATGGATATAGAACATGTAAACATTCCTAGCTAACGTCACTTAAGAGTCTATAGAAAACTTGGATCGCAAAGCACGTATTGTTGGGACGAAGTTCGCTGTTGCACGTTCTTCTGCAGATGGTTTGAGGACAAAAATGTAAAGATCATAATCACGTAACAAATTTATTGTACATAAATTAGTAAATTGAACGTACGCCATGTTCTATAAGGCGTATGAACGTTGTAGTGAAAATATAGATTTTATTACAATTAATGTTAAACATCATGCATTCAAATTAAATTGATTCAAATAAATCATTCAACAACAGAATATATAAGCAAAATAATTTAAAAATTAAAATCATGTCTGGGTCAACATCTGCAAATTTAATTGATTGGAGAACTGATTTGGCAAGAAAAATTATATTGTATTATATATTGACGGTCATCTGATCCCAAACTAAGCATAGCTTGTACTATGGAAACCAGATAACGTTTAATATACTACATATTATAATACTTTTCTTTTGTAAATACATACTTAAATATAGATAAATACACCCAAGACAAACAGACGTGTTAATCACACAAATGTCTGTCTTGCGTTGGCGACTTGTGGCGTAAAAGGCAAGTATCTTACCGACCCCCGTATCTTGAATATCTATATATTTTTTTCATAATTTTGATGTACCCAGTGTTACGCCCACGACTAAGTCAAATTTTATACTAACTCTCAAACCTAGGTGATAACTAAAAAATGGCGTAGTCTAGTCAAAATATAAATTATTTCACATTATTATTACTGTCAATAAATTCATTGATGTCATAATACGAGTTTTGCGACCTAGGCAAGTTTTATACTGAGGTATGACGTACTGCACTCCTACTCCATAACTTTAACGCGTAGCATTTAAGCGCCATTGTTCATTCCAGGCTACCCGTTACAACTATACGTCTGAAGAAAAGTTCGCTATGATTGAAGTGATAGCCATGATCAAAGGACTCCAGGTCCTCATGTCCAGAATGGAGACGGTGTTCGCGGACGCTGCCCGTCGATCCATCTACGCGGAACTACAAGACTTTGTGCAACTCGTCCTTAGGGAGCCGTTGAGGAAGGCTATTAAGAATAAAAAGGATTTGATCAGGAGGTTAGTAGTAAAAACCAGGTATACTAAAAAATAATTAAACCCAGCTAGAACGATTTATCCTCCCCAAAACTCCCTATCTACTAGTAATGGTAATTAATGCGAATTCGTATTAATTTCATAAGCATGCGAATTCATGTGTTTAGCACGGCAATTGCTATTGCTAAACTATTGGTATTTTGACAACAATGAAGTATGTGATTTTTGTTAATATGGGAATTGAGGAGCTAATAATTTCTCTCACAAACGATTTCTATCAAGGTCCCGTGAAACGGAGAAAATAAGCGAGAGGTGAATTCGCAAGTACATATCATTTGCTAAATGCTAGTGAAGAATTCGTATGCTAACAAATTATGTGAATGCTAATTTATCCATTACTAGTAACTACAAAGTTTTATCTGAATCTTTGGAGCTGTTATTGGGATCATGAATAGGTGATACCCGAAGGTGAAAACAGGTGAACATCACATAAATATCGACACTATGTTTAGTTTTTGTATGTAATAGGAGCCCATTGCCGTTCATCAAACACAGTTACCAAATTCAAGCTGCTTCTAAGATTTTTTTTGCATTAGAAACGCCTTTGTGTTCTATAGGATTCTTTTCTCTACAAACTTGTTCCTGAATAAAGCCTCGAGCATCGCCGCATAGTTGCTAGTCTTTCGGTCTTTTATTGGATACACTTCGGAGAGTGTGCGTACACAATCTTATTTCCCCATCCCCGTTCTTCCATCAGACAAGTAGAGGTACGGCTATGCGCTACCGTTATATGGTTGAAATTCCACGGGTACGCACGAAGCGCTTTACTTTCACTTTTGTTGTGCGAACTGCCAAGTTGTGGAATTCGTTGGCGGCATCTCTGTTTCCCGATAGCTATAATCTACCTGTCTTCAAGTCACGAGTGAATCGATATTTATTCGATAAGCGCGTTCCATCGTAGACTGCAACATTGCTTCACATCAGGCAAGTTGTGGTCAAGCGCAAACCTATTATAGGATAAAAAAATAAATAAACGGGATTCAGGGAGGAGAAGAGGAGAAAGAGAAAATAAGTGGGGAGAGTGATTAAAGTAATAACATATTATTATTTGTTGTAGCATAATAGTATCAGTCCGGGAAACTTGTGGCGATTGGATCCAAGGATGTGAACCTCAACAAGACCCAGCTCTCAAAGGGAAGAAGGACGGCGAGGCAAGTTTCACTATTAAGGTGCCGAGGAGGAATGTCGGTAAGTAATGACGTCAGCGATCTTGAATCGCGTTTGTAAAGTTTTCACTAACCGTCAGTATAAATATACAAAAACGGTCCAAACTGTCATTTGTCATGTACAAGTCGCCATTTTAGATTCGTGTCTATTGACGCGGGTTATACGGGATCAGCGGTGGCGCAGTGGTACGGGCCTCGCCTTAAAAAAATAAGTTCGAATCCTGATCGTGCCCACAGATCTTTGTGTGAATTGTTTCATCTCCGCTGCTCAATATCGGCGAAGAAAAACATCGTGAAGAAACCGGCATGTCTAAGAACTAATCATTCGAGGACATGTGACATCCACACACCCACCCGCACTTGGCCAGCGTGTGTGGATTAAGGCCTAAACTCTCTCAACTAATAAGATAGTTGAGAGAAGACCCGTGCCCAGCAGTGGGACACTAAAAAGGGTTGAAGTGATACGCGATCATAACTAAAAGACCAATAATAATACACTATTTTTTCCAGGTCCATCATCAACTCAACTGTACATGGTGCGGACGCAGCTTGAAGCGCTGATCTCAGATAAGTCTGGTGGACGTCGGACCCTACGTAAAGACTTGGACGCTGGCACTCTGCAGCAGATTGAGACTTTCCACCGGCAGAGCTTCTACTGGGGATATCTGCTTAATTTGTCAGGTGGGTACAGTTAGATGAAGGGTACTTGATATAGAATTCTGACTTATGAACACTGGGTACACAATCACCAAACAGACCAAATAGAGACTACCTACCGTCAATGCTTCTACTGGATACAGAATATCATGATAAAAATATTTTTGTTACGTTTGCCTCACAGATTCGCTACAGAAATGCTGCGATCTTTCTCAACTGTGGTACAGAGAGTTCTATTTGGAAATGACGATGGGCAGGAAAGTTAACGTAAGTACAATTGGGGTTTTTAAAAAAGCACCAACTCCCTCTTAGGAGCATATAGCTGATATTATATTGACGGGCCGGTGGCGTGGTCGGTAAGATACTTGCTTTTCACGCCGCAGGTCGTGGGTTCGATTCCCACCCGAGACAAACATTAGTTTAAATATGTCTGTTTGTCTTGTGTCTGGGTGTAATTATCTATATTTAAGTATATATTTACAAAAGAAAAGTATTATATGTAGTATATTACCAGTTATCTGGTTTCCATAGTACAAGCTCTGCTTAGTTTGGGATCAGATGACCGTGTGTGTTAATGTCCCACTATATTATTATTATAAGCAACAAGAACCGGCCACAATGTCGAATGATTGGCGCTAGAGACGATCGGCGCCAACAAACAGCCCGCGAAATGTATTATAGGTAATATTCGCCTCTGCCTATACCTTCGGGTAAATACTGGCGTAACTTTATGTATATGTTTTAGCGCTGCATGGTACGTCATCAGCATAATGAAGAATGTAATGATCTCATTACAATGGAGAAGCGGATTCAGTTTCCAATTGAAATGTCAATGCCATGGATACTTACTGATCACATATTGAAGACCAAGGAGCCGGCTATGATGGAGTAAGTATACCGTGCCTCGTATACTAGCTGTAGGTCCTGTGCCTGATCGCACACAGGAGATATTTAGAAAAGAAAAGTATATATCAGGTAACTGGTTTCCATGACACAAGCTGTGCGTAGTATGGGATTAGATGACCGTGTGTGTTAATTTCATAGAATATTATTATTATTAAATTATTGATAACTTTTGATAGGTGATAATAAAAGGTTATTCTTATATTCGTTCTACTTTAGTGTCCCAAAGACTACGCTTTTTTACAAGCTTTTAATCAACTTGCAATGTAAGCTATGTTAGTTCGGGTGGAATCATGCAACTCCATTTTGAAGCTCATTTGCAGCTACCTGACGTCATTCAAAATCCAACATGTCGGAATACCCAAGATGGTGGACTAATTATTTTGAATACACCTACGTTATTGGTATCAAATGAAAGGGCTTCCTGAAATAACGCGATTTTTTATGCATTGAAAAAAAAACTTATCAATAAAGTTTTTTAACTTTAAATTTGGTTGATGTATAGTTACACTAAAACAATAATTTCAGATACGTCCTCTACCCGTTGGATCTATACAACGACTCCGCGCAATACGCACTCACAGTGTTCCGCAAACAGTTCCTCTACGACGAAGTAGAAGCAGAAGTGAACTTGTGCTTCGATCAGTTCGTGTACAAGCTGTCTGAGCAAGTGTACGCACACTACAAGCAGCTTGCATCTAGGTGAGACTATCTATTAGTTGTTTAAAAGAACCTTTGCAGTGATATTCTTCTGATGATGGGCACCTCGATAGAGGATCTGCCTTAATCTTCCTTCTGTGTGTGAGTAAGGTAGACAGTGACTGTGTAGGTGACGTCCACCTTACAGAATACACACACACACTCACACACTTATACACTTCAACCCTTTTTAGTGTCCCACTGCTGGGCACGGGTCTTCTCTCAACTATCTTACTAGTTTAGAGAGTTTAGGCCTTAATCCACACACACTGGCCAAGTGCGGGTTGGTGGATGTCACCTGTCCTCGAATGATTAGTTCTTAGACATACCGGTTTCCTCACGATGTTTTCTCTCACCGATATTGAGCAGTAGCGATGAAACAGTTCACACAAAGATGTGTGGGCACGTCTGGGATTCGAACCCGCGACCTTATATTTCTAAGGCGAGGCCCGTACCACTGCGCCACCGCTGCTCAATATACAGAATACACAGCGTGTAATAACTGTTGGTTCCTGTGTGTGAGCAAGGTAGACAGTGACTGTGTAGGTACCGTCTGTACCCTTAGTACGAGTTCGTCAATACGCAAAAAGGTTTCGAATCTACTATCTTGAACTTGTGAAAATCAGTTTTCATATTATTTTTTTATCGTTCAAAACGTTTATTAAAAGAGAAAATGTAATGCTAGAAACAGAATAAAGCGGATAATAAACAGAATAGGTAAAATAATTTGTAGCTTTATGTGCATTTTAATTTATTATCTTCACAGCTTAAGGGTATTGAACAGGGTACCTTCCTTTCACCGACCAGTACCCTTAGGTCGGTGAAAGGAATGTACCCTGTTCAAGAAGATTGGAAGATTACGTTGTATATGTATGTATGTGTACAGCATGTTGTTGGACAAACGTTACCGCGCGGAGTGTGCGGCTCGTGGCGCAGGTACAAACGCGGGCGCCGGGAGATATGCATCTTTACTGCGACAGAGACATGTGGCGCTTTTAGGGAGACATGTTGACTTGTGTGCGTTGGTGCGTATCTATCTATATCTATCTATTTAAATAAAAATCAATGCCACTTTTCGTTGTAATTTTATAACTCAACTAGCGGACCCCGCAGACGTCGTCCTGCCCGGTAAAGCAGTACTGGGGCCGAAAATAGATTATGACCGATTCTCAGACCTACCGAATCGGTTAAGCTGTTTCTGAGGAAGTGGTTTTTTTTTTCTTTGCGTAATAACCATCCTTATACTTCAAGGAGTATTCTAAAAAAGCAATTAGCTAAATCGGTTCAGCCGTTCTCGAGTTATGCGCTTACCAACTCATTTTTCGATTTATTCATTTGATTTTTTCATTTTTAAATTTTCTTTACTATAAACCGCACGGAGCCCGAGACCTTTTCGACGAATGCAAAGCCGTGGAAATCGGTTCTTGCTTTCTGGAGTTATAGCGTCAGGAAGGAAAACCCGACTTATTTTTATATAGTAGATAACTGGCTTACCTATTCAAACTAAATGTTTAGGCATTGTTCGGACTATTTAGTAGATGGTTTATGTGAAGTTTGCACAAAATCATATGAGCGGTTCTTTATTTATCTCATTTTTTGTAAATTGTTGAGTGGGCTGAAGCTACCCGGGCGAAGCTGGGGCGGGCCGCTAGTATATATATAAAAATCAATTGCTGTTCGTTAGACTCAAGAACAGCTAAACGGATTTATCTTATCTTGGTCTTGAAATGTTCGTAGAGGTTTAGGGAAGGTTTAAAAGGTGAGAAAAAAAAATACAAATGTTTAGGTCTTTTATTTATCGATTGAGGCAGTATGAAGCCTGCCGGGTCAGCTAGTAGATATATAAAAATCATTTCCTGTTCTTTAGTCTCGCTAAAACTCGAGAACGGCTGAACGGATTTATCTTATATTGGTCTTGAAATGTTCGTGGAGGTCTAGGGAAGGTTTAAAAGGTGAGAAAAAGAAAATATTTTATACAAAAGTTTAATTATTTTATTTATCGATTGAGGCAGTACGAAGTCTGCCGGGTGAGCTGGTTATTTATATTTTTAATTATTATATTTATTGTATTATATATATATTCTAGTCGGTGGCGTGGTCGGTAACATACATGCTGCAGTTGATCGGTTCGATTTCCATCCGAGACATACTGCGAAAATAGTTGAATGAAAAGGGGTTTATTCCCATAAAATTTACAATACGTGTTACTTGTAGTTGAACGCAAGGTGGAATGTGTTGGCCGTCTGTCGGTGTGGGGTCACCTCCCCCCGCGCGCCTCGTGCGGTGTTGTAGGCCGCTGGTAGTGGATATGGCGTGAACATTCTGCGCCCCCTTGAAAACTCCAGCTTTTTAATCTGACCGACGACGACGTCATTCTTCATTGGTATCATCAATAGACGGAATAATACATATTTTATTGTAGGCCCTCTTCACCACGCCCTTCGCCGTAGTGATGTCCGCGACACGAACCGTGCCGTCGGAACCCGGGTAAAGCCGCGAGACGCGAATAATAATAATAATGTTGTATTTTGATTGCAGGTAGCGCAACGTATAAACGCTGAAATGCACAGAGCTTTAGATGCTGCTGTGGATAAGTTCGAGGCAGGAGATATTACTGGTGTTGTTGTAAGTAGTGTTTCTACAACTTTCTTGCTAACCTATGATGTGGTCTGCGATAGAATGCGCTTATTTACTACATAACGATTCACTAGTCATTTGAAGACAGATGAAATTTAGTTATTAAAAAAAGGACGCGTGTAAGGAATTTCACAACTTAATGAGTGTGGAAGCAAAGCGCTTTGTTCGCGAAATTGTCACCATAACATCGGTGGTGCACTGCCTCTACTTGTCTGATGAAAGAACAGGAGTCTTAGATACTTGGGTTCGCTTTGATTTTTTTATTTTTTTATAAGTCTAGAGTAGTAGGTGGCGCAACGGTACGAGACTTGCCTTAGAAATATAAGATCTTACTTTAGATTCCCGGTTCTGTCCACACATCTTTGTGTGAATTGTTTGCTTAAGGAAAACATCGTGAGTAAACCGGTATGTTTAAGAACTAATCATTCGAGGACATGTGACGTCCACTAACTCCCACTTGGATTAATGTTTAAATTTCTCAACTCGTAAGAAAGTTGAGAGAAGATCCGTGTTCAGTTGTGGGACATTAAAAAGGGCTGAAGTGAATATAAACTTATGTTTGTAACTTTGATATGGTTTCAAAACTTTTCAATGTTACGGGAATTTGAGGGTCACCTTGGTACCATCGGTTTGATATTTATTAGACGCCCTTTTGTTTGAACATAGTGTGAAATTGTAGTCCATTGAAGTAGAAGAATTAATGATAATTAATTTATGGTGGGATTATATGAAGTGGTATGCTATGAGTTTGGTGAGAAAAACAAAATGAAAACAACTTAATGTAACGTAAGACCGCTCGCGACGAATTGATTTTACGTAAATGGATTGAAACTTGTTGTTTATTCAGCAAAAATATGTACTACATGCACGCTCGCTGTTTATCTTCTAAAATAAACTTGCGCTTGACCACAACTTGTCTAATGTTAATAAATTATGTGGTCTACGATAGAACGCGCTTACCCAATATACCGATTTACACGTGTTCACGTGTTCACGAATGATTTTCGGTAAGAATGTAGCTCTATATAGTTGGAAACTATAAAGGAGCATCAACTCTGATCCACCCTCTCAAATAGTGTCACCAGATATCTCATCGAAACACAACGCGGCCGCTTTGTCTAGTGGGTGGTCACTAATCACGGCCGAATCCTGCCAAAGTTTACTATCACCAAATTTGCACCACCCAGGGACCACGTGTTGGATTCAGATTGAAGATGCTCTTCCACGGACGATGGTATCTGAGCCCTCAATGAATAAGGCTGTAATGGTTTTACTGATATTCAAATTGTTACAGGAACTAGAGGGGCTGATAGCTGTGAACCGTCTCTGCCATAAACTACTAAGTCGGTACCTAACTCTGGACGACTTCGAAGCGATCCTCCGCGAGAGTGACCATGGAGTACTGGCACCGTACGGGCGCGTCACCCTGCACGTGTTCTGGGAGTTGAACTTTGATTTCTTACCTAATTACTGCTACAACGCTGCTACAGACAGGTTAGTTATACCATCACACCTTTTTCCCATGGGGTTAGGCAGTGATTAGAGAGTGGCACTTTTTGGATTTAAATATACTACCCTAGCCTAACTAATATTCATACGCCTGGTCATACCTGCGCGACGGTTATGAGTGCTACCAGTGGCGAAGTCTCCATATAACACGAGTCCCACCGGCTTCCCTGTTAGAATTAAATATAACGTACTTAATTAAACATTATGCAACGCCTAAAAGTTTTAAATAGCATCGGAAAAGCGGTATATACTTCTTAGTTAGTATGAAAGTTGGAGTAGGCAACCAAGAAATACTTGTAATTTTTTTGCTCTGTCTTCCCTTTATCAAATTTCCATCCTTCGCCGCTGAGTGCTACGCACCTATTCTTTTTAGACAATAAATAAAATTAACAACAAAAGTAATAAGCAAATGTAATTTAAATTAAAAAACCCTGACATAACAAATAAACATATCGAAAGGGCTCTTAGAGCATGAAGTTTGAAAACTACTTTATCCTAAAACACAAACGCCCGTATTCATACACGCATTTTAAGCTCAATATAGCTAAAATAGGTTTATATATAATTCGTTTGTCTTTATCTATCATCTTTATACTAGTAAGAAAGAGATAACGTCCATTTTAAATAACGAGTCTTATAACTTTTTTATGAATAAGGCCGAAAGGTAAAGCAAATAAGGTATTCTCAAACTAGATCAAACAGACACGTCTTCTCGGTCTAGATTGAGAATACATCACGTCACCCTTGTCGGTTCGTTCGGTTGTCGGTAGCCGTCCGCTACTTGTCGTCACCTCGAGTAGCGCCGTCGCCGTCTGATACAAAATTCGCTGTTATTACTTTTATTCTCTTATTCTTTGACACATACAACATTAATTATTGTTGTATAATATTTTCTTAAATTTACGTGAATGTCTAATAAAACTACTTTATGACTACTTTTATGGCGGCACTGTGAGTTCAGTTTGTAACCTATATAATAATAAATTTATAAGTTGGGACGGCAAGTACCTAAGTCCACTCGTGATCATGAAATCTGAAAAGACTTTCAAACGTCGGGTCTTAATTAGTGGTAGTTTAATTTCAATTTATTGTTGTAATCACTTTTTAAAACCAATCCGACAGGTTTGGTTAAAAAAATATTATCTACCTATTTTAGCTTAAAAAACCTGCCATTTTGTGTTTTTTGTAGCCTAAAGTAGAAAGCTTGAAAAAATTAACTGTCACAGGTTCGTAAAGTGTCGCAGTATTCAGTTCGCGGCAGGAGTATCGAGAGAGAAGCCGCAGCAGTACGGACACGCGTTACTGTGGGGCTCCAAGCAATTGAGCCTCGCCTACTCCGCGCAGTACGCGCAGTACAATGGTGAGTGACAGTGAGTGAATGGAGAACGAGAAGATTGATAAGTGGTTGTTTGCAGAAACGTGGACACTTACGGTAAGACTGGTCCATAGTTTGAAAGTCGTTCAGCGAGCTATGGAAAGGGCTATGCTCGGAGTATCTTTGAAGGATCTAATACGCAATCAAGTGATCCGACAGAGAACTAATGTCATCGATATAGCTCATTGGATTAGTAAGCTGAAGTGGCAGTGGGCCGGTCATATCTGCTACGGAACCGACAACCACACTGGGGTTAACTCGGAGTAGCAGCGGCGTGATTACGGTAGTGGGTTAGGTTCCATTAAAAGAAAGGTAGTTTGACGAACCTCTCTGGTTTAATCAGCTTTGTGGGCTAAGTGGTTGTGTGGAGGAAACGATGAGTTGGACTGTCGATTCTGGAGTGGACGAGACCCTGGTGGAAGCTCTTCGTTAGAATTTTTGTGTTCTAAATAGTGGTTCTGTGTGTGTCAGGTTTTGTGGGCGCCCCCCATCTGCACGCTCTAGTCCGCCTACTGGGGTATCAAGGCGTGGCGGTAGTAGCAGGGGAACTGTTGGACGTGGCTCGCGGCCTGCTGCATGGCACACTCGCGCAGTTCTGTCGCGCGCTGCAAGCCGCTATGCCCAGGCACTGCAAGCTGCCGCGGTATGACTACGGCTCCAACGGTATGTGATATTCTATACTACCCAAACCGGAAATGCCACTATACTTGAAACTAGTCATTCTTCAGGTCTTTATTAAAGACTACGTGAAGTTAGAAATTATTTGCATTATATTTTGATACAACTCTTGATGTAATATATTTATGCAAACATTTCGGGTCGCTCAGCCCGAATAACTGTTTTACTGAACTAATAAAATATTTGACAAAACAGTGACAATTGGCGGTCTCTTCAATTCTCTTCTTCTTCTATTTCTTCTTAGGGTTGTTTAAGATAATAAATTGGAAAATAATATTTTTATTTTGGGTTTGTACTTTTTTCCTAATTGATTTAATATAATAATAATAATATATTAACACACACGGTCATCTGATCCAAAGCTTGTACTATGGAAACCAGATAACTGGGAATATACTACATATAATACCTTTCTTTTGTAATTATATACTTAAATATAGATAATTACACCCAAACACTAGACAAACAGACATATTTAAACAAATTTTTGTCTCTGGTGGGAATCGAACCCACGACTACGCCACCGGCCCGTCAAAATAAACGTAATTAATTTAAACGTCCCAATACTACTGCATATGGCTTAAATAACTTAGAATTTAGGGCATAATTGGCCTTTCCGGTATATTTTCATTCATTCATTCATTCATTCAAAACATTTGTGTTATAGGTGTTCTAGGCTATTATCACGCCCAATTGACCGACATTGTCCAGTATCCTGACGCAAGAACGGAACTCTTCCACGCCTTCAGAGAACTGGGAAATATCATACTCTTCTGTATGCTGATTGAGCAGGTTTGTGACTCTAAAAGTTAGGTCGGTTACCCGCGCACACGACCTTGGCGTCACAAGTTGGTTTTTTGATTCGTCAGTGGACGTTCTAGCACTCGCACGGAGTCCAACATTAAATTAATAATTTTTTTTAACATAGATAAAGAACCCTATGATTAAACTGCATTTCATTAACTTGAAGCGCCATGCCAACTGTCGTCTGACGTTGATCTGGTCTACTATGACCGGCAACAAGAGTGTTGATTTTTTCTAATTTCTCAGCACTAGTCCCTAGTCAAGAAGTTGGTGATGTGAAATGCGTCGAATATTTTTTTTTTAATAATAATAATAATATTTATTTTATCTCTCACAATTTCATTGTACACAGAGCTTAGCATAGAGGGTTAGTATCGAAATTGTGGGAGACTGATGCCTAAACTGGGCGTAAGCCTGTATTTCAGGACATCAGATCTCCCCTTCGGGCGGTAATACGGTACGCTAATTTGAACTTCTGTATCGGTCTCCTCGTCCCACCGGACTTTGACAGTATAGAGAATAGAGAGTGCACCTGCGTTTGCGCACACTATTGCACTACACACTTGTGTAATATAATTTTTTGTTATTAATTTTTTATTTTAAATTTTGAAGCAGGCTTGCGATTAACTTGCCAGATGTCAAGCAATGATGTAGTCTACGATAAAACACACCTGCCCTATATACCAATTCACTCGTGATTACGAATGATTTTTAGTTAATATGGCAGTGGAATTAGACTCCATATTGTTAGAAACCATTAAGGACCAACTATGCCACCCACCCTTTTAAATAGTGTCACCAGACACCGCATCGGAGTACGGCAAGGCCGCTTGGCGGTGCCACTTTGTCTGGTGGGTGGTCACTAATCACGGCCGAAGCCTATCACTAGTTTATTTACCTGTTTTGTATCACCCGTGGGCCACGTGTGGGGGTACAGGTAAAAGGTGCCTAGACAAAGGTAACTTAGCCTCCAGACATAATTATTTCTTGCGTTTCTGGCCAGTTAGCTGGGACAAGCCATGCCGGGATTTGCTTGAGGGGATATAATATCTTCTCATTTCGTTTCAGGCTCTTAGTCAAGAGGAGGTCACAGATTTGCTTCACGCGGCCCCCTTCCAGAACATTCTGCCGCGACCTTTTGCTCAAGGTACCCACTTCAATATACCGAAAGCAAAATTCCACCTGAACACGAGTATGTCAAGTGTTTAGCAGTGAAAGATTAACAAACATTCAAAAGTATGACATTGATAGAATTGATTGTCAATTTTGAAAGACATCAAAAGAATATAAGAATAATGAAACTTAAATTAATTCCCGTATTTAAAATTTCGTGTAAACATGACACATTTGTATATATTTACGTATGTTTGTTCGCGCATATCTCAGAAAGTAACAATCGGAATGGAATGATACTTTTCCTTTAAAGTAATTATCTTTCAACTTATTGAAAAGTAAAAAAATTATCGAAATCGGTTAATTAGTTTACAAAATGTTTAGGGGATAGTGAATATATTGTTCTTTGCAGAGGGTGAAAAACCAGAGACAAAACAGAAGCGTCTCGAAGCGAAGTACTCTGCGCTGCAGATCGTTCAAAACGTCGAGAAGTATGGCACAGCTAAGGTATAATTACTTTTTCTGTACTTGTCTTTTAGAGGTATACGAAGAACACTGAACAACAATCAAAAGTTTTGGTTTTTAAGATGACACCAAAAACTGCTTCAAATTGACTGTCGTAACACAAAGATTTGATAATCAATATATCGGTACAGGGGCCGATTAGAGGGATAGTCCTCGCCAGAAAATTTAATAAATGGGTGTGGTTGCGAGCAACAAACAAAGTTAACTTAATCACACTATTAATTTGTTACGAAATGTAATAATATTACAACGAGTGGTAAGACAGTTCCTACACCGATGTTGGTCGCACGGACGTCTGTAGAGAACTGGGGCACACAGTTCGTGTAGCGACAATCCCCACTCGTCGCCCGTGCGGACCTCAGGCTAGACTCTGTCGAGCGTGTCGACCCGACGCGCTGCCGCCTCGCTGTCAAGTATGCTACCGTACTAATGACTTCTCCGACATATAGATTATTCAGTGTTTAATTACCAATACATCATTCATTATTTTTTTTATTATGTAATAGGCTTGCGCTAGACTTCAACTTGTCTGTTGTTAAGCAATGATGCAGTCTACAATGAAAAGTGCTAACCCAGTAAATACCGATTCAAGTTCATTTATATAATTTGATCTTATTAAAATTTGAAATACATTATTTAAAGTTCAATATCGTACTGCTCATTATTGGTGAAAGACAACATCGTGAGGAAACCTATAAGTGACATCTATCAACCAGCACTCTGCCAGCGTGTCTGGTTTAAGGCCTAAACTCGTAATATAGTTGAAAGAAGATCCGTGCCAAGCAGTGGGACACTGAAAAAAGTTAAATTGGAGACGTATTTATATTCCAGCAAGGTCAACTAGCCCGGGAAGGCGATCTATTGACTCGGGAACGTCTCTGTTGCGGCTTGTCACTGTTCTCTGTGGTACTGCGACGTCTTCGAACATGTCTCCAAGCGCCGCAGTGGCCCGCACCGCCCGCTGCACTACATCATGCGCCGCTACACACTGATGATACTCATGAATTCCACAGGTACATACATACATACATCTATAGAATTTATTTTTATTCTGGTTTTTAGGACCTTTGTAACATAATGTGATACATCTCAGTCCGATTAACTAAATATTAGTCATGTTATTACATTGCCAAAAGCCTGAACAAGAAACACTCCTGATTTAATGAAGATTTGATACTCCTATCTTTTCAAACAATTGTTTTCTATCAGTCATATTAGCTCACTAGAGCTAAATTTATCAATGCCACTTTTCGTTGTAATTTTATAACTCAAAAACGGGCTAACCTATTCAAACCAAATGTTTAGGCATTGTTCGGACTATTTAGTAGATGGTTTATGTGAAATCACAAAATCGGTTGAGCGGTTCTTTATTTATCACATTTTTTGTACATTGTTGAGTGAGCTGAAGCTACCCGGGCGAAGCTGGGGAGGGCCGCTAGTAGGTTTATATTTCTTTTGTCTTTGTCTGTCATCTTAACATTTATACTAGTAAAAAAGAGACAAAGTCCATTTTAACTAAAGAGTTTTATAAGATTTTTATGAATAAAGCCGTTAGTTGTTAAGAGAATTAGTTTAGAATTATGCCCCATGAACGGCAATGGGCTCGCCCCCTATTACGTATGGGACCCAAACATAGCTGGCGAAAAGTGGGTGATATTCCGGATATTCACCTCTGCTCACGTCTTCGGATAATGCAGGCGCGATGCTATGTTATCTTGAAAATTTAATAATAGTATTCGTCTCTTCGTATTGACAACTACCGAGGGTGTTGTATCCACTTCTGCCTATACTGTTTCAGGTTGTGGTCCGCGCTCCAGTTCTTGTACTGCATCCCAGTTGGTGACACTCAGTTCACTGTCGAGTAAGTTTCTATATCCTTATGTGGCTACTGTGAATAGGTAGTACATACTTAGTTTGAGATATATGAGAGCACAGTTTTGGAGGGGAAGAGGGAACGAGAGGGAAAAATATAGATATTCAGTGGGAGTAGGGAAGAAAGAGTAGAAATAAGGAAGGACAGCGAGAAAGTGGGACATGGCAGTGGAAACTTAGGGAGAGGGAGATAGTAAGAGATTGCGAGAGAGGAGCGATAGAGTGAAAGGAGATAATAGAGTGTGAGACAGATGATGACAAGTGAGTCGCTAAGAGTGGTGAAGAGTGATTGTCATTCTCCGTTCGTTCTTCGTTCGTCGGTAAGTGAGAAATAGGTAGAAGAAAGGTGGAGATAGAGAAGACGACGGAATGAGTGCACGTCACACTAACAATTCAGCGTGGTTTGTGTTTAAACTTTGTGTTTATCTTTCAGGGAGCTATTCGGTGAAGGTCTTCACTGGGCTGGGTGTACGATCATAGCGTTGCTTGGACAACAACGCCGCTTCGAAGCGTTGGACTTCTGCTATCATATCTTGAGAGTGCAACGAGTAGACGGAAAAGACGAGCTGGTTAAAGGAATTGTAAGTAGTTTATTCTTTAAAAACCAAATAAAGAAATGCTAATATTTCAAAGGTGAAGGTACCTCCCTAGTCAGAATGGTCATCACGAAGAAAATCGCTGAAAATGTGAATGTTATTTAATTTCATTTCCAGCCTCTGAAGCGTATGGTGGACCGTATTCGTCGTTTCCAAGTACTCAACTGTCAGATCTTCGGTGTATTAGCGCGCCATCTGGCGGCAGATGACGAGCGAGCGGGTGTTGAGCATGTACGTTGCTTTCCGCCACCTGCCGCTCAAACACATAACTAGGGAAAGGACAAAAAGGTCACCTTTGACCTTTGACCGTGACCTTTGTCAGAGATATTGACCTTAGCAGTCTTTAAGCTAAAAATGTATCTTAAATGTGTAAGGTTAGCTTTTAACATTTTAGTAAAGTATAATAATGCCAGAATCGACCTTTGACAATGACTTTTGATAGTGACCTTTAATCTCTTATGGAAAGATAAGAAAGTCACTTGACCTTTTGACAGTGACAGTGTCTTTGACCTTTGTAGTGTGGTTTATTAGTGCTAAATGCATCTCAAATGTATAAGGTCTGTTTTTGATCAAAGTTTTGTAATTAAAGGAACCAAGGAAGGAAGTAGAGTAAGTAAGAAGAGTAAGTAAAGGAAGGATCACTGTCACATGAGTAGATAAATATCATACAATAGTCTATAATAAGTGAAACGAATATTGCAAGTTGTTAGTTTGCAGACCCATGCAACGTTGATGGAAATGAAGTTTTTAATAATGATTTTCCCAATAAATGGGTGGACATTTGAACTTGCAATATATCAAAGTTTTTAGATTTTATTGTACCACACATTACATTTTTGTCGGTTATAGACCTATATGCGTTTGATATTTATTAACTCACTTGACCTGATGACTTAAAAATAAATACTAAATGTATGTTAAATGTCTGAGATCTACTTTTAACCTAATTGTTTATGTAAAGTAAGGATAAATGTATAAAAATATGACATTGACCTTTGACAGTAACACTTGATAGTGACCTTTAACCTCTACGGAAATATAAGAAGGTCACTTGACCTTTTGATAATGACAGTGACGTTTGATATTAAATCAAATGTGTAAGGTCTGTTTTTAACTCTATCGCTTCACGAGGGTAATTTATGACAATTGACAATGATAGTGACGACCTATACAGCTGTCCTCACAATGTTTGCCTTTTTCCAATATGTATGACAAATAAGTATGTGAAATTATCTAATATTTAAAAAAAATCACCAATAGTCTAGTAATGGTAATTCACTGTCAAAATGTCCAAAGTTGTCATCTTGGGTTGAGTAAAATTGTTACAAAAGTTATGTAACCAGAATAGAGATGACGATACGCTGGCTAGTTCACGTGATTTCTTGACGCGCCGATCAAGTTGCGGTGCAGTTGCAATTAAGTTTGCGTCTTAGTGCAAAATAGTATTCTTGTAATTGTCATACAAATAACATACACGCTACAGTGCTCGCGTGACGCGAACTTGACGTGAGCTTATCTGACAGCGGTTGTCAAAATTACGAGAGCACGAAATGTACTGTTTTGATCAAAACTTAACTGCAACTGAACTTATTTCATTACGTGAATTAGCTTACAGGTATGAAAAATCGTATTTTAATTAGTCCGTCAGTAAGGTTATCAAAATAATGTTAGACACATATTTTTTGCTCTATCATTGAATTGGAACAATAATAATATGTAACGCATTAAAGTTATGGAGTGTGCTACGTCATACAGATTACAGAGGTATAAAACTTACCTAGGTGTGATGTCAAGATTTCGCTTGGACGTATCGCTGTAATCTTAAATCACAAAATAAGGGAAAATAAGTGTAGAATATTTTTAATTTATCTATATGACGGATAAAACAAAGAAATATCGTCATTCCTATTGTATTGGATAGGTTTTGAGCCCATGATTGGCCATAGGCTCCAACCTGTTAAATAAATTAGGTAATATTAGTAATTAGGATGACTGTATTTAATATAATTGCATTTTATTCAACATATTCCATTTTTATATTCTTAGTATTAAAAGTATTAATGAAAATGTATTCTTACTTCTAAGTATTAAAAATTTATATTAACCTTTTAACCGCTCTGTCGATCATCAAAAGGCGTGTCTGTGGCCCTACAATAAATACTTAAGTGCAATGGATGAGATTAGAACAAAAAAAAATTATGTCGCTTAAATGCGACACGACGGCTGGGGGAAACAAACACTTGTCGCATATATGACACAAGCGGTTAGAGGGTGAAAATACCTGGCTAGCCATCTCGATCATTTCAGCTATTGAATCGATTCATTCCAAGCGCTACGGTGCCACAAACATATACAGATATGTGTATCGGTCACCGACTAGATACCCATTCAAGTTCTTGTCCTTGAATGAACTAATAAAAATTAGCTTCTGGTCGGATGATATGTACTGGTACAGTCAGCGTCACATAGAAAGTGACTGTCGATGTATTCAAGAATATAGCAACAACCTAAACCCTTACTTTGGATGCTTATAGATCCAGTGGCGTTAACGGTGTTACGGTACTAACGGTTGTTTGAATGTTACCAAGTATTAGGCGTTGTGGGTGCCCCGTTATATCAGTACAATGCGGATGGCCCGAACAATTTGATCACATTGGTTGATCCAATGTTAATGACCATTTTGGATGTTGCTGTATTCTTGAATACATTGACAGTCACTATCTATATGAAGCTGACTGTACGAGATAATTTAAGTGTGCACGGGGGCCTTATTATGCGGTGTCTACAACCTGAACCGGAATGACTGTACTGTACTTGAAACCAAACATTCCTCAGGTCATTACTAATGACTATGTGAAGTCAGATATGAAGGCTTTTGAAGGTTTTTAGACTAAAAATATCAGGATTAGCAGACAACTTTAGGTAGGCGTGAATAATCGGGTAAGAAGACGGTATTTCAATAAAATAACTACGGCAAATATCACTTCACCCCAATCTATCGATCTATCGATCTACAGATCGTTAAGATTACGTTGGATTAAATCATAACGTTCACCGAGCACGTTGTTGCATTTGCACTTCCCGACGACACAACGGTCCAACACACAGTGTCAGCCATTCTAAGATGGCGGCTTCACCGTGCTCGGTGTTCATTCGTTCGTTCATATTGACATTTTCGAGTGACAGCTGCCTTCAAAGGCGGACGCGATGACAGTATAAAATGACAGATGATGCATTGAGAAGTAGATGTGCCAACAAATATTAATTTGCATTATGTTTATGTTATTATTTTTGATGTGCTAAAATTTTGCCAAAAATTGGCGTCGTACAACCCTAATCAGCTGTTTTTCTGAACTCTTGTTAACTAAATGAAAGATGTGACATATAAATGAAATTTGGCGGTCTCTTCAAAAGTAAGGATTGTCTAAGATAATAAATTGGAAAATAATATTTTTGATTGATTTATTAAAATTTAAACGTCGAAATACTATTGTACTCAAATAGTGTAGAATTCAAGGCATGACATAGCCTGTAGAGAAGCAGTGGCGCAGCGGTATCAGCCTCGCATTTGAAATATAATCGAATCCCGGTCGTGTCCACACATCTTTGTAGAAATAGTTTCATCACCGCTGCTCAATATCGGTGAAGGAAAACATCGTGAGAAAACCAGCATGTTTAAGAACTAATCGTTGAAGGACATGTGACATCCACCAATTCGCACTTAGCCAGCATGTGTGGATTGATACTTAAACTCACTTAACTCGTGAAATAGTTCAGAAAAGACCAGTGCCACCAAAAAGGGTGTAAGTAAAGTGAGTACATATACCCTATCCGGTTCATGTTGTATAAACTCGTACTTGGTTGGTGGTCAAACTAATAACACCTCTCTTCTTCGTCGGTGGTTAGTAAATATTAGGTAGTAAGTTATATTATATTACCGCTAAGTCGTATCTCGGTGCGAAACCCGCGTAATTTAATAATATAATTAGCTTTCCGCCTGCGGCTCCGCTCGCAGATATGTCGGTTATCACGCCAACCATTAGTTAACCTTTTTTTACGCATTGTATAAACTATTCTATATCCTTCCCGGGTCTTAGCACATCCAGTACCACTAACACGCCTAGCGTGTCCTCACAAATCTTTATCGTACGTCATCAGATCAGTCGCGAACACGCCAGGCGTGTTATAGATTTATGTTATGTTAAATATTTGGCTATATTTTCTCTCGGAACGTTCATAACATGTTTGCGATGTATAATATAAGACCATTGCTAAGAATCAGAAATAAAGGTGACATTAAATATGTTAAACTATCTCCATACCAAATTGAGTAACATACCAAATCGGTTCTGTAGTGTAGGCTTGAAAGCGTAACACTGCCGTCATATGGAAGAAAGGCGCATCTGATATTTTTTTGTAACAAAGTTATTGATATCATCTATATCACTATATTTTATTGATTCAGCAGACTATGTTAATAACTTCATTACGAAAAAAATTATCAGATGTGCCCTTTATCCTTAAGACGGCAGAACAGACAGGCAAAGTTACTTTATTTATTTTAAATTTTATATTTATTTATTATATATTGTAAACGACACCAAAATATATTAGAAAAAAATTCACACAGCGCCATCTAGCTTGTGATAGTATTACTAGGGATGGATAAACTGTTTAAATACTTTTTTTATAAGTAAATACATATTATACACATATATATTTGTCCTGGGTGGGAATCGAACCCACGACCTTTGGCTTAGCAGTCAGGGTTGGCTGACCACTACGCCACCAGGCCTGTCTAAATAAAAACAAGCTAAAATGAAAACCAAGTACTTGAATAATAGAATACTTGCATTGATGATTGGATCAACCGAACGTATGGTCATTCAGAAATTGGACTATTTTTATGTAGAATCGCGTCTCAAAAAAATAAGGAATATTTTCATTTCATTTCATTGCTCATTCGTGTCAATTCAATTTGCATGTCCGAACACGTAAGAACGTTCTAAGCTCGCAGTTTAGCTTAAGTTCGTCTGGTCTATTGCCATTAACACCAAGTTAGCAAGAATACTTAGCTTGTTCCATAGAATCTCTGCGAACATGTTCGTAGTTCTAGAAATGGTCTGTGTCTGATTAAACTTATAGAATTCCACGGAGAGAGGATAGAATACGGAGTCGCTCGTTGGAAGTGAATAGGCCTTAAGATATTGGGCTAAATTACATAGTTAATAAAATAGAAATAGAAATGTTTTAATTGTAATATTAATATAGTAAATGTAATGCGTTTCAAATATGAATAGGACTGGCAATCCGCCTTCTTGGACCGGAATGCGTAACAACTTCACAATTTTCAGTACGGTGGGCAAAAATGTCTATAAAAATTACACTTTGATGGTTTTTTTTAATGCGTATATCTTATTGTCGCTTGAATAAGATAGGTCATTTAGTTACAAGGAGTCGAATATTTAGGTACACAGGGCTGCACATGAAGCTATACATTTCCAGTATAAGCTGACCTCTCATTGTACAAAAATCCTATACAATGCGAGATCTGCTTATAATGGTTTTGTATACCTTGATGTGTACCCGTGTGTACGAACATAAACTTCTGGAGAAAAAAAGCGTAAAAAACGTGTGTAACGTATGTGTATTTGTGTACCAATTTGTGGCATCCTAGTGCGCAACTTTACTTAGGTAGGTAGCTACCTACCTAAGTAAATTTTTCTACATAAAATACCTTTCCATACATTTCAAAATTATATTATTATCTGTGGTTTGATATTTTGTGCTGACGCTACTTGTGCTTGGTTTTTGCTATGAAGTTAGCCGCGAGTCCAGTCCTATTATTATTTGAAACGCATAATAGTAAATAGTTTATAGGATATATTATATTGATACCCACCGTAGTATAATATAACTGTAAGAAAGCTTCTTGCTTCCTATAATAATAATATTCATGTATTTTGAGATCTAATAGTCATATTACAAATAACACTACAAATAAATACATTATTAAATGACATTTAATATAAATACTAACTGCCTTTCTAATAAACAATGTATAATAGTGAGTATAACTATTGTATAATCATATATTTAAAAAACAAATACCTTTAAATTTGTTGAGATTGAAACTTCAATAATCATCTCGATTAATACAGGGTGTAATATTTAAAATTGACAGTATGGTAGTCTGAAAGCATAAAACATGCCAAGATCTGGGCCCCGATTCTTGCATATTAGACATTTATCTCTAATAGACATAATATTGTCAAAAAATGCAATTTCATTAGTATTCAATTGACGTCCGCCATTTTGTCCTTTAGTCTATTTGAGATAAGTGTCTAAAGCGCGACAATAAGGGCTTTGTTCTTAGGAAGTATGTCATCGATTTTAATAACAAGATAAACTACATTCATACATTTAAAACGAAACTTGTACTCATCTCTGGAATTGACACGGAAATTTTGAATATTAAATTATTGGATATAAAATCAATGCTTTTTATTAATTTTAAACAGGATGTTTCATACTAACATTGACTGCTTATGAACTACAGAATCGCTACCCAAATAGAAATAGTGTTACTATTATTTTTTTAAATTTCCGGTTTTGATTCCTGAACTGAGAACAATTTTGGTTTCCTAAGAACAGATGTTTGTATGTATTATACTTTTAAATTTTCCGATACTGACTGTTGTAAATGTTACACCCTGTATATATTGATTCATTCAACTTGTACACATGCATACAGATGCACACTCCTCTAAAAAGACATGTATTTCTTGTCGAGGGTTGTCAAATAATTTGTTTACATAAATGTTGATCAAACAATGACAAAAAGAGAAAAAATAAGTAACTACCCAATTTGGTGGAGTCGTATAAAAGTTAAAACATTATACAGGAAACTTTCAAACAAGTGCGCAAACATTGAGAGAAAAACCTTAAACAAATTTTAATTAACTTGTATTTTTTATTTTGTTATGTATTAGTACTAAAGAAATATGTTTGTTATTGATACTAAGGGTACGGTTGCCCTCTTGCCGCCGTATCAACTGGGCGGTCAATGACCGATAATTTTACGCCGTGCGCTTACCTTAGTCCATACTTGCTGTATTTTGTCGGATTAATATTAAAAAACCTATAGAACAACGGAAATTTTCTCTATCACTGCACAAAAATTGCACACTGCTTTAAAATATTTCCTGTACTCATTTCGGCGATTCATTATAATTTACGAATGTATAGATTCAAGAACTGCATGTAATTTTAATATTTATTTAAAGAAAATTATTCTCTATTATATGTACTCAAAAAAATCTATAATAAGCTTAGTGCATTTATTATATGTCTCTTAAGCTCGCTATAGAGTTTAAAACTATGATTTTGGTTTAATATTTTAACCGCTTGGTTAAATGTCAATTGTCGTGCTCCTGGCGCCCACATTGCTATGTCGATAAATAACCGACAATGAGGTGGCGCCATGGATGAAAATAGAACAAAAAACGTGTGTTGTCGCATAAATACGACACTGGGGAGGAATAATATTTGTCGAACGAGCGGTTAAAAGGTTAAATAATTAGGGGGCGTCCATAAATTACGTGAGGTGTTTAAGGGGGGGAGGGGGTCGAGTTAAATCTTATCTAATCTTATGTCGGAGAGAGGGGGGGTCCCGGCAAATATCACACAATTTTTTTTTCTGACTAACACAAATATAAATTATACTATTTTGGTATTAAAAGCACGAAGCAAAGGAGACGTTCAAAAAATGTATAGAGCCTGGGATTAAAATAATTGTAAATTTGAACAGCAATCTGAGTTACATAGGTTAATAGAGCATAATTAATTAAATTGTTTGGTGTATTTAAAATAATTTTACACCCCCCCGTTTTTTTACAAAAATGAAATTGAAAATAAGAATCCTTAATGCAATATTATGATTATTGCAATTGGCAACCCCATGGTCAAATGACAATTGAGCAACCAAAAAAATCAAAATTATTTCGACGCTGTCAATCAAACTGATCAATGACAATGACATTATGACGTTTCCCGTAATTATATTTTTTTCCACGCGTTTTGTTATTACACTAATAAGATAACAAATATTTTTCGTCATAATTACATTAAGCTGCAGCTAGAATAATATTACAAGAAAAAAGTACTGTAACAGAATGCAAGTATTGACGTGATTGCAATATTTATACTGCTTAGGAAACGGATAATTAAAGGTAATGTGCGTTTTGTTTTTCTATTACATTTTTTTGATTTTTACAAAAATGGTTGCTCCTAAAATTCGTGTTTAGTTAAATTCTAACAGCTTATTACATAAGCTTTCCAATGAGGTATATCACATTGGTGTTCAAAATTCTAGCCCACTTTTGACCTCTCCTTTGTTTTTTCTTTTTACAATAACAATCAAACGCGTTTACGTAAGAAACTCACATTTTAGAAAATCTCACGTGAGATTGGGCAAGAGGGGAGGGGGTTGAATTAAATCTCACGACATCTCACCAGGAGGGGAGGGAGGGGCAGAAAATTTAAAAAAACACCTCACGTAATTTATGGACGCCCCCTTACGAATGATAGAAGCACTGTATTATATTAAATTGAATAAAAATAGTTATTATAGTAAATATGGGCTATGACATATTTTAACTGTTGTTCAACAGTTGTTGTTTTTAACAGTTGTGTAGTACGCTGTGTACTCGTACAGCGTCATATTAGTTTTGGTAAGATTAGACGTTATTGTGCGGGTGGTCAGGTTAAAGTCATGCGATAAATAACCCCTGGTTTCCACTGCACAAGAAAACATGTTGCAAGCACTATTTATCTCTATCGTTAAGAGATGACTGCAAAAAAAAATATTTTCACACATACACAGCGCCATCTAGTCTCAAACTAAGCAATATGGCTACTAGCAACGGATATATTACTTAAATACATTTTATTTATATTATATTACTTAAATAACACCCAGACAACATATAATCGTGCTCGTTACACAAAGATTTGTCCTGGGTGGGAATCGAAGCCACTACCTTCGTGTAAAAAGATAAGACTATGCTTGTATCATGTTTTGTTGTGTAGTACAAACGCCCAGTTACTCTATTAATGCTGGTAGACACAGTGGTTGAACAATTAAGATATGTCACCGTACACACGTTTACACATAAAGCTTATAAAATCCAGTATAAGCTGACCTCTCACTGTACAAAAATCCTATACAATGTGAGATCAGCTTGTGATGGTTTCTTATATCTTGATGTGTAGCCGAGTGTACACGGTATTAGGAATTGAATACTTTATTAAGTAGGAGCACTTTTAATAAAAATGTTATAAGTTTCTATATTAAGTGAAGGACATAATTTTATACGTTACTTATTCCATATAAATAAGTATTATGATACGTAAACATGTATTGTTTATTATTAACATTATTTAATCAAATATATTCAATAATCTAAAAGTATTTTGTTTTATTTATCTACTACTCGGCAATTTTTTTTATTTCATACAGGTTCTTTTTACTGCCTGATTACCAGGTAAACACAACTGTTTGTTCCAGTTTTCGTATTAAAAATAGTCCAACGTTTTTAACATGAGTTTTCTTTTTCCACTATGCATAGTTTTATCCTTTATTATAACAATATCAAATAAGGTTATAACATTGGAGCGCGTCGTGACGTAAGTAAGACTAAAATGTTAAAAGAAATGGCGTTGCCTGCAGTACAACACGGGAGCTTGAGAGGAAGTTAGAGGGATAGCGGGCGGAGGGTTGCATTCCAGGCGAGTCTCAACAACTTATCGCGGGTAGTAACTTTAAATGAAAAAATACATTAGCCTTACTCTAGCCCTTTACTTTGTGGGGCTAAGCACTGAACGTTTCATTTATCTTATTGAAACCTATTAGAGGTACTTTGCAGTAGTGTAAGGTTTTTACTGAAAAAAGTTTGTGTAACGATTTTTTGGCAGCGACACCTAATGGAAATTCTATGTGACAATTATAAACCTTTAAACACCTGGCTAAATATCAACTGCCGTGGCCGTGGTTGCCGTTTGCGAAATTTTAGGAATAGATAAAATGTGCCTATAAGAATACACAGGTGGAATGAATGAAAATGGCAAAAAAAATCAAGCATGTTTTTATCGCATAAATGCATAGACAAGGGTAGTAAGTAAGAAATACCTACCTAAGGCCTTATAAAGCACATTGGAAGAAAATTAAATAAAACAATTGTTTTAGTCTTAAGTTTTAATTAATTAAAAAAAGTAACAATATGTTTGACAAAGTATTCTTGCTAGCCAAATGATTACAATTTTGGAAAATCTTAGACATAAAAAAAAAACAAAATATAGTCCAATTCAATTGAAATAGCCTCTCAACCAACTCTTCCAGGCCCCTAGACTTATTCACATAACAAAATTTATAGCATTCATATGCGATTGTTACGTGACATTTCGTAGACATTCCCATAAATATTTTTCTTTTAGATCTTTGTTATTGATATTAAAATGTGACTGTCTAAGAGGCCCATAATGGTCACGCAACTAGTGAATTTATCAGATTGTTGCGCAATGAGACTGTGAAAGTTACAGTCACACAATCTAGTAAGGGCGCGAGGATGCCATTCACATCGAATTGTACTATACTTCAAATATATTTCCACATTTTTAATTCATCTAAGTTTTTTTAAATAAACAGCTTTTTTTACACAGTTCGTTATTTTATCGCTTTTAAAATTATCTCACAATAAACTAAAAAAAGAATCCCAAATATCATTTTATCGGGGATAATATAAAATTAGCGATATAATTTAAGAAATAGTAATTTCGAACGTACTTGATACTTATTATGAAGCTGCGTTCATAGAATTTTGATATTGATCCGTGTAGATGAGCAAATCGTGTGAGACCCTTGTGATTTGATCTGTGTTTTATGTCGGTACGCTCTGCAGGAAATTAGTAAGTGTGACATACTATCACTCAATAAAAAATTTAAAATATAAAACTACAGCAAATTAAAATTTATTTGTCATTTTGTTTTATAACATCAACTTATGAACAGTTGGGTTTATAATTTCCCTTTCCGACGAATTGAGAACCTCCTCCTTTTTATGAAGTTTGTTAAAAAATCTAGCGATATCTTAACTGTCTGGGTCCAGCCGTTTAGAAGAATACGAAGTAATAAAGAAATTTAGAAACATACATAAAGATACTTCTTTGGCAGGCGGGTAAAGAAAACTCAAATTGGATCTCGCTAATTGTCTTTGAGAGTAAGTGTGAATGTCTATGGTAATTGCATGTTTATCAAGTGTGTTCGAAATGACTACAGTATTTTTTTTGTTATAATCTTATTACTAAAAGTATACTAATACACAAAATAGGTACATAAATAAACAAACATAATAAAAATAAGCAATAAAAAGGTATTTTACACAATTTTCTAATAATATTTATTATTGCAACGATACATTGTCATAGACAACAGACATTAGTATTTTTAATCTATGGTATTTATGTAATCAGTCGTTTATGGTAAATATTTTGTTATTTTTTTAATACAGCTCTTTCGAAATCATATTTTTTTTTATTTAGAACCAAAGACAAATACATTTTATAGTAAGTGTACTTTTAACAAAACAAAAAAAGTGTTTTATTACTCTTTTCTTGAAAAAAAAATACACAAAAGATAGACACACGTTTAAAAAACATAACTAATCAAGAATCTAAATCAAAATGGAATTATTCTTATCACAAACATAAATTTTGTTGTATCGCGACGTTAATCGGCCATTTTTATAACTGCCTAATAACCGTGATTATTGACAAATCAATGAATAATCTGATTGCTATTTGACATATGTCAGTCCTGACAGCTGTCAATGTGACAGATCATGAACAAAAAGGTTTATATTATGACAGGTATATTTTGTAAGTAAATATAATTTAATGGGGGCAAATTTTTCGACGGATACATTCTATCTAAAAAATACATTTGACATATTTTGATTTTGCTTAGGTTGACTGTCAGAAATTAAAATATTTCTTTTGATAAAAGTTAATGTTGAAAAATTTGCCCAAAGACAGCTATATCGCGCAGTAACACTTCGCTGTCATATAGACATTGAACATATTTAGAATTACAGATCCTATTACGAATTTTCAACAACAGCATTGCTATTATTTTTGTATGAACACTTACCTTAGGTCGCCGCTCGAGGATTTCACACAAAAAAGTTAATTTTAATCCGTTAGCAAGTGAAGAAAATTCGTAATGTGGGGACCGAAATCAGTTCGCTAAAAGGAGATGACATTTTCAAATAAACTTGTGACTATTACCAAATGTCATTATTAAAATTATTCAAAGATGGCGCTAGTTTGAATCAAAAACATGAACTTCCGTTGTGGTTTATTACAAAAAAAAATGCCATCTGTATTTAGGCTTTTCTCGGCCCTTATTCAAATAGCCAAAGAGACTGTTAATAGTTCACCGGTCTTATTCGGTGAGCAGTTAAAAACCACAAACCTACAATATTAAAGACGACCAAAGAATTCGAATGAGCGAAACCTTATAGGGCATTTAACGAAACAGAAAGAGATATCAAATCTAACGTTATCGCAACCTGTTTTTGAATGACATATCTGCACAAGCCAGCACATTCTGTGGGATATTGTTTACAAGTTTGCTATAGAAACACACCAAGAAAATAATTATATCTCAGCAAATTTTTTTTGCGGATGACCTAACCAATTAGCCGGAAGGCCTTATTGGTTCACCGGACCTTTTCGGGGAGCCGTCCGAGGACGGTCGAATTGCCATGAGGGCTCCCCATGCGGGGACGATCCTCGGCTCAGGACGTTGCCGGACACTCTAGTTTTAGGGGATCGGGGGGCAAATCTCATACAATGGTAGGTGGACTTTAATATTATAAGTTTAAGAGCGTGAGCGGTTTACCGTCATCGTTCATTTGGGTTGGCCGCATGTTAGTGGTTTGAGATCATGCAGTTTCATATAAAATCAAAGTGTAGCCACCGCATTCCAGTGAACCGCTGGTGAGTTTAATCTCTTCGATGTTATAAACAGTGGCACCAATAAAGTACTTGTCAACTGCATTAAGGTCTCCCCACGTTGAGATGAACCTTGGCTCAAGACGCTGCCGGGTATCTCAAGATTTTGTGAATCCAGCTGTCATAATTAGGATCTTTATAAAAATACGGTTATGCAAGTTTGGTAATTCACGCGATGTATATTATGTATATAGAATTGTACTGTGTTAGTATGTGCGTTACCATCTCGGTAACGGATAGTGTTGAATCGAATGTCACTGTTCATATTTCGGTTTCCTGTCAATCTCATCGTCAGTGGTACGATTCATCGGGTGATCTGAAAAAGAAAAACGTTTTATTTTCATTTTCTTTTGTCGTGTGTCAAAAAAATGACTTCAACTTCAACCCTGTTTATTGTCCCACTAAGGGCACTGGTCTTCTCTCAACTATCTTACGAGGTGAGAGAGATTAACCCTTAATACAAGCACGCTGGCCAACTGCGAATTGGTGGATGTCACATGTCATCGAATGGTTAGTTCTTAGACATGCCGGTTCCCTCACGATGTTTTCCTTTACCGATATTGAGCAGCGGCGATGAACAATTCACACAGAGATGTGTGGACACGACCGGGAATCGAACCCGCGACCTTATATTTCTAAGGCGAGGCCCGTAATATAATAAAAATATACTTAACCGCGTGTGTCACGCTTTCACGCCAAAACTACTGAACTGATTTGGATGAAATTTGGTATGGAGATAGTTTGAGTAACAGGGGAGGGATATGTCGTCGAAAAGTTTGTTACTTATAAACGAATCTTAATCTGAGAAAATCCCTTTCTTAGGACCCTTTGTAAACACATGAAGGTGACAAAATATAAATAAGCTATTCTTGACTTAGCGTCTTAGCTTTACTTATAAGTAAGGAGATAGAGCTCCGATGCTGATCACGGGTCTTCTCTCAATTATTTGAAAGAATTGAGAGAGGTTATACCTTAATCCTCACACGCTGGCCAAGTTCGGGTTATTAGATAACCAGGGTCCAAATGTCCTCAAATCATTAGTTCTTTAGACATGAAGGTTACACAGTTAAGGTTAACGCGGGTGTCAGCTGTCATTTTGACAGATATCAGTGTGACAGCACCAGTGAATACTGACCGTTGTGTTGCGTCATCTTGGGCACGAGCACGACATTGCCATCGGCTGCCTGCTGCAAGGAGAATTGTTGGGAGGAGAGCGGCCTGCCTTCTGGGTCGCGAAGATTCTGTGGGCAAAAGACAAATCAAGTATTTCAAGTATTTTTTTTTGGGAAGTTAACACACACGGTCATCTGGTCCCAAGCTAAGCAGAGCTTGTGTTATGGAAACCAGATAACTGGTATAAGTATATATACTATACATATAATACTTTTCTTTTGTAAATATATACTCATAATAGATATTTACACCCAGACTCGATACAAACACAAATGTTCATCAGTAATGTTCGGCTCGCGTGGGAATCGAACCCACGACCTGCGGCGTGAAAAGCAAGTATCTTACCGACCACGTCACCGGCCCGTCAAATGTGTGATATTCGCGTAAATCTCAGACAATACTATGTACTATTTTTATTTATTGTATTTTTTTTACCTGGAACACGTGTCTATAGAGCGCCGCGAAGCGTTCCTTGACACGTTGTCGCTCAGCCACAAGCGAGGCGTGGTCACGTTGTGTACGAATCTTTCTGTCGCGGACTGTACGTACTTCATCTGCGAGCGAAGTGATTTGGTCGAGCTTGCGTTTGCGACAATTCTGTGCGGCAACCTGGCGACAATAGAAAAAAAAAATAAACTCAAATAATCATAATAATATTCTTGGACATTAACACACACGGCCAAGCAAGCAGAACTTGTGTTATGGAAACCAGATAACTGGTTTAAATACACTTATTACTTTAATTTTGTAAATACATACTTTTAATAGATAATTACACCCAGACTCCAGACACAAATGTTCTTCACATAAATATATGTCACGGTGGGAATCGAACTCACGAATGGAACCTGCGGTAACCAAGTCACCGGCCCGACTAAATAATACATCACGCGTGACCAAATGGCTGACCTTCAACGCAGAAAAAGCGTGCAATGCTGCATGTCTTTCTGAGCTTGTTCTCGGAAGAGGCGGTGTGAAGAAACTTTTGGAAGCTGTTTTTCGCATAATGTTAAACAATGATGTGGTCTACGATGGTATGCGCTTGCCCAATAACAGATCAATCGTAATTACGAATGTTTTTCGATGGTGGCAGTGGAATGAGGCTCTATCTGGTTGGATACCATAAATACAAGCAATTCCGAACCACCAACCAGCAGTGTATTGTCACCCAACTGTCATCAATCGGGGATCCCCTATCCCCGGTTTATCACTGTCGGGATTCAGATTAAAGGTGCACTCCCACGGACAAAGGTGACACAGCCCCTTAAAAATCCCTCCACCCACACGTCCATCCATTTCCATCCAACCTCACAAACTTTAGCTTTTAACAGAACATACCTTATTCTTCCCCCGTCTCCTGATATCCCTGATGAGAGACAGCTGCGCTTCACTCAGATCGTGTTTAGAGAGGCGCTCGTTGAACTCGTCCATCGGCAAATTTATTATATCTTGCACCTCCAGTGGTATACCTAAAAAGAATAATAGCTTTAATTATACTAATAATATATACATGTAAACAAAATAATAAATATCACCGTCGCATATATTTCTTAGCTAAAAATCATCTTTATCAAATCAGTTACCAAACAAAACAATTCGCATCAAAATCAGCATTAGTTATATTATATGAACGAGGCATTAACTATATAGGAACGGGGCACAAACGATATAGGAACCGGGCATAAACGATATAGGAATCGGGCATAAACGATATAGGAAAAGGGCATTAACTATATGGGAACCGGGCAGTAATGATGGATGATCCGGGTATTAGTAGAACTTACCAAGCGCTTTGGCTCTCTTCTCGTCTCTGGTCAAGTGTTGTCCACTGCTGGTCGCTGAAGACCCACCATCTGACATACTACCATCTGTCAGTCTTCGAACTGTCAACAAAATTTTGTTTTATAATCTACACCTTTAAACAAACTTCAAGATTTTTAATTTTATTTTCATGAAATTTAGTATGCAGGGGGTTGCGGAGGCAATTAATCGATCTAGCTGGTTTTCATTTTTTAGAAAACGTCGATTTATTTTGTATTTTCAGAATTTGTTTTATTTTTAATGAAAACCTGCTACAGTATAATTAGAATAAGAAGGCTTATTTGGCCACAGTGAACTATATTATAAAAGATCAGGTGCAAAGATGAGTGGTCTCAAACCCGATAATCCAGGTTTAATTCAATATAATATTATTTAAGCAAGCATTATAATATAATTTCCGAAAAAAAGGAACAAGCCTCGGTCATCCAGGTATTTATATTTATTTCACAAACCTTTGTTATAATTAAATCCTGACACAAAAGTGGGGATAAATTTGTCAAAATTACTAATTGTGTGATGATAGCAATAGCCTCGCTCCTCATTACGTATTGGAGTTGGACATAGACCGCTCATCGCCCAAAGAAAATCACTTACCCCGTTTATCACGCGTAGGTCTGGCGTCTATAGGCGCGCTGTATGTATGATTGTGACGCACTCTTTCCGGAACAGCGCACGCATAGCGTGGCGCGGGCTGGTTCTGAACAATAACATATAGAAAATTATTAACTTCTACTATTTTTCATACTATAGGCTTTTCAGGCGAAAAGGTTTCCTTATAAAGATATAATTGTAATACCACTAGATCAATCAAGGCAGTTTGTTTATCATAACATAATTTTATATTGTTATATATAACCTCTACATATTACGATTAAAGTCGCCCGTTTATGCGAAATTTCGGCCAAAAGACGCAAACGCAACAGCAGCAATTAGAAATTGAAGGACTATAGTCAAATTTGATGTCAGTGCGGAAAATAATTTCCATCATAACTTCACACGTAGCTGAAAATGTTGCAATCAAAAGTTGCAAGATTTTAAATGAATAAAACATTTCCACTCGGGCATCAATCGGAGATTTTTTTATCAATTCGCTATATTAGCAGAAAATGAACAATAAGGGACATATAACACAGATCAAAACGCGAGCGAAGCAGACGTGATATTTTTGGTGGCAAACTAGAAAGACTGGAATAAAGCACACAAATTTTAAACGAGAGCGAGTGCGAATTTTTTTTAGTTGGTAATAAAGGAAGGTAAGCGAAGCGAGAACGAAAAACATGGTTTGCAACAACGAAAATTACACTATGAAATGATGACGATAATTTTTGTTGGCAACAATATAAATCTTATAAAACCCTATAGTTATAATGGATTCCGTCTCTTTCTTACTTGTATAAATGTCAATATGATAGACAAAGACAAATGACTAATACAACTATTTTGGTTATTATAAGCTTTTAAGACATTTATGAATAAGTAGGATTAGTACACACGGCTACACATCGAGCTTCACAAAACCATACAAGCTGACCTCTCGTTGTACGAAAATCCTTTACAATGCGAGATCAGCTTATAATGGAAACATATAGTTTGATGTGTTACCGTGTTCACAACATTTAGATTTAATAAAAAAAAAATAAGGTGCAAAGTTAACTCGAGCGCAGCAGTCTAATTGGCTATAATAAAACTTAAAAACAAAGGACAATACTAAATGTAAAAGCGAACGAAGCGGGTGCGAAATTGTTGTTGACAATAAGGGTGCAAATATAAATGCCAGAGATACCAACGCGAAATTTTTCTTTGGTAAAAACGAAAATTTCGAAATTGAAGTATGTGATAATTATAAACACAACCAGCACAGCATTTTTGTTGGCAATGAAGGACATTATAGAGACATTCTGAGGTTCAAAAATTAAAAAAATACAGTCTAACACGTGTTTCATTATTTGTTTTAGGATTTATTTGTGTCGAATTTTGACTAAAAGGGACTAAGAAATTAAATGTATATACAGTGTGATAATTTATAAAACAAAACACATTTTGTCACCCTCTGGGGGTGGTTATGAAACAATAAAAAAACACGTATTTCATTATTTGTTTTAAGGTTTGAATATGACCAAAAAATAAAAAAAATCCATAAAAACTATATCTCTCTATTTAACCCCTTTAGAGGGTGATTTTTGAAAGTTTTATTAGTCATGTCCTATTAGAGAGCCTACACTATCTACGTTTTAAAATTCATTACAATCGGTTGAGTAGATATGGAGGTACGTGGGGAGAAATCATACACACACTGTAATATTTGTAATATTAGTACCGCATTTGTAATATTAGTACGACATAAAATTCTTGTGTCACAGTATCTGTGACAAAACTCCTCCGTAACAGCTTAACCGATTCTTATGAAATTTTGTATATCCTGCAGGCAGAATATTTTATGGGCATAATTAAAAAAAAAATCGTTCTTGCAGCTAGTAATTATACAAATATAATTATGATGTTATAGTAATAAACACATACATGTGTACAAATTTAAATCGCAGAGCCATCTAAGCTAAAAAATAATATTACCAAATTAAAGATCTAAGTGCTGTAACCTTTTAACCACCCTGTCAATCCCGAAAATCAACTTTCGTGACAGTCGCGCTTGACCCCAAAACCAACGTGTGTGACACAGGCGCTTGACCCCCAAACTCAACGTTCGTAACAGTGGTGCTTGACCCCAAAATTAACGTTCGTGACACGCGTTTGACCCCAAAATCAATGTTTGTGACAGTCGCCCTTGACCCAAAAATCAACGCTCGTAACAGTTGCGCTTGACCCCAAACTTAACGTTCGTGACAGTGGCGCATGACCCCAAAATGTTACCAATCGATAAGATATATCTCCAATGAATAATTATATAAACCAAAATATGCATGTATTATGTCACATAAATGCCACACGAGCGCTGGGGAACAAACAGATTTATCGCTTATATGTGACACGGTGGTTAAAAGGTTACTAGGAAAAGTTAATAGAAATGTCATACCTGTAATAATGCGTGACTTGAGTGCGGTGTGTTGAGATCCAAAACTGGCTGTATACTGTTCAGATGTGGCGGCGGCAACTGATGTCTCGCTCCAAATTCCACTGTGGTGACAAAAAAAACTTTAATAACAATAAATTTAATTTATACTCGGTCGTGCCCTCACATCTTTGTTTAAACAGAATAAAAAAGAAAAAACTTACAAATCTCTTAAAAAATTAACCTATGCACCAAAAGCCTTATTGGCAACGAATCCGTTCCGAAGTCAAAGTTACATTGTAAAGCCTCGAGCAACATCGCATAGTTACTAGTCTTTCTGTCTTCTATCAGTAGGGTAATTCACGTAATTAAATAAGTTTCGTTGTAGTGCAGTTGCAGTTAAGTTTCGATCAAAACAGGACTTTTAGTATTCTCGTAATTTTGTTAACAGTTGTCAGATACGCTCGCGTTAAGTTCGCGTCACGCGAGCGTTTTAAACTAGATATGACAGCTAAACAATTTTATGAATACTATTTTGCACTAAGACGAAAACTTAATTACAACTGCAACACAACTTGATCGGCGTGTCAAGAAATTACGTGAATTAGGGCACAGATACACTTCGGTGAGTGTGCGTTGGAGTTACACAATCTTATTCCCTATGCCTGTTCTTTCATTGGACTAGTAGAGGTACGGCTATGCGCCACCGGTATATGGTGGAAATTTATCGAATTCACAAAGCGCTGTTTCCACTTTTATTGTGCGAACTGCCAGGTGGTGGAATTCAATGCGCACATCTCTTTTTCCCCGATAAAACTATCTGCCTGTCTACAAGTCACGTGCGAATCGGTATTAACTAGGTAAGCGCGTGTCTGCGTAGACTACATCATTGCTTAACAACAGGCAAGTTGTGGATAAAAATCCTAGGCTCGCGCTCGACCACAACTTGAACTTCTTTTTAGAAGGTGATTAACTTACCGTTATGCATGTGCATATTGTCGTGATGCGCGTACGTTTGTTCTGGGCACTCGTACTTAACGACTCCAGGACGGGGCGGCAGCGGTTCCAGCGAAGGCGGAGTTTGTTCCTGGAATAATACTATATTATACACGGATAGCAAGAATTTTAATAACAGTGAACCCCTTTTTAAGATTTTATAAATGCCGCCATTTTGAATCCAATATGGCGAACGGTACAAAATGGCGACTTATCGTTTTCATAACCACCCCTACAATATGGGTGTCAAATGAAAGAGCTTGAAAAGAGAAATACAATTAATACAAGATTTTTTAAATAAAAGATTTTTTTTATTTGATATTATTTGAACTGATGGTGGAGAACAAGGTTAGATTAAAAATAACTCAAAATAGAAAGTTAAATAACCTACGACGAATATTTTTTTAGCTAACCACCGTCTCTATCACTGTAGCTTTCAGTTAAAACCGCATCAAAATCGGTGCATCAGTTTAGACGCTAATTGGCGACAAACTTGTAGACAGATACACGAGTCATATTTTTAACACCACTGGTTTTGGTTTATGTAAGGGGTTAAAAAGGGTTAAAATTAACCTATCTGTCTGGTTTCAAGTGTATAGTATAGGCTTTTCAGTTATGATTGTCTATACATATATTCTTATATTCCAAAATAAATACTTCTATGTGTTACTTAAGTACAGTCTCATATGAGTAGCTGTATGTATTCATTTGAATGAAAATCTTTAAGCGAACTCTTTGAAATCTTAAGATATTTGAGAGAAGATCTACTACTTACTTGGAAGCACCGTTTGCCGAACATGTGGTGCTTTTTCTGTGGCGGATGTGGTGGTCGGTCACGTCCATAGGTCGCATCGTATGGCCGGAATTTTGAACTAAAAAAAAGATTTATTTAGAGAGAGAGGTTTTTGATTTTCACCGCGATGAGTATCCTGACGGGGAGGTACAATGTTACAGGATACACAGCGTGTAATAACTGTTGGTTGAGTTCCTGTGTGTGAGTAAGGTACACAGTGACTGTGTAGGTACCGTCCCCCTTACAGAATACACAGCGTGTAATAACTGTGGGCTGTGTTATGTGTGTGAGTAAGGTAGACAGAGACTGTGTAGGTACCGTCCACCGGAGCTTGGCGACCTGGGCGGAGTGAAGAGTAGCCGGTCCGTGGAGGAGCCTATTACAGTGCTCGAAATCTCCGCTTTACATGGAAACAGTGTCAATGAAAGTCGAGAAGAGAAGCCGCGCGGATGTTCAACTAAAATATATGAACACGCTCCGAGCCTGACAGAACATAATCGAGCATGCTGTGGTGCCGAACGGTGAGTACAAAGCAGAGGGTACATGTGGAGGGACAGTGCGGCTTTCCAAGGGATTGAATATTGCTGATAGGAACACGGCTCGAAGCAGCTCTTGTCTGCTCCAGCTCCACGTTGTCCCGCTCCATTACACTAAGACTTGTTTGACGATTTGTATAGTATAATTCTAAATAAAAAAAGTTACTGGCTAAGCACCATTTCTACCATTTCAAAGAAAAATGGTTTTATCCGAAACACAGGTTTGATCCGAGTGCTACGTGGCAATAAACTTGTTGACGCATCAAAATTATAACATCTTAAAAAAATGTAGGTACCTATGGAATTCTTGAGCAGAATCACTCCCATCACACCACTCCCCATCTGAGAGCGATGGGACCCGCTCCGAGCCCATGGATGATACTGCGCTGTCTGATGCTGAGTCCCTTTCTGTGAAATAAATAATCATCATTGTAAAAAAATTATTAATGAGCCTGGTAGATATATCCATCTAAATATATAAAAGAAGAAACTGACTGACTGATTGACATATCAACGCACAACCCAAACCACTGACTCTTGAGACTCTCAATTTGGCACATAGGTTGCATGTGACGTTTAGGAGCGGACTAAGAAAGTATTTTTCAAAACTCACCTCCTAAGGGGTGAAACGAAAGGGGAAAACGCGGGAAATGTCATGGGTGAAAAATAGTTTGACAAATAAAAAAAAAATTACTATATTTACATCAAATTCCATAGAATTACCTGCAGTCATCATCATATGAGTGTTCGGGTGTGGAGCATGGTGCGCCCCAGCGCCATCTAGCATGCGCATCGTATACATGCCTGAAAACAAAATCTCTATATACAAAAATGAAGTCACAAATGTTTGTAATAACTTGGGAATGGCTGAGTCGATTTGTTTTGGGTTTGATGTATTCGTACAAGTCCAAGGAAGGTTAGAAAGGTGAGAAATACGCGGTACAAAGTTCGCCAAAGCAGCTAGTACAATTAATTAAGTAGGTAACCCTCGTCTCACTGTTGCTCGGGTCTTCTCTCACCTATCTAAATGATGCCCAACCACCCGATTTATATTAAATTTGGTATGTAGATAGTTCCAGTTCCGTCGAAGGACCTAGGATATTTTTTTAAGTTAATGGTTGTGCGCAATAACCGAAATACGCTCAGGCGGAAAGCTAGTTATAGACATTTTAGTCTTTATTTAGATGTTTTAAATATATTAAATGGGATAAAATACAATTGCATTTTTTTCACAATGTCATTTTGGCGCCCAAACTGGGTCTAGCTTTTATTAAGCCTACACCAATAAGTTAGCACCAGCCATAGATCAAGTGGTTGTCACGTGGGTAAACAAATGGCCTATTAAATAATAGTGTTTAAATAAATAATATCTGGATGACCGAGCTCTGCTCAGTATTTTTTTTAAATGACATTTTCTAAAAGTGATTCCTAGCTAGATCGATTTATCGCCCCCAAAACCCCTTTTATACTAAATTTTATGAAAATCGTTGGAGCCGATTTCGAGATTCCAATTATATATATATATATATATATAAACAAGAATTGCTCATTTAAAGATATAATATCTGGATGACCGACCTTTGCTCGATATATTTCTTTTTAAATGACATTTTCTAAAAATGATTCCTAGCTAGATCGATTTGTCGCCCCCGAAACCCCTTATATACTAAATTTTATGAAAATCGTTGGAGCCGATTCCGAGATTCCAATTATATAATATATATATACAAGAATTGCCCATTTAAAGATATTAGATTAGATAAGATTAAAATTAAATTGACAAGACGCATGATTCCAGGGTAAATTATTAATAAATATTGGTCACGTAATTTTTGCTTTTTAACCGACTAACAAAAAAGGAGGAGGTTATTATGTTCCACTGTATGTATTTTTTTAAGTAAAATACAAACCTTACTTTGTGAGAAAGATAAATAATTAGTTATTGTTTTCCTGTGCACCGACATCGAATTATATCAAATAATTATTAAATACTCCTGATTAAATCACAATACAACTTACTTTACGCTGTATTTTTTTTATTTTTTACTGTTTTAGTTTCCTTTTTTGTTTAAAAAATATTTTATACGAAATAGTAAAATAATACAAAGACAAATCGTATTAAATTTTAAGTGTGGGACTAAAAACTGCTCTGTGAACGTGATATCAGACGGCGTATTGGCTGAATGTATCGCCTTCCATTTCGATTACGTTAAAAGAAAACGAATAATCTATAAGACAAACTGAATAATAAAATTTTGTCACATCGCCTGATAAACGTTGGGCCACAGTACGTTTGGCACACTAGATTAAGTACTGAATCGTATAAATCCTTAAAATAGGGATCTCTTTTGAAGATGGTCAATTACTTTTGCTAATTTGTGGCTTTCAATAAAAAAAAAACTTAACATTATTTATTCCACACGTTGGGCGCCAATAACCAATTTTACTAATCTTACAAAAAACTCACGTTTTAACTCCAAAAAAATACAAAATAATACCGTGAAATGGAATAAATATATAAAAATACGTATGAAAGCTAAATTGAATACAGCAACAGATATTACATTTAGTTATAAAAACATATTTTAACTGTAGGCACTAAGTGCGGACCGCCGATAATAAATACGATAAGACATATGCCAAAATAATGCTTGCGTCACTCCAGGCTAAGATAGTGTGCTGATAATGGAAATTAAAGTGATTTTACTTCACTACGCTGTAATAAATATTTAGCGAACAGCCTTGGGCGCCCGACAGGGACTTCGATATCAATACTTTTGTATTAATGACGTTTCTGACCACGTCTAGTTCTAGCCGGCTAAAACTTGACGTCCGCAGTTCGGCTTACAGCTGTAACCTATAATAGGTACTATTGTCCAATCATGGTAGGTAACAAAAAACATTGGGAATGAACGAACATCAAAATTGACTGTCAAAACACAATATTTTTTATAAAATCTAAATATTATCAAAAATTCAGTTGAAGTACGCCTTCATTTATTTTATTTCGTTTTTATTTAAAGAGAAATATAATATTAAATAATTACTTTCTTGCCATTTTTCTTACGTTACAGAAACTAGTAATTTTTATTACCTTTCTTTTAAGACTTATCCGTATTTAATACTAAAAACCCCTACAAAAGCGTAGGTACCTACACCGGAATTTAAAAGTAACTTTAGTAAGCAAGGACAAAAACTTAAGTAGATAATGTTATATTAAAAACACTTTCTTACTTAAACATTAAGTAAAAATAAAAAAACAAATTGCCCTTTTTTATTCTGAAATAGAAGCCTATTTCAGAATAAATAAGGTTAATTTGTTTACTTATAAGTAAGAAAGTTATAAGAAAACCTCTTATCTGTAAGATAGTTTTTTAATATAACATTATGCACATAAGTTTTTACGCTTGACCACAACTTGCCTTTTGTTAAGTAATTAGGCAGGCTACGATGAAACGCGCTTACCCAGTAAATACCGATCGAAATCACTCGCGACTTGAAGATAGGCAGAATATAGCTATCGGGAAACAGAGATGCCGGTAGCGAATTCCACAACTTGGCAGTTCGCACAGTAAAAGTGGAAGCAAAGCGTTTTGTGCGTACCCGTGAAATTTCCACTATACAATCGATGGCGTACAACCGTACCTCTACTTGTCCGATGATAGAATAGAGATGGGGGAATAAGATTAAATATTAATAATACTATTACACATCGCTCGCGATTCTGTTGTCAAGAGACTTGAAGAGACATGGCAAAATTTTAATTGATACCAAACTTGACCTGACCTTTTAGAATGATACAAATTTAAGCGACAATTTAATAACGTCTCTTGTGACAACACAATTAGCAATGACTCGTTAAAAAAATAGGTATATATATAAGGTAATTTAAAAAAACTCACTGTGTCTATATAAAATCATTTTGAACTTAAAATAAATAAATAAATAAATTTAGCAACTCAGAAATAGTGTTATTTATTCCGCTTCAGGCACTAGAGTAAAGTATAATATCACGGTGACAAGCAGAAATACAGATGCTACCATTGTTGTTCGCTAATCTTATCGAAAACGTCTTATCAATAATGGAGGTGGACAAATTCGGAGTCACAATGACAACGCATAAATATTTCATGTGAGTTATTTTTACTAACACTGACCCCGGTTCTTGTAAACATAATTAATCTTAAATTGAAAATTGGTTAAACTTGGGTTTATAAAAAACCATAGCGACATAGAGAGGTTGAGAAAATACGTGACCACAGTCGACGAAACTCGATCGAAACGTCAAACGTCGACGTGTAAAGGTAAACGTCTGTATATTACTTATGCATAACATTTTCATGAGCATCGGTGGGTCTTTGTGTGAATTGTTTCATCGCAGCTGATCAATGCTGGTTGATGAAAACAGCTTGAGAATCATCATGTCTAAAAACTAATCATTCAAGGACATGTGACATCTACAAACCCGCACTTGGCCAGCGTGTGTGGATTAAGGCCTAAACTCTCTCAACTCGTAAGATAGTTGAGAGAAGACCCGCGCTGCTGCGGGACACAAAAAAAGCGTGTAAGTGAAGTATAATATTTTTTTTTTTTTTGTTATTTAAACTATTTATGTTTGGTTTGATTTTTATCTTTTTTTTTAAACTACTAAAAATGACATTAGGTAATTCAAATTAACGTTTCAAATAAAGCTTCCTCTCTCCTATTCATTTTGCTGTGCCCTGCAGGGTCCTTAATGGTGTACCTATGTACAATGTTACCATCTAATGATACTTATGGAAGAGCAATAAGGATATTGAGTATTGAATATTTTCTATGACTTACTAATTTATGGTGGATTTAATAGACAGTGTTATATCTATCACACGCAGAATTAACAGCAGATATCATTTGTTGTGTTATTATTGTTAATCTTCTTCATATCCTTCCTTAATTCTGCCGTCATAAGGAAGAAGGGCACATCTGACATTTTTTTCGTAACAAAGTTATTGATACTATCTGAATCCAGTATTCAACCGACTTCAAAAAGAAGGAGGTTCACAATTCGACTGTATGTTTTTTTATGTTTGTTACCTAATATCTTTGTTATACGTGAACCGATTTCTATGATTCTTTTTTTGTTGGCAAGTAAATGCTTCCGTGTGGTCCCATTTAAATTTGATCAAGATCTGACCAGTAGTTATTGAGCTATGTCGAAAGAAGCGTCATTGTTTACGCTAAGCGCGCTGCCTTATAAAATTATTAGTGCAATTGCCCTAAACGCATAATTCTAGGTACCTACAATTGAAGTCGGTTTTGTGTTGTTGTTGCAAAAAGAATTATACTGATTCCGACTATATTAATAACTTCATTACTAAAAATAATGTTAGATGTGCCCTTTATCCTTAACACGGCAGAACAGATAGGCAAAGTTACTTTCGCATTTGTAATACAGGCAATTTTTTTAACCAGATTAAGTACTTGTTTTTATAGATCTTTGTAAGTAATAGAACACATTGCTATTGATTGGTCAATGCATGTTTTGATAATTTTTTTATTCGATAAATATCTAGTAAATAACTTCATTACGAAAAAAACGTCAGAAGTGCCCTTTATCCTTAAGACGAAATTGTAAATGCGAAAGTGTCTCTGTCTGTCCCGCTTTCACGGCAAAAGATTCGATTCGGGTAAGTAACTGATATGGATGAAATTTGGTGTGGAGATAGTTTGAGACCCGGGCAGGACGTAGTTTTTATTTGACTGTGCAAAAGGTGAATGATTTAGCGCGATAAGCGACATATGCGCGGGCGGACACGCTTTGGGAAAGCTAGTAAATGTATGAATAAAAATAATTCGCCGTAATGTATGTAAGTACATAAACCTACCAACCGACTGCAATGGAAAATTATTTTTATTGTTTTTATGGTCAGGACAAGGATTGTGACAAAGAGAATAAAAAGAACGGGAAGAGTTTTTAAATCGGATACTTAAGTCTTGTCCATAGTTATCAAAATAGCTGTCTGTTTGTCTCGGTAAAACACAAGAACTGATCGACCGATTTGTACAAGCCTTTTTAAAGTACGATTAATAATGCGCAGTTCGAGGTCAAACTTCTTGTCTTCAATAATTTGTTCTAGATGCAAAATCAAGTGTTATATAATATTCTTGGTGTATAATCCTTTATTTCATTTCGATGTTCGTTATCAATATCGCAACGTGACTTTGCTTTTTAGGTTGGTATGACTACGTAAGTATAGAAATTTTGGCGCCCAAACAGAGACCTGGTAATAATGCTGGCCCCAACTGGGCGCCAATATAAGTTGAGGTCATTGACACACGGTGTTGGTCAGAGATAGTTGACGGTTCTAAGATGTCGATGGTTTTATAGAATTCAAACAGATAGCTATCACAAGGAAAACTATTGACTATATTACAAATATATTTCTTCCAAATATATTCATTCCAAAAATCATGTGATGACGTCACGTACACTTCCGATTGTTTGCTTAAGCATACAATTTTTTAATGGTGATTATTACGAAAAGTTAATCTATGTAATCTAGGTAATTGTCAAATAATACGGTATTTAACAGATATTTTTCTGGATTATATTAAAACACATGCAACGTTAGTATTCAACCATACAATTTATGGCATTTTGTACTTGCTTAGATGCGATGTTCAAAGTTAAAAATTACAAATTACAACCTTACGGTATTATTCATAAAAATCTTAGTCTCTTTAGTAAAAATGGACTTTGTCTCTTTCTTACTAGTACAAATGTCAAGATGAAAAACAAAGACAAACAAATTACAAACCTATTTCAGCTATAATTTCGCAAATGGAAAAAAATCATTTTCATTTTCATTTTCAATATATTTTAACTATTAACAAAACTATTAGTCGCCTACGCAGTATGAAGGTGAACCTAAGGAAAATAATGTAGCGTCAAAATCCGCCATTTTGTTGTTGGGGGTTAAAAACGTTTGACCTTCACAACCGACATTTTTGTTATTGGAACTTGTTTAAAGACTTAAGGCTTAAGTAATGAAGATTTTATTTAATTTGATTCTAGATAAGGACATAACATAGATAACATATGTAAATATATATATTATGCCTGTATTATCCGATGGTGTAGGCAGAGGTGAATGTTGCGTGGCGTGAGAGTTATGTCAAACATGCACTAGCTATCCGGTAGTTCCCCCATTCTACGGGGAATACGTACAGGGGGAGAATAACATAATTAACGGTCAGTCATTAGTTACGTCACATATTATAGCGCAAGATTTTTCAACCAACTTCAAAAAGAAGGCGTTTCGCAATTCAATGTCAAAAATTTCGTTATTTATTGATAGATTTTGATAAAAAAAAATTCAGGAAGTCCCGTTTAAATTTTATTAGAATCGGTTTACTCGGTTTTGAGTTGTTGTTAAAACATTGAAGTTTGTTCGTACTTTTTTAAACTGTTATTTATAAGAACAGTTTGGCTTACGGTTAGAATTTGTTACTATTCGTTACTAAATCAAGTCGTTTTAATTATTGAACTGGGCATGAGTAGATCCCTACAACATTGTAAGTATCTGTTTGTCAAATTTTAGCGAAACCCGCGTTTAGTATTTTTGGATGTATGTTTCGAAGACTTGATGTAAGGTCCAATTCCATAGATTCCATTGAGTTTAGTTTGGAATATTGTTGCGTGGAAAAGTTTCTTTATAATATTTTTATATGTCCTGTATTTTAGATATAACTTTTGATAAAACTATATCTTACCATCATAATATTTGTAGTAACTACTGAAATATTCCACTGGATCCGGATACAAGATCGGTCTCAACAGTGGGAGATACGGGGGAAAATAATATGGCGGCGTATAGCCGTACTTCGCTACTGTCAAATCCATATTTAAATCCATCGCAATCTTCTCAATCCCAAATCTTTTTGTAACTCTATATACGAAATATGTATTTAGATATGAATTTCTGTTTATATCCGTATATATTTTGTAGATGTATACTCAGATATCTACAATACTTTCATCATCATCTCTATGGGTTGGAATTTTCCATGACGTTTGACAAATAAAAACATGCAAACATCTCATGATCTCAGAACAAATACCGTAAATGTTTTATCATAGAGCAAACTTTCAAGAATCGAATAACAGTCTATATTTAAATGAGCACAAACAAAAGTTATATCTCTTAAGTACTGAGATAGACACTTTTATTAAACTTTCGCAGGTAGTTCTTTGTCTTCGTATCGCCATGCAGAATCTGCACATGCATAGAGGACATTCACTATGCACCCTTCTTTTCACTGTCCTTTTTCCAAAGAATGGCATTAGTGTTCCTTTGCTCACGCAAAAATTAAAAACACACAACTGTCACTTTCTAAAAATGGCGCCAATATACTATTGGTACCACAATAGTAAATTGAAACGTAGAATACTTATTGAAAGTTTTCAAGTACTTTTTAAAATCACTTGACGATTTTGAATTGCATTACAAAGAGTCTGTATACGTATGAATAGATTCCCATGTTTAGAGAAGTAAAACGTCAGCGAAATACAAACTTGCACATTATAATACACAGATATTAAAAAAAACGTTTATAAACCACTTTCAAAATCTCAAAAGTCAGCAAATTTTTTTGCGTAACTTTAATAAGCTGTCAAAATCTGGTTTGATTTAAAACTATTTGAAATAATCACATAAAAGTACTGTCAAAAGTCGGCTTATTTTTGATAAAATACTTTTTGCAGTAACAGAACTAGGTTTTTGATAATAAAAAAATTGAACAAAATTAAAAACTAAATTCACTTATTTTTTTAAAACACAAACCGCCGCTCGCTGGTAGATTCTGGAGAAATATGACATTTCTCTAAATGACTTTAACATTACAGAAAAACAAATATTATTATCTTAATAGGCGTTGAGCACATACTATTGTTTGTAAATGACGTAGTGATTCGTATATCTCCGGCCATTGTCGTGTGTGCCCGTCAAAGTGGCGGTAGTAACTAACCGATTTAATTTAGATTAAGAACTTTTAGGTCATTGATAAGGATTGATTATTTGTAAGGGAGGGAAATTCGTATAGTATTCCAACTTTCATAATCTTCAAACGAGTGGTATTAAGATAATTATGTAGCCTATGTGCTATACCAGTGCCTCTATCTATCTCTGCGCAAAATTTCATCCGATTCAGTGTACATTAAACTAACATTTATAATCTACTAGCGGACCCCGCAGTCATCGTCCTGCCCTGTAAAACAGTACCACCTACCGGGTCCGAAAACAAATTACGACCGATTCTCAGACCTATCGAATATATGTAGATATAAGATTCCATAAAAATCGATCAAGCCGTTTCGGAAGAGATTGTTTTTTTAATTTTCCTCTGCGTAAGAACCATCCTCGTATTTCAAGGAATAATCTAAAAAAAGGAATTAGCGAAATCGGTCCAGCTGTTTACTCGTGATGGCGTGACCAAGGGAAATAGGGATTAATTTTTATATATAAATTGATATCAATATTATAAATGCGAATGCAACTGTGTCTGTCTGTCGCGCTTTCATTTCAAACTACTGAACAGGTTTGGATGAAATTCGGTATGGAGATAGTTTGAGAAGGCCACAGGATAGTTTTCATCTGCACAAAAGCGCAATAAACGACATACGCATAGGCGGCGCGACGTGCGGAGAATTAGTTATAGTAAAACATAATCGCGGCAGGTTTATTGTTACTAGCTTTCCGACAGCAGCTTCGCCCGCATGTATGTCGGTTATCGCGCCAAAACATTACCTTCTTTTTGCGCAGTAGGATAAAAACTATCCTATGTCCTTTCTCGGGTCTCACACTACCTCCATACCCAATTTCATCCAAATCGGTTCAGTAGTTTAAGCGGGAAAGCGTAACAGACAGACAGACAGAGTTACTTTCGAATTTATAATATTATAGTAGGGATGTGTTAACTACTATGGTATTCGCATGCTGACATTAAACGTGAATGCTAATTTACTGATTTATCTTTATCTTTAAATTTAGTCTTTCGGTGTGCTCTAACCTTATATTCGGACAAAGACATTAACGAAATCTGGTGATTATTAATATAAGTATTTTTAAATATTTTTCCCTAAAACAGATGTGTCACAGGAAATAACAGAATGATAGCAACAATCGTAAATTATATGAACCTATTTGTGTATGAGAGTCAATATTATGATAGTTGGATGTTTACAGTTTCATCTGACTCGCAACCTGTCTCTGCTCCGTACGGGTGCTTTTATCGTTGCTAATACCATATTGCCGTAGGGCAGTGTTACTAGCCGCGCGTGAGTTTAGATCTCCGTCTTCAATACCACGTTAGCCAGTAAGGTCGAGCCAGCATTCAGTGTGTCACGGATGTGTCACTTGTGGGTACCGTGACACCCTGGCTAAGATGCGCGAAGGAACACCCGGTGGGTTTCAGTTCGGTAACCAGTATGGAGTCTCTACCGCCTGTATGGGCGCAGGGCGGGGGATCCTTAAAGGATTACCCAAGCATGTTACTAACACAAATCCGCGAGGGTTTACGGGACATTAGTTTATTATTATGCAATACCACATTATAACTTAACTAGAAATAAGATTTATTTTGGAAATATTTGTCTTTGGGTTTACGTAAATATTTTTTAGTTGTGTGGAGGTGTGGATGTTTGTTACTCTTTCACGCAAAAACTACTAGACGGATTTGGATGACACTTGTCACAGAGATAGATTATAGTCCGGAATAGCACATAGGCTACTTTTCATCGTAAGAAGCGAAGCCGCGGGCGGAAGTCAGTAACCCATAAGTCGGGTAATAAAAATGTAAAAATAGTCTCACACCAAGTAAACAGAACTGGTACACATATGACTTTTAATCAGGTTTTTACAAAAACACATTACATTTGCCAAAGATAAAGAAATGAGATTTAAAATGTCATCGTATTTACTAAAAATTAAGCCTTTACAACCAGGTGGATGAAAAACACACCTATTTAGATAATTCACTTTTTTATTTCATAAAGTATGTTTCCTTATTGTTTAAGTTTTCAGCGGGCCGGTGGCGTGGTCGGTAAGATACTTGCTTTTCATACCGCAGGTCGTGGGTTCGATTCCCACCCAAATCAGACATTTGTGTGTTGAAGATGTCTGTTTATATATTTAAGTATGTATTTACAAAAGAAAAGTATCATATGTAGTATACTACCAGTCATCTGGTTTCCATAGTACAAGCTCTGCTTAGTTTGGGATCAGATGGCCGTAGGTCTTACACGTAATAAGAAGCGAGTCTATTGCCTCAGGCACAATTCCAAATTTCGAGCTACTAATAAGATATTCTCCCGGTCCGATCCCGGTTGTCATTTAATTAAAACATCTATGACAATCGTTCCAGGTAGTCAGAAGCCTTTTATAATCTGATACCCGGAGTAACCATCTCGGCTACTGGTTCCCTATGGATTTCGAGGTCTGATGGCAGTCGCTCGTATAATTCTGGTAGCTAGCTGCATCAGCTTAGACTGGGAGCCGAGCCCAGTAGAAATGGGAAAAAGGCAAGGGGAATGATGAATAACAAGTAGAATAATGAATGATAATGTATTTTTATAATTTGAATCACTTTAATTTCTTGTTGTCACCATTTCATAATTTTTTCATGAAATTACAACACCGACATCTGTTGTCGAGTAGCTGAAATAATACTTTTTAACTATTCATTACAGCGCCATCTATGAAACAGCGCCGAAACAATAGTTATATGGTTCAAATTAAGAAACCAAAGCCATTCCGGGAAGGTAAGTACCTTCCACCTTACAGAATACATAGCGTTTAATAACTATTGGCTGTATTTATGTGTGTGCGAGTAAGGTAACCAGCACTATCGACATCTAAAAGGTCGGCCATGTTCTGGCGCTACGAGGACATAGGGATGGGCAAATGGGGAAAAAATATCGATATATATCGTATCGATATTTTTAAAATATATCGATAATAATTGACTAAAAAATATCGATATGTTGATATATCGATATTTTCTGCGCAATAAGCAATTATCTATAAAAATTGTCAAAATATTCGAAATTTTAAAGCAAATACACATCTGGCTGTTTTGACATCAGTTTTATTATTAAAAAATAAGTACATAAAGCCAAGAAAAAATCAACATCATCAACACAACAAAAATTACATTATTCAAACCAGTATTTGTCTGATATTGACATCAAGAGCACTCTTTGCTTGATGTGCTCGCCTGATTTGTTTGCGTTTGAATTAAATTTAAGAAATCAGATTGGTCAAAGACATGATGTGACGCATGAGCAGACAGCAGAGCTTTAAAAAATATATCGATTTTGATACCTAAAAATAAATATCGAAAGTTGATATATCGCGGGAAAAAATATCGCTGATTTATATCGATATTTTTCTGAAAAAATATCGATATTTTGATATATCGATATTTTTTGCCCAAGCCTACGAGGACACACTTGTACGGAGACACACGCGGCGAACTTATAACAATATTAAATAAAAATAAATATATTTTTCAACGAAGACGAGTTGGGATTTTTCGTGTAATAATAATATAGCGGACATTAACACACACGGTCATCTGGTCCCAAACTAAGCAGAGCTTGTCCTATGGAAACCAGATAACTGGTAATAACACTACATATATGTAATACTTTTCTTTTGTAAATACATACTTAAATATAGATAATTACGCCCAGACTCAAGACAAACAAACATGTTCAACACATAAATGTCTGACTTGGGTGGGAACTGAATCCACGAACTGCGGCGTACAAAGCAAGTATTTTACCGACTATGCTACTGGCCCGTCTGGGCAATTCTTTTTATTACAAAGCGGTACAGTGACGTTACTGAGTCGGCTGTATGCTTGTTTGTAGTAGGAAAAAATAACTAGACGTACCTTCGTTCATAGCCATATCCATGAGCTGTAAATCTTCATCATTCAGAATGGACTGCAGGAACCCATCCTGATTAGTAGGGCCCGCCATCTCTGATGTCGTATTCTGGGTGACAAACAATTTTATTACTATGGTGATTTATAGAGAACTATTTACTCTAGTGTCCCTTTAGTGTACCACTGCTGGGCCCGAATCTTTGTCAATCATCTTAAGTGTTGAGAGAGTTTAGACCTTACTCCACACAGATCAAGCAAGTGCGTCAAACATTAGCAAGTGCGTGTTGATAGATTTTACATATCCTCAAATAGTTAGTTCTAAGACATATATGGGAATGGTGATATTTCGTCCATTTCTCAAGTAAGTTCAAAACTATACTAAAACTTTATATTATTAAAAGTGGCACCCATCCAGTCAATTTATTTACTAACATTCATTTCTCCGATTTTGTGTCATCACTTCACATAAATGTAGCAAACTTTAACTCAATCGATCTAGTAATTTCGAAGAAAATCGGCTGCGATAAGCAGTCTATGAAGTGGTTCTATAAAGGCCTCTACACCCGAAAGCAGTCAGCCCTTCGGAATGAAACCGCTGGGTTAGTTAGCTAGTAGAATTATTACAAAAAACAAGATGTTGATGTGTAAGACCGGTTTCTTTTAATCTTTAGAAGTACTAAACATTGAAGTATTAGGTAAACTTACTTGATAATACAACGGCTCGTGTTGCTGGGGATGTTGGGCGGACTCCACTTTGTACGCACCTTCGAGCGGTGCAGCGGCACCAGCTACAAGCAATAAAATAATCTTTGATCAACTGATAGAAGATTATTTACCTAACTTTATTTTTGGTGGTCTGGTATTGGACAACAATTATTATTTCCTTAAAAAATTATAGCGATACACTGAGTTATGAACAAACGCCCACTCTTTAACTCTAAAGCGATTTATTTGAGTATTATTTTATTGAATTGAAGAGCAAAAAACACGTGTATTATATTTTCAATCTTACTGACGGACTAAACAAAATGGCGGCTATGGCTGGTCAATCTTTGAATTCATTACTTTAAAAAATTAATAGCACCCTTCATCTGCCTAAAAACCATCTCGTTTAAATAAAAAATCGCATCAAAATTGGTTCATTCGTTTAAGCGCTATAATGCGACAAAACACAGACACACTCGTCTTTCGAACCCGCGACTAAAAGGGGGCTGTTATAAGTGAGAAGCGCGTATCTGTGCACAAGTTTGTTGCCCTGTAGCGCTTAAACGATTTGACTGATTTTGATGGAGTTATCTGATTTAAAAGCAGAAGTGATAGAAATATTATTATGCTATTTTTGAGGGCTTTAAAAGTGTTTTATTGGTAAAAAAGGATGCAAAGAGTATGTCTTACCGTAAGCCTCAGGATGTTTGTCGACAACAGGCGGCATAGGAGCATGGTAGTTAGGTGCATAGCCACCAGCCGCACCGTGAGCACTGTTAATACAAACAAATATATCAGCTAATTATTTGGACCGTAATTTTTGTGCCTGAACATGTCTGTTTGTCTTGTTTATAGTTGTAATATTTATATAGAAGACATTGTTGTGCTATAACATACGTAAAACTCATAACATAACGTAAAATTACAAAAGTTTGTTATTTTACGTTACGTACGTACGTACGTAAAGTATTAAAACGGTTATTGTGATTTCTTAAATTTTCTAATATTCGGGAAAACTTTGTTCGTCTATGACTCACGCACCAAGTGCCTATAGAAGAAACACTTATCCAAAAATTACAATCTCTTTAGATGCCTTCTAAAATTGGTTTAAGAGATAAAATTAACACCGTTTTTTTAAATTACTTTTTACTTTTGCTTTTTAACATTTTTTACCAAAGTTTTTTGAAAACTTTCAATCTCTTTACGCAACTACAGTTTTTTCGTTACATAACCACATTAGATATTCGTATGTACTTACGTAATATTATGATGTGGGTGGTGTTGGTGATGGTGATGGTAGTGCTGGTACTGGTCTGGTGGTGGCGGAGGCGGAATCGTGAGCAGCGAGGCGAGGTCTTGCCAGCGTTGTTCCACCGACATCGATCGCATCAGCGACTGTAACAAATATATTATAATTCAGTTCTGAGTATGACTCATACATCTTTCTGACTGGTAAGCCGGGGTTCCTGGGTTCGATTCCCATCCAGTACAAATATTTGTGTGATGAGCATGATTGTTTGTCCTGTGTCTGGGTTTAATTCATCTACGTCTATACTTATATTTAAATAATATTATAAATGCGAATGTAAGTTTGTTTGTTACGCTTTCACGCAAAAACTACTGAACCAATTTGGATGAAATTGGGTATGGAGGTAGTTTGTAGTTATAGTAGATAGACCCGAGAAATGACATAGGATAGTTTTTATCCGACTGCGCAAAAAGAAGGTAATGTTTTGGCGCGATAACCGACATACACGCGGGCGAAGCCGCGGGCGGAAAGCTAGTTATGTTATAAATGCTAAAGTAATACTTTTTGTTTGTGGCACTTTCAAGCTGAAACTACAAAACCGATTTGGATAAAATTTGGTATAGAGATGTTTTAAGACCACCGGAAGGACATAAGATAGTTTTAATCCGACTGCACAGAAAGAGGTTAATGCTTTGGCACGATAATTTACATACGCGCGGGCCGGGCGGAGCGGCGGTCGGAAAAATAGTATTAGTGTCTAGTAGGTATCTTGTCGGAGCCTGAATATTATTTTTGTTCAAATATAATATTATCTTCAAGATCTAAATACATGTAAACTTTTTACAATCACCATAATAACTTTTTGTACCTTTAGAAATCACATACGTAACTTCCTAACGATATCAGTAAAAAATAGTACCGCTACTCACCGCTAGAGAAAGTTGTCTAATCCGTCTAATAGATGGCGTTAATTTGACAATTTAAATTACAAATCATCGAATATGATTTGATAGATTACTATTCATAGATTATATAGAATGATCGAGTCGACTATATTATGACAGTTTAAATCGATTAATCGTAATACTGTAGGGATTTTAGAGTTGTTTTCTTTGTACACACGGCTACACATCAAGCTATATATTTCCAGTATAAGCTGACCGCTCGCACGGTAATAATAATAATAATATATTGGGACATTAACACACACATTGATCCCAAACTAAGCAGAGCTTGTACTATGGAAACCAGATAACTGGTAATAACACTACATATATGTAATACTTTTCTTTTGTAAATACATACTTAAATATAGATAATTACACCCAGACTCAAACCTATAAGGTTGCGCTTGACCACAAGTTGTCTGATGTTAAACAATGAAGTAGTCTACGATGGAATTTTTTTTTTGCTGATGACCTAACCCAATTAGCCGGAAGGGCCTCTATTGGTTCACCGGACTTTTTCGGTGAGCCGTCCGAGGACGGTCGAACCGATTCTACGATGGAACACGCTTACCTAATAAATACCGATTCACTCGTGACTTGAAGACAGGCAGATTATAGCTATCGGGATACATGGAACTTCTGTCCGATATAAAATGAAGGTCTTGTCAAAAATTACGAAATACTAACCAGCAATTAAGTGGGTATGTTACTTTTTAAGGTTATTCCAACAAAAAACTGAACTTTCAAACTTCAATTAAATATTCATAAAATTAACGGTTAACGTAACTAGTTTTTCGTGAGCTCTGTTTTTTTTTATAATAAATCTTATAGTAATATTTTTAATCTGATAAGTTTGCTTGGATGACCCCGACAATCTCAGAGACTACTCGTACTGGTTCGATATGAAAAATTTTTGATATTGATATAAAAATCATTGAGTAACATCATGTAAGTTGTGGTCAAATCCAAGCCTATTTTGGAATAACGAAAATACATGTGTCCACCAGATGTGTATTTAAAAAAAAGATGCGTCAAGTAATGTGTTGGCGCGAAATCTTTAAACAAACATGGCGGACTTTCCTTGTCAATATTATATCAACGTCCGATGTTAAAGAAAATGTCGACTTTTTAACAGATTTGTGTGATTTTTGGATTGTAGGTGGTCCGAATAAACTATTTTCACAAATTCAATGCTTTATTATTGGCTAATCATGATTTTAAATCACTTTAAAAAGCAGTTATAAATTTTGTGAGACGAATGTTACTTTCTGCTGTCACAATCTTTAGAAGTTACTAGGTATAAAACAGATTTACTAAAATACTACTGAACTGCGATTAGAGCAGCGTTGGCGCAGCGGTATCGGCCTCTTATTTGAAATATAAGGTCGCGGGTTCGATCTCCGGTCGCACCCACACATCTTAATGTGCATTATTTCATAACCGTTGCTCAATATCGGTGAAGGCAAACATCGTGAAGAAACCGGCATGTCTAAGTACTAATCATTTGGAACATGTGATATCCACTAACCCGCACTTAGTCAGCGTGTGAGCAGTGGGACACCAAAAAGGTTTTAGGCGATACGACTGAACTCTCTTTTACAAATGTACAGACGGGGCGAATGCGAAGGGGGCGAGAAGAATCAGGGTGAAACGAGATATCAATACCTGCCTAACTCAAACACGGAGAAAGATTGTTAAGTACAGAACTCCTGCTACGCGTCTCCACTACATCCGTGATATGTTTTTAAGCTTTTGTTTGTAAAGCGCTTCAACTTTTACATATATGTTGTACATGGTTACCTCGCCTCCTCCAAAAACTGGCAAACACAATTCAGTACTAGGAGTTGCGTACAACACCTCCCGTGTTAAATGCCCCAAGATTCGTGCCCAAAGATTACAGAACGGGGCGAAATAGGAAGGGGCGAAAAGAAACGTACAGTTACCAAGACGGGTCACTACCGCGGCTGACCTTTTTGAAGGGCACAATGTATCTTCATAAAACTTCCTCGTTAAACAAAAAATCAATTAATAATACGCAACACGAAACTTTTTGCGTACATACTGCTATTAATATATCATTATTAGTACTTATTCACAAATTTTGATGTCAGTTACGTACCCACAAAAAATGGCCGACGACCACCAAAATGTTAAAAAGTGTTTAAATAAAAAACATATCACGGATGTATTGAAGACGCATAACAGGAGTTCTGTGTTTAACAACAACACACAACAACATGTGACATCCACCAACCCGCACTTGGTAAGCGTGTGTGGATTAGGCCTGAACTCTCACAACTCGTAAGACAGTTGAAAAAAGACCCACGTCCAGCAGTGGGACACCAAAAAGGATTGAAGCGGTACGACTGAAAATCTCTGTTTTTACAAATGTTACAGACGGGGCGAATGGGAAGGGGGCGAGAAGAATCCGTGATATATTTTTTTTCTCACCATTGCTGCTCATGAATGCCAGGATCAACAGCCGCGCCGTGAAGAGACTAGGGATTTGAGCCTGGTCAAGTTCCAGGACACCTGAACTGTCTTAGATCCCGCACGAATTTAGTCAGAAAGATAATGGGAGGAGTTGGAAAGTTAGATTGTCAACTTCCCTCCAGGCAAAGAGGGAGACAGCATAGAGAAAACAGAGAGGTTTAAAATTACCTCATAAAAGTTATGTACGTTGATATATAAATCCATCGTAAAAACAGTATTATAGATTTGACTGCTGATTAACGGGTGAACGGATTCGGGTATTTTGAAGCAGATTTATTTAATGTTTATGACATATTTAATCAAAATCGGTTCAGCCGTTTAAGAACTTCAGTGCCACACACGCACATACACATAGCAGCACTGCTGCGCCACCGCAGGCTGTACACAATTTATATGTGCAGGATAGAAAAAAACATTATTCGTACGACTATAATATTTTTTAGAAGTGCTCTCTCTTCAAATCAAAGACTACATATAGAAGCCTACTTCAAATCATGATTAAGTTACCAATCTTAATTTAAAAACAAATGACATAATTTGAAAATGATGGCAATTCAAAATTTAAAAAAGATCAAATATCACAACATCGATTCTGAATTTAAAAAATAGATACCAATATTTTTAATTAAAATTAAGTAATCGAAGAATCGAATTAAACATTCGTTACCTACGAACCTACTAAAAAGACATCACATAACGTTTCGAATTTATTTTTATTTAAAAGAAACAGTTTTGGCTTAGGTACGATTAGTAGAAAATCTTACTGTACGTTACTAAAACGAGTCGTTAATGATAAACAAACCGGGCATAAATAATGACAAAATATCGATTCAAAATTCAGACCAAATATTTAATCAAGCTACCGGTCTCATTTCGCCCGTGCCACAAACATGACGGGCGAGATTGTCCGTTTGTCTGTTTACTATGATACACAAGTGCTCTGTAAATATTGACCCCAAGTTTTCACCGAGAAACGGTGTTTTTTTTTTTAAATTGTTTCCTAAGTGAAGTGACACTTGAAGTATCGAGTTTGTTAAATCGATTTTGCGGATTTAGAATCGATGCTAATAGCGCAGCGGTATTTAATTTGACATTGGAATTAAAGTTGTGGGTTTGATCCGCGATCATGCTTAACTGGAAGCGGTTAATTTTTTTTATATTTTTACGTGACGTTTGAAGTCATGACAGTTTCAAATGTCACCAATCAAAATAAATAAAAATCAGTATCAATCCAAAATCAAACACAAGACTGCAATGCAGTTAAAAACTGCTTATTTATCACTAGTCTTCCGACCGCGGATCCGCCCGAACATATGTAGGTTATCGCGCTAAACCATTAACCTCTTTTTGTGCAGTCAGATAAAAGCTATCCTATGACCTTCTCCGGATCTCTCACTATCTCCATACCAAATTACATCCAAATTGGCTTAGGAGTTTCGGCGTGAAAGCGCGACGGCAGCAAGGGTTATTTTTGCATTTATTATACAGTAAGGAATCGTAATAATTTAGACACAACTTAAATATATGTATCTCTGTAATCTCCTTATAAAAACCTTCAGTTTCAGTGTCCAACTGCTCAGTTGTGACTCTCAACTATCTTAAGAGTTAAGAGTGTTTAGTCTAAGGCCTTTCACACACTCTGGCAATGTAAGGATTGGCGATTGGTTTTCAAATTATCTTTAAACACGCCGCCGGTTTCCTCACAGCGTTTTCCTTCATCAATACCCAGCAGCGGTGATGAAATAATTCACACATAGATATGTTCCCACGTTCGGAGCTCGACCCTGCGACTTATATTTCTAAGTCGACGCTGACACTGCTCCACCGGTGCTGTTCGAAGCTGCCTCAATAACTTGGTTCAAACATAACAGTAACTGAAGCTTACTCAAGTTTACTCAAGTTAAGCTACTTGACATAGTTTAAAACTGTTAGTTAAACTGTTAGTTAAATTCCAGTTTTGTCTAAAACATACTTTAACTGTAACGCGCGTGTCGCTTTTGTAGAGCTAAAAAAATGCTCAAGTGTATGTCGGTTATCATCACTTTTACAATGATACAAGAGGAAAGAGTTGATTGTTTGTTTGAACAGAATAGGCTTCGAAACTATTGAACTATATTTTTATAAATTCTTGCGTACACGCATACTCATTTGCATGCCAAAATATAATAGATAATAATTAAAATATTTTTGGCGGCTGAGTCATTTTCGTCCGTGGGTGTACACCTTTAATTGAATCCCCACACGTGGTCCCCGGGAAATCAGGTGACAATCAACTGGTGGTAGGCTTCGGCCGTGGTTAGTGACCACCCACCAGACAAAGCCGCACCGCCAAGCGGTCTTGCCGTGTTCCGGTGCGATGTCTGGTGATACTACGCAGAGAGGGTGTGTCGGAATTGTTGCTCCTACCACTGCCACCTTCTCACCGATAATCATTCGTAATCACGAGTGAATCGGTATACTAGACTGGCGCGTTCTATCGTAGACTACATCATTGCTTAACATCAGGCAAGTTGTAGTCAAGCGCCAGCCTATCGCAGAATAAAAATGAAAATAAATTCAACATCCTTATAAATCCAAAATGGCCGCCTCTAGATTGCGGATCACCAATTTTCTTGCAAACCTCTCTCTATCAAGTGAAAGGTCTTGACTTGAAAAAATATTTAATAAAAACCAAGATGGCCGCTGATATAAAATGGCGGATTATTAATAACTTTTATTATGTACATTTTAATGTAACCGTTTAACGTAAAACGTCTTTTTTTAGGAATTATTAAAGTTTATTTATTTTATTTTTTATTTATTTCGATTCGGGATTCACACCACAAACTTGTTGTTATTATTAGTAAACACGTTTACTAGACCAACGATGTTATTTATGAAATAAACTCAAGAAAATCAAAACAGTTGTCAAGATGCGAAGTAGCATATTATATATGACCTTGTGCCGTCCAAGGTGTGACAAAATTACATAGATAGGGTACAATTTGCGGCACGCGAATGTGTACACGGCTTAATTGTGGGCCACGTGCGGTGTGACATCACTATACACCATTTTTATATAGGTACTACCAATCCGGTAAACTTGCCAACCTCGTAGCCTTTTAATGCAACATCCGAGGCATATACCTATTGCCGTCACTTAGAAAAAGAGTGCATCTGACATTTTTTTCGTAACTAAGTAATTAACATTGTAGGAATCAGTAAGAGATACTGACTCCGATAATGTTAATAAGTCAGTCATCATCATCATTCCCCTTGTCTTTTTCCCATTTCTATTGAGGTCGGCTCCCAGTCTAACCTGATGCGGCTAGCTACCAGAATTATACGAGCGACTGCCATCAGACCTCGAAACCCGTAGGGAACCAGTAGCCGAGATAGTTAGACCAGGTGTCAGATTATATTGGCTTCGGACTACATGTAACAATTGTCATAGATGTGTTAAATGACAACCGGGACCGACGGCTTAACGTGCTCTCCGAGGCACGGAGGGTAGTCCCTCAACCAACCAGACACCGAAACAATTCTTTATTGTCTTACACAAATATTGTCCGGGGCGGGAATCGAACCCGCGACCTCCCGGGCACAGTATAACCTAATCGGACGGTTTACACCGCTCGACTACCGAGGTCGTCATGTCATGGTAATAAGTCAGTAACGAAAAAAATGTCAGACGCGCTCTTTTTCCATACCTACCTTACTCACATACAGGAACACAACCAACAGTTAAGCAGCGGTGAAGCAGCTTTGAAATATAAGGTCGCGGATTCGATCCCTGGTCGTGCTCAATCATCGTTGTGTGAATTGTTTCATCACCGCTGCTCAATATGAGTGCAATAAACTAATCATTCGAGGACATGTGACATCCACCAACCCGCACTTGACCAGCGTGTAAAGGCCTAAACTCTCTCAACTTGTAAAATAGTTGAGAGAAGACCCGTGCGTAGCAGTAGGACACTAAAAAGGGTTGAAGTGACACTGCGGTTCTTCTCTAAGGTCCAATCGAGCTGCTTACAGAGCGAAGGAAATTGCTGTGCCCTGCCTCTTACAATATCGAATATAGTAGTTTTTGTTATGGCTAATCGATCATTTTGATGTGTCATATGTAATAAGTCAAAATATTTTGTATCGATTCAAATATTGCGTTTAATTGATCGCTCCCAAGCGATTCGATTTTTAATCGATCACTCGCATCAGGTGTGCCAACTTTAGCACAAAAAAGAAGCATGAATAATTTTGAGGCGAATAACGTATACGAAGGGGGGTGAATAGAGCCAAGCTTAGCTCCTTAGATTAACTCATTTTAATACTATTCGTGCGAGTGAGAAGAACTTCTTTTAAAGGAATTTAAATGAACTGACACGGAAAGCGAACTTGGTACGCTTTAAATTTTTTTTTGGTTTCTAGTAATACGGTAGGTAGTCCACATAATTGGAGCTGAGTCTCCATCGTCCGTGGGAGTACCTTTGATCTGAATCTCTACACATGGTCCCGGGGTGGTGCAAATCAGGTAACAATTAACTGCTTACAACTGGTTATAACTAGTAGGCTTCGGCCGTGGTTAGCATGGGAGAAAGGAGCAACTTGATAGTTCCTTTTTCTAAGCAGTCAAAGCCGCACCGCCAAGTTGTCTTGCCGTGTTCCGGAGAAAAAAATTAAGAGGGAAGGTCAGAATTGTTGCTTGTGGTTACTAACCATATTGAACCTCATTTACTGGTCGGCAGAAGTATGTATAAACGCCAAATAAGCTCATTATAGCTAAAAAAGGTTTATAATTCGTTTGTCTTTGTCTGTCATCTTTAAATTTATATTAGTAAGAAAGAGACAAAGTCCATTTTAACTAGAGTCTTATAAGATTTTTATGAATAAGACCGTAAATATTTTTGCTCGACCCGCTATCTCGCGGTTATTAAGCGAACGCGGTAACCACTGTACTACGGAGGCATTTTTTTGACTACAATACATACGGAAATATATCAAATTATCAACGGAAGGAGCGAACCAATAATTTCGTCATGGCCATGTCAAGGACTAAGTTCAAATTTTAAATGACGACATGTAATTTAGAAAATGTTGTCCGTCAATTTGTATTGTCGCCAAATTATGGCGGAATTAGGTTTTTTGTTAAATATTTTAACGTATAATTTGGCAGATTACCTGCTGGTAGCAGCGGTGGCGCAGCGGTATCCGCCATCCGTCTTGCTCAAATATCTTAAGCTAGTTTTCCGCCACGGCTACGCCCGCGTGAACTACATATCATGCCCAGCAGTGGGATAAAAGTAGCCTATAGCCTTCCTCAACAAATGGGCTATCTAACAGTGCAAGAATTTTTCAAATCGGATCAGTAGTTTCTGAGATTAGCGCGTTCAAACAAACAAACAATCTCTTCAGCTTTATAATATTAGTATAGATTGTTTCGGCGGTGTTGGACAGCGGTGGCGCAGGGGTACGGGCCTCGCGTTAGAAATATAAGGCCGCTGGTTCGATTCCCGGTCGTGCCGACACATCTTTGTGCGAATTTTACATTGTCGAAGGAAAACATCGTGAGGAAACCGGCATGTCATGATGTGCTGATTTCCTAACGATTTTTTCATATACGATATTGTGCAGAGGCGATGCAACAGTTTGCAAAGATGCGCACGACCGGGGTTCGATCCCGCTACTGTATATTTCAATGGTGAGGCCGATACCGATGCGCCACCGCTGCTCTGCCTACAATAAGTAACAGCCGCTTAGTGTCCCTTTGCTACACGGGTCTTCCCTCAACTATCAGAGTCGAGACTCAAGTACATGAGATTTTTCCTATGTAAGTACGTTTTTTTTGCAATATTTCCTGTTATCAAGTTGCGTGCGCGCCGTAATTTGAAACGTCAAAAATAAATCATCTAAATTCGAATTGCAACAAAAAAACTTACCTAAATACCCAATTTTTTTGCGTTCATCATGATTAAGTACAGAGTATAAATATGTAGCATAGACTAAAAAACTATAGATTATAAGCACTACAAACTTTTTTAATAACGTTATTAATTTAAGTAAAAAATATTTACAAAATTGGCATTTAATTAACTTCCGTCTGCGACTTTGTCTACATGTAACATCAAAAACATCACACGCCAGCATTTTATGGGGATGAAAAGTTATGTTACTTCACCCCTAAAGAAACACATTTTTATCCCCATTAAATAAACCTATTTCCGTGTTAAAATACATGAAAACTCGCTAAGCAAATTATGCATAAATGATTTCAAGTAATGTACCTTTTCAAACTTTTGTAATTATTTCTGTGATAAATCTTATAAAAAAGTGCAAAGCAATTTATGCGCAAAAGATTGCCAGAAATCAATATACAAAACTTTTGTATTCAAAATCTTGTAGACTAAGAAACTCACCTGATACTCATAAACATCCATTCCAAAAAAAAACAGTGGCTTAAAACACTAGTAGCTAACTAAGGCTAATAAAAAAAACCTAAAAAGAAACACTAAATTTAAAAATTACACAAAATATTGCACGATTAAGACTGGCCACTGAGTGGGTAAATATTGCACAAAAATTAAAAAATCAACATCAGGTACTTGTTTGGAATCACATCGTTTTTCCTTGGTGTTTAAATTGGGAATGTCAGTTTGACGTTAGATCTAAGATGGCGGCGCATCGTACGCGCGGTGCGCGGCAGTGCGCGGGTCTTACTGAGTGTACTATACAGTTTGCGCGGTAATGAATGTCAAGCGTATGTGAAAATCGAAAGCTGGTTCTGTATAATAAAATTATATATCTTGAATAAACTGATCGGCATAAAGCCTGGCTACACCCATGAAAAACGTCATAATATAGGTAATTGCTGATCCAATAAACAATTCCGCAAGCAAAGATCGACAGCGGTATTCATGATGATGGTCAGGGCGTGGTAAAACCCAGACAACTCGTCCCGTCTTGGATTCTGTGCGGATTTCATCGCAAAGATTCATAACAAAGACGCCTTTTTCCTACAAGTAGAGACAGAGATTAAGGTATACATGTTGGTACATTGAACAAAATGGCCGCTGAATTCATGTATTTAACTTTGGGGATGTAGGCTACTTGTTACGATCTAAACACAGTTCGTGGGCTCCATTAATATGCATACATCTGGTTATTTAGGCTGTGATTGGGAGTGCTACAAGTCACCTCAATTGGAAACTTTAGTTTTCATTTTGGCAAGAGATGGCTGGCGAATGTGCCACAAACAATTTTTTTAACTTTAAGAAACGTAATTTGGAATAGGTAGTTGTCCAGCAGCTGTCGGTAAGATACTGGCTTTTCACGCCCCAGGTCTTGGGTTCGATTGCCACCCGAGACAGACATTCGTGCGCATGAACATGTCTGTTTGCCTTGCAATTATCTATTATAAGTATGCATTAACAAAAGAAAAGTATTATAAAAAATATATAATAAATTACCAGTTATCTGGTTTCCACAACACAAACTCTCCTTAGCTTGGGATCAGATGACCGTGGTTGCTAATGTCCCCGAACATTTATTTGTTTATTATTTTACTAGGGAACCCTAAAAAGCTAAACATTTAATACGGTGGTGTGAAATCGGCAGAATCGCGAGTCGCCGGTCATTTTCTAACGGCATACAAGCTTTTAGACATACTTTCGTACTGCCCGAGATACTTATTTATTTAACTAGTAGTACTTTATACGCGAAAGTTTGTTGGATGTAGTTGTATTACAGCTAAACTGCTGAATAGATTGTGATGAAAATCCAGAAGACATAGTTTGAACTTAGAATATTCAAATTTATACGATACAATTTAATTTTTGTGATTTTTGGCAACAGAATTGCGAGCATTGTGTCGCTCTTTAGTTTCTGAAAAGATTGGGTTCGTAGTTGGCAGTTGATATTACTTCTGCCTCTGCAGAAATTATTCCGCAATTTTGCCAAAGTCAAGTTTAATTTATATAAGCTTTTTAAAGATTAGTAGTAAAAAAACTAATAAAACTTCATCGGTCTTGTACGGTCATTACATTAACACTATCATTAAATAAGTAAGTAAACAAGCTCTTAAAAGATTAATAGTAAAAAAATTAACCAATAAGCCAAAAAATAAACAAAACTAATAACTATATTACTATCTATTTAAATAAAAATCAATTGCTGTTCGTTAGTCTGTCTAAAACTCGAGAACGGCTGAACTGATTTATCTTATCTTGGTCTTGAAATGTTCGTGGAGGTCTAGGGATGGTTTAAAAGGTGAGAAAAAAAGATATGTTGTACAAAAATTTTGTTCTTTTATTTATCTCTCCCGAGGTACATGAACAGTCTGTGCATGTTTTGTGTTTGTGTGTAGTTTTTATTTAGATGTGCATTTGTGACGAATGCTTCAAAATGGTGCGTGAGCATGTAAAAGTGGTTACATGGTTACCTCGCCTCTCCTAAAAACTGATAGAAACAATTTAGTATGTGGTACTAGAAGTTGCGTATATCATTTCTATAAATTAAAAAAAATGTTTGCTGATATTTTGCGTTTGTAAAAACATGACTTGATAAATAAATAAATCATTTGTTCTATTTTTAAAATATTGGTAATTACTTAAATTCATACCAATAGCATTTTTTTCTAAAACTGTCTAACTAATGTCAAATTGATGTACGTACTTTCGAATGTGCAAAAAAGAAAATGTAACATTCAACAAGTATATCTATAATTATTTAGTATTTAGATGTTCAAAATACTGTAACCATAATGCTTCCGCCTTTTACAAACACTAAAATCAAATTATTTTAAAAATATGCAATTCATATTTCTTAGGTAGCAGATCCCGCCATTTTTTGTAACGCGCGGTCTAAAATTTACTTATTATAATTAGATTACCTCAAAATGTGATGTACAGTAGGTAAGTCAATAAAAAAAAACAATTACAAAATTAGAATTTCATTACCATTCGAAAATCGAAAGCCACTCAAACAAAAGCCGTTGATAAATAAAAAAGAAGCTACTTTTTAAAAATGATTAATAGTTTTACGTTAATCTATGGACAGTTATTCTATAATTAAGTTTTTTAATAACTTTTTAATTTTTATTGACAGTTGAAGGAAAAGATAGAATTTTTTTATTTACTACGGTAAGGCTCAGTATTTTAAAGCATTCCACAGCCCGCAAACATGATGGTAAGCAGTCACCTCAGTCACTGGACGCTTGTAACACCAGAGACATCACTCGCGTTGGCGACCTTTTTATATGTCGATAGCACTGGCTACTTTACTCACATACAGGAACACAACAGTTATTACACTGCGTGTATTCTGTAAGGTGGATATACTCTCAATCTTCCTCCTCGTGATGAACCGAAAGTAAAAACTCCTCTTTATGTTAAGCAGGTTTAACTATATATTATAGCGCTCACACCTATATTACCCTATAGTGTAGGCAGAGGTGTCTCAACATAACCCAACTAACATTTTTTCAACATTGGGTACGTGTTTTTACTTGGCTAGAGATTCAAAACTCGAAAAGTTAGTAGTTACGCTTAGTACCAGTGAACCAGCGAGGCAGTAGACAAAATCTGGGACAATCCCCGACCTAACTGGGAACCACCTGAAATTTTAATTTTTCATAAATAAGTTTCCCTAAGTTTGTCATCTGACCTAAAGTCGAATCATTCTACAAAACACCTCTTATGTTTTTTAAGTTCTGTTTAAGTCAATGTTCGTAATCTGTGGAAGCCATAAAAAAAACTGTTACAGATACAAAATTCTTGCTTTTTTGCCAACATATTACATACACCGCTTACTTTTTTTTTCTCAAAAGGCCAAAACAAAAAGTTATGGCAACTTTCAAATATTTTATATGTCAGAAATGTTACTCTACAGTTCGTAAAAACTATTTTGAACCAGCAAAAAGTTGTTATGTCGAAGCTTATATAAGATTTTTTAAGAAAATTTCATTTTTGTTATAATGCCGGCCGTGTGTGTTAATGCCCCCTTATTTTATTATCATTATAATGCTACAAGACCAATTGAAATTAAAATTTTGCCGTCTTGTCTATTCTTACTAATGTTACAATAAAAAACATTAAAAAAGTAATAAAAAAATGTTTGTATAAACTTTTCAGAAAATAACGGATCTAGACACAAATTAAAAAAAGAACTAGTTTTTTTCTAGACCAAGGCAACGAAAGTGTGTAGTTATGATACATGTCAACTGTCAATTGCCCATAAAAATATAAGTAACTATAGTGAGCCATCCCGGCTTTGCTTTGATACAAATATTCAAGTTTCCAGAAGAGCGCAGTGGTAGCGCACGCCTTTGAAGTATAGGTCGCGGGTTCGATTCCCGGTCGTTACTTTTTTAAAACCTATTTTTACGTATTAAGAACGCTTGTAATATTATAATGGGTGACGTCATTCAGAAAGTCACTAATTTTTTATGCTGCATTAAGCTTACGCTTGTCAACGATGGAACGCGCCTGCCCAATATACCGAATAACTTGTGATCACGAATGATTTTCGAAAAAGTCTATAAACATAATTTAATCCAAATTAATTTTTTACTTCACGTAGTCATTAGCAATGACCTGACGAATATCTGCTCTCAAGTGTAGCGCTTCCGGTTCAGGTATATCTACCGCTCATATAGCCGCTACTTATTATGATAGTATAATAGACAATAGGTGCCCACGTGTCACATTGACATTGACAGTTCAAGAACATCGAAGGTCACCCATAGTTCCTTCACAACTGATTAACTCTTGACTACCTACTTAGTATTGTCTGAAGTTTCGCAAAAACTACGATTAGATAATTTTAAACTAGGTAGGGATGTCTGCCTCGTTGTTTCAGTGGTTTTTGAACCCCCAACGGAAGAGAACGTAAAATTTTTATGACGCAATCTCCAACTAGGTGCAGTGACGATCTGCGACAGATAAGCCGGCAGTAACTCGATGCGAACACCGAAGACGGGGTAAATTGCCTCTTATTGGGAGAGGCCTATACCCCACAGTGGACTGCAATTGACCGATGACAATGATGTGTGTATCTGTGTGTATGTCGCGATTTTTGAAGTTAAAATTCTTTAAAATAAAACTACTTTAAACGTCGGGATCTAAAATGTAAAATAAACCGCGATAAAATCAGTTAAAAAGTACCTAAGTAGTTTTATTTCAATGTGTTATATTCGCGTAAATCTAAGACAATAAAATTCTTAAGCCGCGTTGGGCAATTTATGGTAGGGGAAAATTTAATGGGTTTCACTGACATGCCTAATGTCAATAGATGTGAAAACCAGATTGATGTTGATAATTTAAATTTAAATATTACGAATATTGAAGAACGAGTGGACTGTGTAGATTTGAAGATGATGGAAACACTGAATATAATTAATATTTATTTAATAACCATTACTGAGCAAATTACGTCAAAACCAATAGGGTATAAAGGAGAATGTAAACTACAAGAAAAAATGTATTTTGGTCCAAGTATTGATGTCATTTTACAAAAATGTTCTAAAAAAGGTGCCACTCCAGTCACCAACAAAGAAATTTCAAATTTTAAAAGTGTATTAGTTCTAAGTTTTCATATCTATCGGCGATCCCTATAACTACAATATTATTTTTTAATTGAAGGTTGAGATTTTCGATATGGTTCTGAAATTAAATATTCACCTCTGCCTACACTGTATGGTAATACTCTATACAGGTATCGTACGAATCGAGCGAAAGCAAGTATTATAAAACAAATTAGATATTTTAAAACTTAAAAGTATCTCTTTTGATATTCAAATATGTATAAAAAGTGTTTAATTTGACTAGAGCTCGTCACGTGTGACTTCCTACAAATTGGAGGGAAAAGTAATTTTGTAAGTTTTACATAAAATAACAATATATTATACGTACATCGGTTAGTAATAAGACTTTATTTAAATTTGTTCCGTAGACTTTCTATAAATACAATCAATCTATTAGTGATGTTATAAGTATTGGGATTAGATATTCATATTCCTATTACTGGAAATATTCTCATATACCATACCTATTACTGGATATTAGTAAAATATTAGAGTAGAGATTCTATATTCGCTATTTTTATAGTTGTTTCTTCTTAATATACCTAATATCATCCTAATATAAACTAGCTTTCCGCCGGCGCATAACGTATATCGCGCTAAATTATTAACCTCTTTGTGAGCAATAGGAAAAAACCCTAACCTATGTCTTTCCCTAGTTCTTAAACTATCTACATACCAAATTTCATTCAAATCGATTCAATAGTTTTGGCGTGGAAGCGCGACAGACAGAGTTACTTTCGCATTTGTAATATTAATAAGGATATCTGGTAACATAATATGAGTAATTCGTATAAATAAATGTGGGTCGTATTGCAATACGTATGTGTAATGGGACTTAACCCACCACCTCAATCCCGCAATTGCTACTCCTGTAAGCCAGGATTGACAACGGCGCCGTGAGGAGACTCGGGATATGTAATACCTAATATTTCTTACATATTTACTATCTGTCTAAGATTAAATCTATACTAATAATACGAATACGATTAAACGAATTTGTATTTTTAATACCTAATAATGAAGTTGTATTTGTTACGATTTGATTATCCCTACTAATCCCTACTAATATTATAAATGCGAAAGTAACTCTGTGTCTGTCTGTTACCTTTTCCCGCTTAAACTACTGAACCGATTTGGATAAAATTGAGTATGGAGGTAGTTTGAGACCCGAGAAAGGACATAGGATAGTTTTTATCCGACTGCGCAAAAAGAAGGTAATGTTTTGACGCGATAACCGACATACACGCGGGCGAAGCCGCTGCCGGAAAGCTAGTTAGGTATAATACTAAGTTGGACAAACAATCCCATCTAATGGTATGCTGTTACCACTTGCTTACTGGGCCGGTAAACCCACAGCACTTCGAGCCAGTGCATTGGGATCCTATGTGCTTTTGCCGACCTTTAGATGTCTATACTCAATACTCAATATCTTTATTGCTCTTCCGTAAGTATCATAAGATGGTAACATTATATAATATAGTACACCATTATGGACCCTGCAGGGCACAGCAGAATAGGGTAGGAGAGAGGAAACTTTATTTGAATTTGATCTAATGTCTTTTTATTTCCTTTTATTTTTGCTCCGCCGACGGCTTCGCCCGTGTAACCTACATTTATCATATCCAGCAGTGGAATCAAACCAGCGTAACTAAATCTCATAGACAGGTGATGGATGGCCAATTCACTTGCCCAGTGTGGTGATAATGGGCATTTCACCTCCCAAAATGTCCGACACTACGAAGAGCTTTATAAATATCTAGGACTGTGAAACTTTTTCGTGGACAGGGAGCGATAGCGCTTATTGGGAGAGGCCTAGGTCCAGCAGTGGTCTGCTATAGGCTGATCATGAGCAGTGTAATAAGAAGTGGTTAACTAGTGGTAGGCTTCGGCTGTGATCATTGACCACCTACCAGGCAAAGCCGCACCGCCAAGCGGCCTTGCCGTGTTCCGGTGATGTCTGGTGACACCGTTTAAGAGGGTGAGTTGGAATTTTTGCTCCATTGTATTTTCTAACCATATGGACTCTCATTCCACTGCCGCCTTCCAAATCGGTATAGTAGGCAGGCGGGTCCCATCGTAGACTACATCATTGCGTAACATCAGGCAAGTTGTAGTCAAGTGCAAGCCTATTAGCAGAATAAAAAAAGTGGCTTTTAGGTCTTTCTGAATGGTTTAAATATCAGAGCAAGATTTATTCAAATCGGACCAGTACTCCCTGAGATTAGCGCGTTCAACCATACCAACCGACATAACTGATATTAAAAAAAGAGAAAGAAGTGTCAGATATACATGTTAAACTTGTAACACCTCTCATTATTGTTGGTGGTTATTATTAAAAAAAACTTGTCTCTTAACACCGTTACAAGACTTACAAGAAATTCTTACAATTGTTAAATAAATAATATACAATCGATGTAATTATTAACAAATAAATCGGATACACTGCACGAAGAAAGTTTTCGCTCCGCAGCGCGTACCGTTGTGCGGTAGTGCGGGTGTGAAACCGGAGTTTTGGTGAAATGCCTAGATGTAAATTTTACGAAAATCATACGTAATCTCTAGTAAATCAGTATATTTGATAAGTTTCATGTATCGTAGACTACATCATTGCTTAATATTAGGCAATTTGTAGCTAAGCGCGAGCCTATTTCTGGAAAAAAATGAAGAAATCTACGTGACTTCACAGAAGATTAGAATAATCGACATAGTCCATCGGATTAGTAAATTAAAATGGGTATTGTAGACATGTTCCAACTGGCCTGTTAGAGTAGTGGTTAGTGACCCGGACTGCTAAACCGGAGGTAGTGGGTTCGATTCCCACCCAACACAAATCTTTGTGGTAAGAGTATGATTGTTTGTTCTGTGTCTACAACTAATAATGTACTTAGTTTATCAAGTACCGATATGACAAGCAAATTAATTGCTTAATATATGACTAGATGGCGCTGTGTGTATGTGTGAAAATATTATTATTATTATTATGTGCGCTGTACATTAGACAACTATTTTGTTAAACTTTTTGCCTGTGTATGATAGAACGGTCGCTAATAATTTTAAAGTTCTAAACGGACCACAGAAAAACTTTGCACCTAACGAAAAAACTTTGCATCAAGCCAACAATAAAACCAAAGAAGACCAAATTGCTTTCACAGTTAGGTATATTATTACTGCAAAAAAATTGTGTTAGCTTCGTAACCACGAGGTCCCGGGTTCAATTCCCAGATCGAGTGAAAAGATTTTTCTATTATACTTACAATATCTCAATTATAGCTCAAAATTTAGGACAGTGATCAAATAAGACAGATCCCAAGACATTTGTGTGATGAACATGTCTGTTTGTCTGGAGTCTGGGTGTATTTATCTATATTCAAGTATTTATTTACAAAAGAAAAGTATTATATGTAGTATATTGCCAGTTATCTGGTTTCAATAGTACAAGCTTTGCTAAGTTTGCTAATGTCCCACTAGAAATAAAATAAATGAATTAATTGCACCCAGACTCGAGACACACAGACATGTCTATTACACAAATGTCTGTCTGTGACGTATGTAAAACAAATATCCTCAAAGTGTCAATAGATGTCGGTAAAATCGTTTCAAAGACACATCCCACAATACCCGGATTTATACACTGACTGTAGCATAATGATGTCTAATGCGCTCGCGTCTGAATAGGAACGTAATTGCTGACCCCTCGATCTATAGATCGTATAGATCATTGATCGATAATAAGGATCGGTATGAAAGTAGAAAGGTTTCTATCGCGAAATGTTTTAGAAATGTGTATTTTATTTAGAAGTCAGATCACATCGGTGAAGGTACAGGTAGAGGTGATTTTTTTAAGTCTTAAACAGGCTGGTGCTTGACAACATCTTGTCTGATGTGGAGCAATGATGTGGTCTACGGTGGAATGCGCCATATATTTGGGATACTAAGTATTTTCTAGGTACCTATATCAGAATAGTCACAGACTTTTGTCGACATACCACTAAGATATAAGCCAAGTAAAATAATTAGTCGTATTTCTAACAATAATTAAGGAGTTATTAAGATAATTAAACGTTGTTAACTGTATAATTCGCTGCTGTGACGTCAATAGACCAGGAAACTACCATAAACACCGTGATATACCATGTAACTCAGTGCTGTGGGTCGCCTCTAGTAGGCACTCACAGCGTTTACAGAGCAATGTCCATGTTTGACACTGATGGGTCACAATTACTCTGTATATTAGAGATAAATTTATGTCTAAAGAGCGCAAATGTCGAAATAAATGGCGGATGTCAAAAACAAAAGAAATCGCCATTTTCCTAAAAAAATAAATGCCTAAAGGGCGAGAATCGAGGCCCTGGACCTTTTTATGTGCATGTGTTGATTCTGGCTTACAGGAGTAACAGACATGGGTTTAAAGGAGTTATGTCACATAACTCCTTGAGGGCACTTTTGGAGAACAGGAATAAAATCAAATTAAATAATTAATACAAATGATCGCAGGAAAATTTTCATAGACACCTATTTCTTATTTTAATAAAAAAAAACAAAACGTTCAAAAGATGAAGTTAAGAAATGCAGACAACCTAATTTTAAGGGCGCCGAGAACCAACTTTGGTAGAAAAAACCTTATGTATGAGGGTGCGAGTATATATAATAAGCTGCCTAGGAATATTAAAGACACCCGAACGTTGGCGACTTTTAAAAAGCTCCTAAAACAATATATATTAGAAAAAATGAATAACTGAAAATGGTAAAAAAAAAATGTTGTGCTAGTAGTATATTAAGTTAAAATACATTATAGTAATTAATCCCTAACTAAATAATTAAATATTCATAATCGTCATACTCAGTAACCATAATAATCGTAACCAAACTTCCTACTACCTAAATGGTAAATATTTGCCCGATCTAGTGCGGACACATAATCTACATCTTTGATGTAATCTATGCCTGAGGAATGTGACAAATTTGTGGGTAAACAAATAAATTTGTAATACAACTATATTGTTGTGCTACCGCTCATGCGTTATATAAGTACGTAAACATTGCATTTTAAAAATCTATGTTCTCATGTAAAGTGAATTTTTGTAATTCTTAATGAGAATAAATGTCTTAAACCTAATATGTGTTAGTACAACAAAATTAATCGCCATTTAAATATTATGTATTTTATGTGAAATGGGTGAAAGCTGTAAATGAATTAATAATATAATATATATAATAATATATAGTGGGACATTAACACACACGGTCATCTAATCCCAAACTAAGCAGAGCTTGTACTATGGAAACCAGATAACTGGTAATATACTACATATAATACTTTTCTTTTGTAAATATATACTTAAATATAGATAATTACACCCAGACACAAGACAAACAGACATATTTAAACAAATGTTTGTCTCGGGTGGGAATCGAACCCACGACCTGCGGCGTGAAAAGCAAGTATCTTACCGACCACGCCACCGGCCCGTCGAATTGAATTGAAATAATGATTTTCAGTACTGCTAAACAATTGGCTAAGAGTCTACAATTATATTTCCATACAGCCCTCTCCAGTCTTTTTCGGTAATTACTAAAGCTGCTGTCGAATAATACCGCGGTACGGACTGACAGGCCACCTGCATTGTGACGATGACACATTGAACATTCGTTTTACAGATAAACATCATTTATCTAACATTCCGTTATCCTTTGCGGTAGTACCCAGTTATGAGAAAAACTAACTCATTTTTTGACTGACCGAGGATCAAACCCGCGACGTTATATTCCTAAGTCGAGGCCGTTACTGCTGTCCCAATAACGCTTTCTAGTTAATAATAAAATAATATTCCAAACATGCGGTTAGAAATAAGAATTCTTTTGCCCCAACTAAAAGGCGGGGTCTTCAAAAGCTGTACCACGATTTGACAAATGATCCGTTGATAGTCACACACAGGTATCCGAAAATACGGGCCACAGTTTTTATACCCACATTGTCCGACCACTTGTTTATATGGTCAGGTGTTTTTTTTAATTTTCTTTTATTAGAAAACCGCTAATGTTGTTTAAATGTAATAATAATAATAATATAGTGGGACATTAACACACACGGTCATCTGATCCCAAACTAAGCAGAGCTTGTACTATGGAAACCAGATAACTGGTAATATATTACATATAATACTTTTCTTTTGTAAATATATACAGACAAACAGACATATTTAAACAAATGTTTGTCTCGGATGGGAATCGAACCCACGACCTGCGGCGTGAAAAGCAAGTATCTTACCGACCACGCCACCGGCCCGTAGAATATATACACTAATATTGTATACACATATACATTATACACTAATATTGTATACATATAAAATATTGTATACATATAAAATATTGTATACACTATTATTGTAAAAAAAATGTTTTTAAGAGGAAATATGAGCAGAAGATTTTTGCTAATAGCTTATAACATTGAAATAAAACTACTTTTTAACGAAATTTTATCGCGGTTTATTTTAGATTTTAGATCCTGACGTTTCAAAGTGTTTTCAGACTTCATGTCCACCAGTGAACATGAAGTCTGAAAAGACTTTGAAACGTCGGGATCTAAAATTTAAATTAAACCGCGATAAAATCCGTTAAAAAGTAGTTTTATTTCAATGTGTGATATTCGCGTAAATCTAAGACTAATAGCTTATAATGTAAAAAGTCATAATTTACTGTGTACCAGTGGCGAAGAGTCCTTATAACACGATTCCCACTGGCCCCTTTAGGAATTGGTCAATAATGTAACGCCTAAAAGATTTAAATAGCACCAAAAAATGGAGTACCCACTTCTTAGTAAATTTTATTTTATTTATTTAAATTTTTACATAATAAGTAACTTAATACTACTACAATTTTAGACTCGCCAAACTTAATGTTTAACGGCGAGACGCGCTCTTGACATAACCTACTTAATCCTCTAAATTCTAAACAAATAAAAATGTTAACTTTGGATCCTGTCTTAACAAATCTATGTCATTAAATATTTTAGGTACTACAAATTTATTTGTTCTATGCCCATAGTAATTTGTAACTTTTGGTTTAATTAGTCTCTGTTCTCTAGCTCTTTTTGTATTATATTTATTCAATATTATTTGAAAGTCGCGCAGCGTAAGTAATAACTCGCTTACGATTTCTTATTTCTATCTAAAATCGAAAATTTATTTATGCTCAGTCACCCTTTATTTTTTATTTTCACTTTTTGCGACTGCTGTGTACCTACCACTGGTATGTTGGTGTCAGTGCGATTTAAAATATACCGCTATAAAATTCGTTGTAAAGTAGTTTTATTTCACTTCAACCCATTTTAGTGTCCCACTGCTGGGCACGGGTCTTCTCTCGACTATCTTACGAGTTGAGAGAGTTTAAGCCTTAATCCACACGCGCTGGCCAAGTGCCAGTTGGTGGATGTCACATGTCCTCCAATGATTAGTTCTTAGACATGTCGGTTTCCTCAAGATGTTTTCCTTCACCGATATGGAGCAGTGGAGATGAAACAATTCACACAAGGATATCAGGAATCGAACGTGCGACCTTATATTTCTGGCCCGTACCGCTGCGCCACCGCTGCTCACCTCTGTTGTCGGATTAAATACCTACTCCTTTTTTTTGAAGTCGGTGAAGCAAAATAAAAGCCTGTCACTAACCTGTCACTGTCACTTTGTTGATTTAGTGAAGGAATTTTAACTAACGAACAATATTTGCTTTGCACGTGATTTTGAATACAGTAGCTGGATTTTGAGTTGCTTTACATTAAGTAAGGATGGACTGACACTGTTATATCGATATACCCGTTTTAGTTGAAAATAATCGATATCGATATTTTTTGATATTTTTTATATATTACCACATCAATGTACTCTTTCAACACCATAAGCATCATTAGCACGTTGCCGACTTTTTAGCTCAGGTTATCTTACAGGAATTTCACATCTAGGAATGACATGAACAAAAATTAACTATTTATTTCAAGAATTGAATTATTTATTACTTAAGTAATAATTCTATTCTTGGCGCAGAGGTATCGGCCTCGCCTTTGAAATATATAGTCGTGAGTTCTACCAGCAGTCGTGCCTACACATTTTTGTGTGGATTGTTCCATCACCGCTGCTCAATATCGGTCACGGAAAACATTGCGAGGAAACCGGGATGTCTAATACCTAAAATTCACCAACAAGCACTTCGCCAGCGTTTGTGGATTAAGGCCTAGACTCTTTAAATTTGTAAGATAGTAAAATAGTTAAGAGAAGAGCCGTACCCAGCAGTGGGACACTAAAAAGGGTTGAAGTGATAAATAAGGTGGAAATACTTCTTCTCTCGTCGTGCGAAAAAATATAATTTCAGGGTGCTCATCGAACAAAAAAAAAATTAAAAAAAGAAAGAAAGCTTTGATTTGAAAAATCTTGTATTAATTGATTTTCTCTTTTCAAACTCTTTCATTTGATACTCATATTGTAGGGGTTGTTATGAAAACGATAAGTCGCCATTTTGTACCGTCCGCCATATTGGTATCAAAATGGCGGCATTTATAAAATCTTGTATTTTCATCAAAACTAAACGTGTATGCAAAATTTCACTTCGATTGCTTTAATGTAAGTGGGTGAAATATTGATAGCAAGATTCCGGGACATACATACTTACATTAAATAAAAGCATATAATAAAAATCTTATAATTGGAATAATCGATATATATCATTGAACATTAACACCCGCACTAAATCCAATTTCGAGATTTTAACATTTAAACCCATATTTATTTAGGTTCCACTTGAGACCCGCGCTGTACCGCATTCTTACTTTTTCTATATCTGCCACGATTCTTAACAAGTGCGACCATTGATCGCATTCGACATATTATGAGAAGAGACGTAGTCTTCTACGATTTTTAAATTTAATGTGACTTAAAAAATATTGGAATTTTCAATTCGTCGAATTTTTTTTATGTTTATCGATTAGGTACCTACTCGAAGACGCTTATCACTATTTGCAAAAAAAAAAATGTTTGTTCCAAAAGATATACTATCCAGGTGGCTACGTTTCAATTTTATAGTGATCTATCTATAAAAAAAATCTAATCTCCTTTAAAAATGAATCCCTATTTCCCTCGGTCACGCCATCACGCGTGAACGGCTGGACCGATTTCGCTAATTCTTTTCTTAGAATATTCCTTGAAGTACGAGGATGGTTCTTACGCAGAGAAAATAAAAAAAAAACAATTTCCCCCGAAACGGCTTAACCGATTTTTATGAAATCTTATATCTACATATATTCGATAGGTCTGAGAATCGGTCGTAATTTATTTTCGGACCCGGTAGGTGGTACTGTTTTACCGGGCAGGACGACGTCTGCGGGGTCCGTAAGATTATTATAAAAGGCGGTTCGTATTTTTAAATCCTAACAAACAAATGTCATCATCATATTCAGCCTGGGGACGTCCACAGCTGGACATAGGCCTGCAACGATCGGTTACCAGCTGTTAGCATATACATCGGCTACCCGCAATTTTAACAATGTCATTAGTTCACCTTGTAGCGACGCTGCGGCACCTAGTGCGTGGTCTCCACTAGAGAACCTTTATACCCCAGCGAAAGAAAAAAACTAAAAATATAACCGTTTAAAGATGAATCACACAAATCCGTCTATGTCTGATAGGGTTCTACTCATAGTATTGTTTTAGATTTACGCGAATGTCACACATTGAAATAAAACTACTTTGTAACGGATTTTATCGCGGTTTATTTTAGATTTTAAACGTTGGGATCTCGTTTTTGAAGTCGGTAAAAATACATCATTTAGTCCGAACAAATGCAGAGGGCGCCAAGTTTTTCATTCAAATCATCTGTCGAGACTGCAATATTGCAGGACTAAAACACAATCGAATATGATTCAGCAGTTTCCGAGGTTATTAAAGGGCTATCGCCTACGCTTTGATCTGTCTGTCCGTTGACTTGCAATTTCTATAAAACCGCTGCATTATTGTGCATAAAATTGATACGGTTTAAATTTTAATGCAAAAGATATGTGGATAAGATATTATCTGTTTAAAGGGAGCGGCGGTGTCGTAGCGGTTTTGAAATACATCGCAGGTTCTATCTCCGAGCGTTCATCTTTGAGTTAATTATTTCATAACCGCAACACAATATCAATGAAAGAAAACATTGCACGGAAACAGGCATGGCAAGAACCTAACCATTCGGGGACAAACCTAACATCCAACAAACCGCACTTTGCCAGCGTGTGTAGATAAAGGCTTAAACTCAATCAACTCTTAAGATAGTTGACAGAAGACCCGCACACATAAGGCTCTTTAAAAATTGATTCAAACATGGCACTTAACCAACCACCGCAATATGCAGGCCAAGATAGGCAATCAATAGGCAAATTCACATAATTTCTTGACGCGCCGATCAACTCGCGGTGCAGTTGCAATTAAGTTTACGTCTTAGTGCAAAATGGTATTCTTGTAATTGTTCAGCTGTCATATCTAGTCTAAAGCGCTCGCGTGACGCGAACTTGACGTAAGCGTATCTGACAGCGGTTGTCAAAATTAAGAGATTACGATAAGGGCTATTTTGATTTAAACTTAATTGCAACTGAAATTATTTAATTAGGTGAATTAGCCCACATGTCTCGGGACACCTAAACTGTCTTGGATCTTGAACTTCACAGGAAGATAATACGAGGAGCTTGAAACTTAAATCGCCTCATCAAAACCGACTAAGCACCATGGGTAAGGGGGCGTCCATTCATTACGTGAGGTGTTCTAGGGGGTGGGGGGGGGTGTTGGATAATATCACGTAATTATTTTCTTAATGCTTGATATTTAATTTTATGATTGTAATTAAAAATATATATAGTCTTCAATAGACGGGTAGGTGGCGTGGTCGGTAAGATACTTGCTTTTCACGCCGCAGGTCGTGGGTTCGATTCCCACCTGAGACAAACATTAGTGATGAACATTTGTGTTTGTGTCGAGTCTGGGTATTAATATCTATTATAAGTATATATTTACAAAAGAAAAGTATTATATGTATAGTAGGTATATACCAGTTATCTGGTTTCCATAACACAAGCTCTGCTTAGCTTGGGACCCGATGACCGTGTGTGTTAATGTCCCGGAATATTTATTATTATTAATATTAATAAAAGAAATAGAACAAGTTTCCTTTTTTTCTTTCTCAATAATCCAACACGTTTACAGCTTAAATAGAAGTTTTGAAGAATCTCGCGTGAGATTAGAGGAGGGGGAGAGGGACTTGAGGAAAATTTTACGACATCTCACCATGGGGGGATGGGGGATAGAAAATTTCTCAAAAATGCCACACATAATTTAAGGACGCCCCCTAATGTAATATAAGGGGACCTTTAAGAGTTGGTTCTTGTAATAATTATGGCAAAATCGTTTGAGCGCAAGAAATCAACACCGGTTGCAACAAGATTTAAAATTTGATTCAACCATCTTAAGAATAGTACTTACAAAGAATTCGATTGGAATTCTTTAGGGATGCCATGTCTTGATTAATCGATGCCGTACCGATATCTCGATACAGATAACTATCGATTATACCGATTATTTTATTAACTCTCATCGTGCTTGACCGCGGGTCGTGACTTTAAATCTGAGTGAGGTATTTGTAACGAGCCTTATATGATTTTAGATTATTTCAAAATCGGTACATTAATAACGGAGGAATCGAATTCAAATAACTATGCAATATTATAGCTTTTTACTACCAACATTTTTAATCTCCGACAAAATAAATATATTTCAATAAAACCACTTTATAACGGATTTTATCGCGGTATATCTTAAATTTTAGATCCCGACGTTTCAAAGTCTTTTCGGACTTCATGGTCACGGGTGGCCTGAGGTTAATTATTACTGACTACCTATAAACATTATTATTTAAGTTGCGTTGCGATTTAAGCTAACTGAGCTCACACTGGCTTGAATTCTGAGTTGATTCAAATAATAATAATTTCCGTCTAGCTCCCAGTTAATTAGCTACTTAGTGCAAAGTGCGTTAAGGAACTTCGTTTAAAATGAATAAATTAAAAAATCGAATTAAAATATCGCGCGAGCCCAGGACGGGTAACTAAACAATATAGAACAGGAGTCAAAAACAATTAGAATTAAAAAAAGAACCAAAAGCAAACGATTTGTCTTTGAATAAGTATTAAATGATAAATGATTTGTGTTCGGCAAGGTGTCGTAGGTTAACTATAGTCTATGGTACAAGTCATAAGCAGCCGTACTATGACTCCGTAAGGTATTATTGCAGTTGTACGAAAGAGAAATTGCTCTACATATTGTATAACTCCAGCAGCTGAGCAGCATTACTTAGTCCAAATTGTTATTTTTTAATTTATCAATAGCTTTATAACTTTATTCGAATTTGAACTAATAAAATCTAATGATTTTATTAGTTAAAATTTATATAAATCTTTTAATTTTTATTTTTATTTCTACTTATTTTTATGTAAATTCAAGCGGCAAAGTATAGTTCTCAAACTATTCCGAGCTCATCGCGCGTTAGGAATATGCCATTTTCATCCATATAGTATTTGAGAAACATTGGAAACCCTTGAATCGCGCGCGCCAATGTAAATAGTCACGAGTACACGCACTCGCGCTAACCGCCCCCACCACCTCTTGTATTCTCTGGACAAGCACTGATGAGCACAGGTTATAATAGGTTAAAGACGGCCTTCAGTTTAGTGATTTTTATTTTTTTACTAATAAGTACTGTACTGTAACGGCATATTCATAAAAAAGTTATAACACTCTTTAGTAAAAATGGACTTTGTCTCTTTCTTACTATTATAAATGTCAAACTGACAGATAAAGACAAACAAATTATAAACATATTTTAGCTATAATGAACTTAGAATACGTTTATGAATACGGGGGTAAGTATGTAACTTAGACCACAACCTAACCCTCCACACGCCGTGTGTGGCACAAATGATCCGGTGACATAAATTCATTTATCATTATATTAAGTCTCCGTTTGATAGTTACAAGACTTTTTTTATTTTCGGACCAACTTTTTTGTGTTCTAGTGGCGGTATCAAGAAAGATACATGGTTAAGATTGTTAAATATACAACCTATTTTAATTTATTAAATACTTTTTACTTCTTTTTATTTTTTATTTATTTTTTTGTGTTTTAGTGGCAGTATCAAGAAAGATACACATGATGAAGATTTTTAAATATACAACCTATTTTAATTTATTAAGTATTGTTTTTATTGCATGTTTGGTTTCAATTTAGATATACTTAAACCATTAAAATCTAAAACTAAAAGCTATGTATAAAAGCTAAGTGTTGAAAAATCTAAATACATAATTATATAAAAATCAATCAAACTCGAGAAAGCCTGAACGGATTTATCTTATCTTGGTCTTGAAATGTTCGTGGAGTTCTAAGGAAGGTTTAAAAGGATGGAAAAAAAATATTTTATACAAAAATTTAGGTCTTTTATTTATCGATTGAGGCAGTACAAAGTCTGCTGGGTCAGCTAGTGAGAAATAAAGATATTCTAAACCTAAAAAAACCTAAACCTATATACCAAAATACAACTAAGATAAATTTTAATTTTAACTTAAAAGCTAGTGGACGTGGGACTTGGGGCAATGCGCCCAGAAGGCTGGCAGCATTGCCACATTTTCAACATTTTTAAATAGACTCACGCTTGACCGCAACTGTCCCAACGTTTAGCAGCGATGTGGTCTACGATGGAACGCGCTTACCCGTGATTACGAGTGATCATCAACGAGCAGCGACCGCATATAGATAATACATTTTATGTCCTCTGATGGGTTCACATCACTGTTTTGTCATGTAAAACTGTAAACCTAGACTTTTTTATTCTGTAATAGGCTTGCGCTTGACTACAACATGCGTGATGTTTAGCAATGATGAGGTCTACGATGGAACGCGCCTACCCAATAACCGATTTACTCCTGATTAAGAATGATTTCTGCTGAGAGCTGAATGAGACTCCATATGCGCAAACCATGGGGCATATGTGTGAATATACTATGATTCCATATGTGGAATATACAATATAGTGAGTGACTTAGGAATAGTACTAACCTGGTTGTGGTAGTGAGCGAGCGGGTGGTGCGGCACATGCCGCATGGCCGGGTGCAGCATGTCGGTACCGCTGCTGCTGCCCTCTACCGCCTGGAATAAATATACTACGTTACCAACACGAACGAGGAATAACTCCTTCCCAAGCCCATATTAAACGTGTGCGGTTAATAGCTGCGACGTCCTAGGTTCAAATCCAAGTTCAAGCAAAACGTCTCTTCTAAAATCCTACTATTTCATGTCATATAATAAACGTAAACCCTTTTTTAGTGTCCCACTGCTGGGCACAGGTCTTCTCTCAACTATCTTACGAGTTGAGAGAGTTTAAGCTTTAATCCACACACGATGGCCAAATGCGGGTTAGTGGATGTGACTAAAAACTCCTCCGAAACAGCTTGACCGATTTTTATAAATCTATACAGAATACGACCTATAGTATTCTGTTTTCGGACCCGGCAGGTGGCACTGCTTTACCGGGCAGGATGACGTCTGCGGGGTCCGCTAGTCTAAAATAAACTGCGACAAAATCCGTCAAAAAGTAGTTTTATTTCAATGTGTGATATTCGCGTAAATCTAAGAGTAAATACTATGTGAACGGCAAAGTGATCAAGGTACTTAATTGGATGACCATACCTCTGGTGGCTCATTCTTGCTCTCCGCCTCGTCACCAAGTTCAACGAGCTGAAGAGCCTCCTCGAGAAGATCAAACCTGGACTCTTCGTTGCTGACCAGCTCCTGAGGCAGTTCACCTTGGATCACGTATTCACCTGGAAGACAATAGAACGTTTAGTTTCACACATAAACATAATATCATATTAACAGAACAGCGGTGTCGCAGCGGCCTCGCCTTGGAAATATAAGGTCAAGAATTCGATTCCCAGTCGTGCCCACCGATCTTTGTGTGAATTGTTTCATCGCCGCTGCTGATTATCGGTGAAGCCAGCGTGTGTGGATTAAGGCCTGAACTCTCTTAAAACGTTTAGCTCCCACACGTAATAGGGAGCGAGTCAATTACTCTCATCGAGCACAATTCCAAACTTCGAGCTGTAACTAAGACTCTCCTACATAAGAAAAGTCTTATTGCTCGACTAAAGAATCGTACCCGGGACTACGCGGTTACGTTTAGTTTTCTTATACTTTAATCCCGCTACATAATTATCTTAATGTATTTTTTCAATGAGGCTGGTACTCTAAAGCACCTTGACTTAGAGGGATATTTTGTGCCTTCCCTTTGTTACTATGCGTAGTACCCATATGCTTGCGTACACACATGAGCACTCTAATTTCCCCTTTGTATTAAGCTAGACAGCATAAATTGGCCGCCGTGGCCGATAAACAGCTAGAAGAGGTGTAATACATACAAAAAAAATAAGAAATAAGGAAGCCAAAAGTTGAATTGTGACCGTTTTGGTATATAATCATCAAACAGAAAAGATTTTTTCAAATTTAATAATATGAATCTGCGACCTACATTTCAAAGCCAATGCCGAAACCGCTGCACCACCGCAAGGGAATAACCATTCGGTAAATCAAAAGAAACTACCCGCAGAATTCAAACACAACTAAACAATTCATTAACTCCCTGAAGGCTTCTATAGAAATGACGACCAAAAAAAGTACAGTCAAAATAATAAATCATTACATCTCTTTACAACTTGACCACAAAGTAAACCTTAATCTGTGGAAAGGGGTCTAAAAGACCGCATAAATTATACACGGTAGCTTAAGTGTTGTAAATCATAATTTGAAATAATATTGTTTCTAAGAATTAACGGTGAAGGAGTAATAGTAATATTAGCATTAAAAAAAAAAACTGACTTCAATGTTTTAACAATAACTAAATTCAAATTCAAAATCTATTGAAAAATAAATGTACAGAATTTGGTAGATAATGTAGGTACATAGTTGGTTGGCAGTCATGGTTCGTAGCCTGGTTTCAAAAAACCAGGCTACGAATCTTGACTATCACTTTAGTTTCCTAATAAAAAAATAGCACCTCTCTTTTTTGTCTGTGGTTAAAAACAGACTACACAAGGGCGCTATTTTTCCACATGGAAACGTATCTCCAAAAAGAGATTATTGCGCGCACCTCTTTGTGCCTCACGTACGCATGCCCTTAATTGAAATACCTGCACCAGGCCAATACATAAAAGTACCTTGTTAATATTGTAAAAGCAAACCATACGACAAATTAATCTACACCTGAACCCGCACTGCACAAGACAATTCAACAGAAAAAACCACAACCCTTTCATGTCCAAAAAAAAATGCCCACTCAAATAGAAAAATTGGCCACCGATTTTGACACATTTTAAGACAAGCTCTTTCAAAGCTAACGGTTTTACAGTAGCCCATTGTAATGACAAAGCGTCTTAGAATTAATCCTTCCTTTGTGGGGTCTTTAAGACCCAAAGTCAGTGGCGACGCGACGTGTGTTTTTTTGGTCCGGCGCGTACAGAGTTAAGGGATTAGGTACACTTTAAATTATTAGATTAATTTGTTTTTATTTAAGGTGTTGAAAGCTAAAGAGAGCATCTTTTTTACTACCAAAGCAAACAAGCTTGCTGCCCATCTAATGCTAAGGTTTACTGTAGTGCGTTAGTACGTTAGCTATCTCTATTCAATTCCTTCGTAAGAGACAACATCACGAGATCCTTAAAACAGGAGAAGTAAGGGTTCTAAAGCCAAATTTACATTACAAAACAAGTTACATTAAGTTAATTAATTAATTAATTAATTTTACCAAGCATGAATGCTTGGTGAAATTAATTTAGTTATCCTTAGTGAAAGTTGTCAAGATAATAAGTTAAAATGCACAAAAATCTACAAATTATTTACCTATTTTATTTTAAATCCATTTTATTATTTTTCTCGCATTACATTTTCATTTTAATAAATGTTTTGAACGAAAGAAATGAATTAGAAAACGCATTTTGACAAGATCAAATAGTATTCTAATACTTTATTCGTATTGATGAACTTGTACTAACTTAATTAAATTATTATTATTTTACTTGTAAAACTAATTCCATTTAAATTAATAGTGTCATGCAACTCAAGTTAGGTCTGTGTTCATGGCTCCGTTAACATCAATGCTTTATTTAAAAACTCACGTCCTATAAACGCAGGCGCTTTCATAACATTTGTGTCTCGTCGCGTTTATACGATGACTTAAAATATCTTTAAATATTATTCTTGAGAGATTAACACACACGGTCATCTGATCCCAAAATAAGCAGAGCTTGTACTGTGGAAACCAGATAACTGATAATATGCAACATATACTGCTTTTCTTTTGTAAACACAAATAAATTACACCCAGACTCAACACCAACAGACTTATCCATCACACTAATGTCTGTCTTGGGTGGGAATCGAACCCGCGACCAGTGATATGAAAAGCAAGCATTTTTCTACCACGCCACCGGCCCATCAAACATTAGTTGCATGACAATAATTTTATTTAATAATCGCGCGCGACACTAATATGTTACAGTGCTTTCCTTAAATTATAAAACTGTTTTAGCAAAACCAAGTAGTCAGTAATAATTGTGATTACTAAGTTTGGACGTCAAATACCTCAGTCCACCCGTGACCATGAAGTCTGAAAAGACTTTCAAATGTCGGGATTTAATGTCTAAAATAAACCGCCATAAAATCCGTTATATTTCAATGTTTCAGTGCTCTGTCATGAAATCAATGCAAGTATTGTAAAATTAACGACACTATAATTTCAATAACATTTCGTTAGTTAAATTAATGTCACACAACTATTTCCATGCCCTGAGTTTCATAATGTAAATTCCTTCCTTTCCTTTCCTATGGTTTTGCAAGCGTAACATAAACTACGGTGACTGTTTACCATCAGATAGATGGTAAGGTATACAACCGAACATAGAAGCTCCTCTTTTTCCAGAGTCGGTTAAATAGGCTTGCAGTTCGTTATCGAAACAACGAAAATAACAAAATGTATGGTATTGACATCCTCCTTCAAAATGTCACCTGACAATCTCATACATTTCTTTCATACAATCTATTCGATCTATCGATATCGCTTTGTTATGTAATTTGTTTAGAAACCTTGGGCCCAGATTCTAGCTGTAGACATTGAATTGTAATAGACAAATGTCAAGAAAATGTTAGAGAACTAATGAAATCCTTTTTAATCTTCGACATATGTCTATTACCTTGTTTAGACCTGTACCCATAGTACGAGTTCGTCATTACGAAAAAAGATTTCGCACAATAACATGAACTTATCAAAATTACTTTTCATATTCATTTTACTCGTTCAAAACGTTTATTAAAAAGATAATGTAAGCCAAGAAATAGAATAAAATGGATTGGAAATAGAATAGGTAAAATAGTTTGTAGATTTATGTGCATTTAACTTATTAACTTGACAGGTCCATGAAAGTATTCGAAAACTTTTTTCGTATTGCAACTCGTACTAAGGGTACAGACTTTATTGTTATTATTTATTTTACAATAATATCGGCCAAGCGCTAATTAATTGTTGTAATAACTTTAAAAATAATATATTAACATTAATTATTTCCCTTCATACGTTCTTCTGACAATACTCCTGACACACTGATAGTCTCCTTCCAACCATCTGCAGACTTACCTGGATATAGTAATAATAATATTTTCACACGTACACACAGCGCCATCTAGACCCAAATTAAACAATTATATTTGCTTGTGTTATGGGTACTAGGAACAGATATAATACAAAAATACCTACATTTTATGACACAGAACATATAATCGTGCTAATCACACAAAGATTTGTCCTGGTTGGGAATCGAACCCACGACCTTCGACGTAGCAGTTAGGGCCACTAACCACTATACCGTCAGGCCAGTCAAGCGATGATAAGAGTTACAATGGAACCCGCTTACCCAGTAAATACTAAATGATTGACTACCTATTTTTAACTACCATAACATCCCAACACAGGTAACTAAACCCTATAAAAATAAAACCACAAAAAACGCATACATAATAGAAACCGTTCCTAATTCTGTCCGGTCTCAAAAAAAAACATACGTTTAATTGTTTCGCCGCCATTTTGTCCGCCATCTTGTGACCTTCACGGACGACCAATCAGAGTTTATTTTTGAAGTTTAGTTAATTGCTTGTTGGGTTATCGGAAATTAGCAGTCGCCGTTGCTATGTCCTTAGGTGTTATGTACACCATCGCGTTTTTATACCGTACTAAAATGTAGTATTATGTAAGTACTTACTATATTAGTATATATTAGGAGTTGCCTATTCAGTTGGCAAACAAGCTTGCACGCTTGCAACACCAGAGGCATCACGCGCTGTCGACCCTTATGTTGATAGCACTGGCTATCTTAATCACACCCAGGAACACAACCAGAAAATACAAGGACGTTGTTTCGCCGCCATTTTGTCTTGACCGCCATCTTGTGACCTTTACGGACGACCAATCGGAGTTTATTTTTGAGGTTTGGTTAATTGGATATCGGAAATTAGCAGTCGCTGGTGCTGTTCTTTATATGCTATATAAATACTTTCGCGGTTTTATACATTACTAAATAGTATTATGTACTATATCGGTCAGTATATATTATACATACATATACTTCTAAGTTTGCAAACAAGCTTGCACTCTTGAAACACCAGAGGTATTACTCGTTGCCGATACTAGCTGTCTTTAACACTGGCTACCATACTGACACATAGGAACACAACCAAAACACGTTGTTTCGCCGCCATTTTGTCATGTCCGCCATCTTGTAACCTTCATGGACGACCAATCGGGGTTCATTTTTTATGTTTAGCAGTCGCTGGTGCTTCGCTAAGGTGCATCCAAGCACGATATTATACCGTAAAGTTATTAAAACCTAGTAAAAAGTAGTATTATACGGGATAGAGATAGAGACGGGCCGGTGGCGTGTTCGGTAAGATAGTTGCTTTTCACGCCGCAGGTCGTGGGTTCGATTCCCACTCGAGACAAACATTTGTTTAAACATGTCTATTTGTCTTGTGTCTGGGTGTAATTATCTATATTTAAGTATATATTTACGAGAAAAGAATTTTATGTAGTATATTACCAGTTATCTGGTTTCCATAGTGCAAGCTCTGCTTAGTTTGGGATCAGATGACCGAGTGTGTTAATGTCCCACTATATTATAGTATATCAGATATTTAGTTGCAAGTTCTACTTATGGATAGGTACAACGTTTTTTAACCCTGGACGAAATAAAGTCTAACAAACGTAAAAGTTATGAATTCGGCGTGAGTATTTGTGACTAAGATTGTTGCTTCGTAGTGCCCAAACGGATGGACCAATTTTAATGCGGTTTTTATTATTCGAAAGCAGAAGTGTTTGCAAATTAATAAAATTCACCGAACAGACTGGCGGCAGTTGTGTTGTGAACCCCTCAAGGTGTACTTATACACGACTACTTAAGGGTTGCTTTTTGGAACGAAGTACCTTGTTTTTTAAATTTGAGAGTATGATATGCCTACCGACTAGAAATCTATTAGACGCCATTTTCTTCAAATATTGTCAACAGTTAGCAGGGTATCGGGGAAGATAGCTAATTTTGATTGGTCCATTCAAGTCCTTGTCGAAGCAATTAAAATTAACTTGTGTTCGGATGCTATGTAGTGGTCAGACATAACCGAATTTCCGTACGTTCAAACGATTTTACCATAGTTATTACTGGAATCAGCTCTGATTCCTCCTTAGAAGGGGACCTCCCTTAGATTACATTACCCGTGGTGCTTAATCCATTTTTATGAGGCAATTGTAAACCTCTCTTTTTTCTCTATGCTGTCTCCCGTTTTGCCTGGAGGGTGTGGATTATGTAACTTTTCAACTCCCCCTATTATATTTCCGATTAAATTCATGTGGGATCCAAGACAGTTTAGGTGTCCCGAGACTTGGCCGGGTTCAAATCCAGAGTCTCTTCACGGCGCCGCTGTCGATCCTGGCTTACAGGAATAGCAATGGAGGGATTGCGGTGGTGGGTTAAGTTCGAGTGGTAAGACTAAGTAAGCCGAGCGCGAGAGCCCAGTTATACGATGTCTATAGTTGTCTGGTCGGTGGGTATGCATCAATAAGGTGAGTTCGAAAAAAAAAAAGTAGAATGATGTCTACTGGGTCAAATAGTTTATCTAAAAAGAAATTAAGTTTATAAAATATAAATGAGTTTCTTTGCTCTAATAGTAAATAGTATAAAAATAGTGATTACATAATGTAAGTATTGTTGAAATATAGATCGTTTGTAACCTTGGCAATGACTGCGCGGTGTCGCGCCGCTTGCGCCGAAAGTGAATTGATCCATTATCTATAGATCCACGATCTATAGATCATTGGCGTGGCGGTTGCGCGTATTGTTGATTTGCGCACGCTTCGGATTGCGAATGATTTTGGTAGGAAATAAAACTGAATTGATTGTATGCCTTGTTTTACAGCGGCTTTGTCGAAGCAGTATCAGCCTTGGCTTTGAAATAAGATCGCTGGTTCGATCCCCGGTCATGCCCACACATTTTTGTTATGACATTGCTGCCGCTCAATATCGGTTAAGAAAAACATCACAAAGAAACCGGCATGTCTATGAACTCATTTGAGGAAATGTGACATCTCATCTACCAAGAGTGCGTAGATTTAAGCCTAAACTCTCTCAACTCTTAAGATAGTGGAGAGAATACTCGTGCCGCAGTGGGACACTAAAGTAACAGCAGATGTAACTTTGACTGTAAATCAAATGCATTCCTAATTTAAAACATTCAAAATGGCGTCCGCCTTAATAAAGTTCGATTGGGGCAATTGTACTCAATTGTTACAAATGGTTGGGCCAACATTGTGTCCAATGAGAGCAGGAGTTGACTAATGAAATTGATGTCAATTTAACTACGGGAATTACCGGAATTCGGGTATACACATCTTTTTTTACCACCGCCAAAAAAAGAGGTTATAAGTTTCACCTAAATGTCTGTGTGCAAACAGGAACTCCCGAAAGGGAGTGATGCGATTTATATATTCTAAAGATAAAGAGATCTAAAGGGTACTTAAAACGCGTAATAAGCGGTAGAAGAGTCATTAATTTAATAAAGAATTTAATTAATCCGAATAAATTGAAATAAGACGGGCCTGTGGCTTGGTCGGTAAGATGCTTGCTTTCCACACCGCAGGTCGTGGTTTCGATTCCCACCCAAGTTAACATTTGTGTTAATTATCTATGTTTAAGTATGTATTTACAAAAGAAAGGTATGATATGTAATTAGTCTAATACTAGTTATCTGGTTTCCAAAGTACAAGCACTGTTTAGTTTGGGATCAGATGACCGTGTGTGTTAATGTCTCTATTTTAATATTATTATTCAGAGTTAATCTGTAGGTACTAATAACAGCTAATTCTTTAATGATCCCTCCGCCCTACCCATACAGGGCCATAAAGAATTTACTGTGCCCGGGATGCCCATGCCGGTGACAATATTTGTGTAACAACAAAAAATTGTTTCGGCATCTGGTTGGTTGAGGGACTACCCTCCGTGTCTAGGAGAGCACGTTAAGCCGTCGGTCCCGGTTGTCATTTAACACATCTATGACAATCGTTACATGTAGTCAAAAGCCAATATAATCTGACACCTGGTCTAACCATCTCGGCTGATGGTTCCCTACGGGTTTCGAGGTCTGATGGCAGTCGCTCGTATAATTCTGGTAGCTAGCCGCATCAGGTTAGGCTGGGAGCCGACCCCAATAGAAATGGGAAAAAGGCAAGGGGAATGATGATGATGAACATTTGTATAACAGAAATGGCGATTTCTTTTTTTTTTCAATGATATCCGCCATAATTGCAACATTTGTCTAGTAGAATATTTTTTTATTCTTGAATAAGCTGGCGCTTGACTACAACTTACCTGATGGTAAGCAATGATGTAGTCTACGATGGGACGCGCTAGCCCAATGTTCCGATTCACTCGTGATTAGGAATAACTCTCGGTAAGAAGGTGGCAGTGAAATGAGGCTTCTATCAACTATCGTACGAGTTGGGAGAGTTTAAACGTTAATATGAAACTACTTTTTAACGGATTTTATCGCGGTTTATTTTAGATTGTAGATCCCGACGTTTCAAAGTCTTTTCAGACTTCATGTTCATAGGTTCAAACGTTTAAACGTTAAACGTTTTCTTCATGCTTAAATTTACGTTAATTCACACACGCTGGCCAAGTGCGGGTTGGTGGATGTCACATGTCCTCGGATTCTTAGGCATACCGGATTCCTCGCGATGTTTTCACCGACATTGAGCAGCGGGAATGATACAAACTATGAACGTTCTAAGGGCCCTGTACGCCGTCTATAGGTATCATCTGGTAGGTGGTTCTCACAAAGATAAGAATTACTCATTTTATAATCTGGTTCACAATAAAATGGAGATCTTTTATCTAAAAGGAAATCTTGTGAAAGTTTCTTTTAAACCTAACAATAATTTAAAAATTTTATAACCATAAGCTTATTTTTTTAGCTAAGAACAATCTCAAATAATTCAGTTATAGAATTTAAAAACGCATCAAAATCGGTTTATCTGTTTAAGCGCTACGTGGGAACAAACTTGTAACAATAACGCCGACAGCGTTGTAAAACTAAATCTAGAAAAAAAAACGTGTTTTTACCTACAGTACTTGAACGCCCACGTCGCTTCACTTCAACCCTTTTAGTGTTCCCCTGCTGGGCACGGGTCTCCTCTCAACTATCTTACGAGTTGGGACAGTTTAGGCCTTTATCCACACACCCTAGTGTGGGTTGGTGGATGTCACATATACTCGAATGATTAATTCTTAGACATGCCGGTTTCGTCACGATGTTTTCCTCCACCGATATTGAGCGGCGGCGATGTAACGATTCACACAAAGATGTGTGAGCACGACCGGGAATCGAACACGCTACCTTATATTTCTAAGGCGAGACCCGTACCATTGCTTACCGCTGCTGTAACACACGTAAAACGGAGATTTTTTTGTCTCCAGTCCTATCTTGAGGCATATCGTTTACCAAAAAAAAAACAATCTATTCGAAATAAAGTCAAATAATAATAATAATATAGTGGGACATTAACACACACGGTCATCTGATCCCAAACTAAGCAGAGCTTGTACTATGGAAGCCAGATAACTGGTAATATACTACATATAATACTTTTCTTTTGTAAATACATACTTAAATATATATTTAAAATTACACCCAGACTCAAGACAAACAGACGTGTGTTCATCAAACAAATATTTGACTTGGGTGGGAATCGAACCCACGACCTGCGTGAAAAGCAACTATATTAAGAATGTAAGATATGTTAAGAATGCTTTCTTCTGGTTAGTTATTATATGCGGGTCCAACTCGCACTTGACCGGTTTTTCATTTATTGTTATTTAAATGAATCTCAAATCTATACTAATATTATAAATGCGAATGTAAGTTTGTTTGTTACGCTTTCACGCAAAAACGGATTTGGATGAAATTGGGTATGGAGGTAGTTTAAGACCCGAGAAAGGACATAGGATAGTTTTTATCCGACTGCGCAAAAAGAAGGTAATGTTTGGCCGCGATAACCGACATACACGCGGGCGAAGCCGCGGGCGGAAAGCTAGCAGGTTTCAAGAATATTAATGTGTTATCAACGGATTCAAATTGTTTCATGCGTTTTTTTTTCCTTTAATGGGCTTGCGCTTGACCACAACTTGCCTGTTGTTAAGCAATGATGTAGTCTACGATGGAAAGCGCTTACCCAATAAATACCGATTTACTCGTGACTTGAAGACAGGCAGGAATCGGGAAACAGAGATGCCGGCAGCGAATTCCACAACTTGGCAGTTCGCACAGTAAAAGTCGAAGCGAAACGCGAGAGATTATTAAGGCGTAACGTGGCTACAAACTTGTACACAGACACACACGTGAAAATTATAAGATTAACCTCTCTTTTTCATCGGCGGTTAAAAGTGAACTGTCGACCGCCCGCAGTGTATCTTAGATACAAAATACCAACCTAACCGGTTTCAACAAATTAAAAGCACTCCATCTCTTTCTAACATCATGTTTTGTTTCGAATCGAATTAATTTTAGTGCGAGTGAAAGAGACAGGTATATGTTCACGTTTCAACTTATTTTTAAGTACTATATACGTGTATTTTAACAATTTATTGTTACGTTTTCCTTAGTAGATATAAGATCAATTGCAGCGCAGTGGTATCGGCTTCGCCTTTAAAATACAAGGTCGCGGTTTCGATCCCCGGTCGTGCTCACAAATGTTTGTCTGAATTGTTGCATCGCCGCTGCTCAAAATCGGTGAAAGAATACATCGTAAGGATATCGAGGACATGTAGGTAACATCCACCAACCCGCACTTGGCCAGTATGTGTGGATTAAGGCCTAAACTCCTCAACTTATAAGATAGTTGAGAGAAGACCTGTGCCCAGCGGTCGGACCTTAAAATAATATTGAAGTGACATTAGGTAGTAGGTGTTAATGGTTTAGTGATTTGCGTGTCCGCTATATAACGAAGGGCCTGGGATCGAATCCTAAAGATTTAATATATTATAACCTCCTGTGAGATTGTTTAACACCAACCAAAATTTGTCAGGGAATTGTGCGACAAAGTTTACAGATTGCATAGCATCCTTGAAATTATACCTATTTTTGTACTTGTCTCATGGTGTACCGGAAAGACTATGTCATGTGTTAAACTCTACATTATTTAACTTTTATAGCAGATCAATGTTTGGAATTGTGACCGACACTTCAGGCTAGTTCACGTAATTTCTTGACGCGCCGATCAAGTTGCGGTGCAGTTGCAATTAAGTTTATGTTTTAGTGCTAAATGGTATTCTTGTAATTGTCATATCAATAATCTATACGCTAAACCGCTCGCGTGACGCGAACTTGACGCGAGCGTATCTGACAGCGGTTGTCAAAATTACGAGAGTACGAAAAGGGCTGTTTTGATTAAACCTAACTGCACTGCAACTGAACGCATTTAATTACGTGAATCAACCTGCTGTTTGTTTAAATTGCTGTTGTTGATGAGACAAATCTTACAACTGAAATTCGACCTCCTTCATATTAACAAATTGATCTGATATTGAGCACTCAGTCATAAATCTAATGACTATACAATAATCTTTTTAAGATTGCGAATCACCAATTTTCATGCAAACCTCTCAATATGAGCATCCAATTAAAAGGTTTTGACTTGAAGAATGCATTTAATATAAATCAAAGATGGCCGCCACCTTTTTAAGATTGCGGATCACCAATTTTTATGCAAATCTCTCAATATTGGTATCAAATTAAAGGTTTTGGAGAATGCATCCCTACTAATATTATAGGTGCGAAAGTAACTCTGTCAGTCTGTCTGTTACGCTTTCCCGCTTAAATTACTGAACCGATTTGGATGAAATTGGGTATGGAGGTAGTTTGAGACCCGAGAAAGGACATAGGATAGATTTTATCCGACTGCGCAAAAAGAAGGTAATGTTTTGGCGCGATAACCGACATAGCGGCCGGCCGACCGGGCGCAGCCGCTGTCGCCAGCCGCAAGATGGCCGCTGATATAAAGTGACGTATAACATTTAATAAAACCGTTTAACCTATTTTTTTTAAGTAACTGCAACTGAACTTGTTTAGTTACGTGAATTAGCTTACTGAGTAATAGACTCACCTCATTACGTATGGGAGCTAAACAAAAATAGAAATGTGTGTGACATTCACCTCTGCTTGTACTTTCGGGTAATATGGGCGTGACGCTATATGTTATGTTTTATGGATGTGCTCGTATTCTATACTCATTATTCCCCTTGCCTTTTTCCCATTTTTAATGGTTTCGACTCCCAGTCTGACCTTAAGGGGCTAGCTACCAGAATTATACGAGCGACTGTCATCAGACCTCGAAACCTGTAGGGAACCAGGAGCCGAGATGGTTAGACCAGTCAAATTATATATCTCACTACCTGTAACGATTGTCATAGATGACAACCGGGACCGACGGCTTAACGTCCTTCCGGAGGCACGGAGGGTAGTCCCTCAACCAACGATATACCGAAACAAATGTTTGTTGTAACATAAAGATTGTCCGGGGCGTGAATCGAAACCGCGACCTCCCGGGCACAGTATAGCTCGATCGGATTCCTTACACCACTCGACTACCGAGGCCGTCGGACTCATATACTATACTGTTAATGAGAAAAAAATGTAAAAGACTTAGGGCAGCATAGAATCAGCCAAAGGGCTGCAGGTTGAGTAAAACTGATACATCAGGCGACTGGCACCCAAGGTAAGTACTCTCAGAGACTGAGGGGCTTATCCAGGACTAAAATAAAACTGGTTATAGGAGCACTAACTGAGCACTTTGGGCTACAAAAACACCTATAATTATAATTATTTTTTTTAAAAGCTTTTATTTAAAAATCCTGTATTAATTGTATTTCTCGTTTCAAGCTCTTTCATTTGATACCCATATTGTAGGGGTTGTTATGAAAACGATAAGTCGCCATTTTGTACCGTCCGCCATATTGGTATCAAAATGGCGGCATGTATAAAATCTTGTATTGTCACTAAAACTAAACGTGTATGCAAAATTGATTGCAAGATAACAGGACATACATACATAGATACATACACGTGAAGTTAAATAAAATCTATTTAAATAGACCTAGCATAAAGCCTTAGTTGCTTAGCATGTGGGTACGCGGAGGAAATTATAAAGCATATACTGTGCGAATGTCCATGTTTGACACTGACGGGTCACATTACTTTTTGTTATTTTTTCCTTCTTTTTAACTGTTTTCATTTGTTTTTTCTTGTCTTTTCATGTGTTATTTTTTTTATTCTGTGTGTCTGGTCTCTGTCAAATAAAAGTTTTTCTTTTTTTTCTAATGTGACTCACTGACGTGAAAATTCATGTATGCATCAGGAGTGGACCGCCCTACCCCTAGTGAATACGGCCTTATGTGTCCCAACAAGCAGCGGTGATGGAAAAGCAGTACGGGACGGACGATACTAATAATAATAATATAGTGGGACATTAACACACACGGCCATCTGATCCCAAACTAAGCTGAGCTTGTACTATGGAAACCAGATAACTGGTATTATACTACATAAAATACTTTTATACTCGAGGCTTCATAGTGTCAAGGAGAAGTACAATAGATCCCACTGGCTCTAAGTGCTAAGCATCTCCAGGAAATAAAATTTTAAACAACAAAAAGTAACTAAAAGGGTGTGAACATAGCGCCGCAGGGGTCACAAACTTCGGTTTACATTCAAAGCGTGCGTCCCGCGGCGAGGCGGTACCACAGACTAGAAACATAACCTATGTTTAATAAACTAAAACCCTTTGTTTATGATTTGACAAAAACTAGAGGGTTGAAAATCCCCTTCTTCAACCCCCGTCAAATAAGAGAGGTGTTATAATAAGTTTGACGCGGTTGCGCTGCAATATCGGTATCGGTTCGACCGTCCTCGGAGGGCTCACTGAAAAAGTCCGGTGAACCAATAGAGGCCTTTCCGGCCGATTGGCTTAGGTCACCAGCAAAAAAAAAAAACTGCAGTATCGGCCCCGCCTTTGAAATATAAGATCGCGGGGTCTGATCCCTGGTTATACCTATACATCTTTGTGTGTATTATTTTATCGCCGCTGCTCAGTAGAAGGCAGAACATGGCGTGGAAACCACATCTAAGAACTTAGTCGAGGACATTGGACATTCACCAACCCGAACTTGACCAGTGTGTGTGAATTTCTTTATTTACTAGCTATCCCAGCGAACTACGTACCGCATATTTCCCACCTTTTAAACCTTCCTTGGACCTCCACAAACATTTCAAGACCAAGATAAGATAAATCCGTTCGGCCGTTCTAGAGTTTTAGCGAGACTAACGAACAGCAATTGATTTTTATATATATAAATAGCATGACTGACATGAGCAGCGGTGGCGCAGTAGTACGGGCCTTGCCTTAGAAATATAAGGTCGCGGGTTCGAATCCCAGTTTGCATCTTTGTGTAAATTGTTTCATCGCCGCTGCTCAATATCGGTGAAGGAAAACACCCTGAGGAAACCGGCATGTCTAAGAACTAATCATTCGAGGACATGTGACATCCAGCAACCCGCACTTGGCCAGCGTGAGTGGATTAAGGCCTAAACTCTCTCAACTAGTAAGATAGTTGAGGAAAGACCCGTGCCCAACATTGGGACACTAAAAAGGGTTGAAGTGAAATAGCATGACTAATAAGAACCTATAGCATGAAGGTGGTGGTCACCATAGAAACATTGGTGACGGTATCGAAGATATATCATTTTCTTAAGTAAGAACTTTTTTGCTCCGGCTTCCTTATTCAGATTTCCATCCTTCGTCACTGTTATATATGTTTTTAACCGACTTCTAAAAGGAGGAGGTTATCAATTCGACTGTATGTTTTTTTATGTTTGTTACCTCAGAACTTTCGAATGGGTGAACCGATTTTGATAATTTTTTTTTAATTGAAAGCTGACGCTTCCCGTGTGGTCCCATTTCAGTTTGGTTTAGTTCTGAGAATGGCATCCATGAAGTCGGTTTTTTTGTTAATATTTTAACTTAATATTGTTTTAATGTAACTTAACCCACGACCTCAATCCCACCACCGCTGTTTCGGGGAAATTACCTTTTTAATAAACCACATCCTAAGCACGAACTCAAAATAGAAAAGCAAAGACGTAGGTACAAGACCAACCCACACTGGAATTGAAACGACATTGTAAGGAATAAAAAAAAAAACACTTTTGAAACAGGTTTCGGCGGCCCTCTACTACAGTCCGAGGTTCAGTTTAAAATGTATTTAAATTTATACAATTGTGTCTCGGGGGCTTAGGGAATAGCGTGTTCGCGTCTCTGGGGTCGCGGGTTCGATCTTGCACCGGACCAAAACGTGTGTTGAAGACTCATTTAATTTAATCGCCAGTCCTGAGTTTGTGTGGTGTGATAACCTCATACCTCGTAAAACATGTAAAGCAGTCGGTCCTGCGTTCGAATTTTCACTGATAGTGTCGGTCAATTCATCCCACCGGTGTCTAAAAATTTAGGGGATAGATATTGCACTTAAGTTTACGCACACACCTGTGCACTATAATATCTCTTGCGTACCTAGCTAGTCAGCTTAGACTGGCCGCCGTACTCACACACAAGAACACCACCAACAGTTATTACACGCTGTGTATTCTGTAAGGTGGACAGTACCTACACAGTCACTGTCTACCTTACTCACACACAGAAACATAACCAACAGTTATTACACGCTGTGTATTCTGTAAGGTGGACAGTACCTACACAGTCACTGAGTACCTTACTCACACACAGAAACATAACCAACAGTTATTACACGCTGTGTATTCTGTAAGGTGGACAGTACCTACACAGTCACTGTCTACCTTACTCACACACAGAAACATAACCAACAGTTATTACACGCTGTGTATTCTGTAAGGTGGACAGTACCTACACAGTCACTGTGTACCTTACTCACACACAGAAACATAACCAACAGTTATTACACGCTGTGTATTCTGTAAGGTGGACAGTCGTATCTTCCCCAACGGGATGCTCATCGGCCAAAGAGTATCAGTATACAGTAACTCTCTTAATATTTGCTGTAAACGCCTGTTCCTAAATATAGGCAGATCAAAATACTTTTACACATAAATACCGCAATATTTTTAGAAAATCGAATGACAATCGATCGCTTGGGAGTCATCGATATCAATACAAAATATTTTGACTTATGATACATCAAAATGTTCGATTTGGTGTAATAAAAGCTACTGGCTTCGATATTTAACAGTAAATAATAAAAAAACTATACAGCGTATTACAACTTTACTCTTTCATTCGACTTCCAACTTAGAGGATTTATAACAGGAGGTGTCACAATATCTATAGATAGACCTTTTAACTCGCGTATCGCCATCTGAGGTACAATATCATAAAACATTAATTTAATCCTTTAAAGAACTATTTAACCACAGATAAAAGTAATGTAAGACTATTCGTCACTAATATCCAAATCGCTTGAATCATCATCACTGTCTGTGCAGCTTGAGGAGTCAGATTCTTGGCGATAGGCGATACGCGAGTTAAACGGTCTATCTATAGTACTAAATTACGTACAGCACATATGTAAAAGTTGAAACGTCTTTACAAATGCACACGTAAATAAAAGTTACACACAAACTCAAAACGTGAACATTTTATGTATATACTGTTCATGTATCTCGGCAGAGGTGAACGCGCGCAATACCAGTCGAAGACTTTCAGCTTCTGAACAAAAATCACTCACAATCACGAATGAATCAGTATACTGGGAAGCGCGTTTTATCATTTCGTTCTTTTCGATGTTTCGCTATCGCTTCGCTCTGTCACTTTGTCTAGAGACCCTGGAGCTTTCTTTCAGCTACGCTTAAGTACAACTTGTCGGATTAAGTAATGCTGTAGTCTACGATGGAACAAAAACCACCAGATCAAACACCGAACACATACGGATATAACACCAGACTTAAAATGGGACTTAAACCACAACACCGCAATCGCAATTGTGAGCTCCTGGCGTCACACTGTGGGAATATGGACATTGCTGAAAATCAGTGCTATGGGTCACCTCTAGTAGGCACTCAGAGCGTTTACTGAGCAATGTCCATGTTTGACACTGATGGGTCACACTTACTCTTTATTTTTTATTTTTTTTCTTCTTTTAACTGTTTCCATTTATGTTGTTTTTTCTCTTTCCATGTGTTTTTTTAATCATTTGATTTTGTGTCCTGTCTTTGTCAAATAAATGTTTTTCTTTGTTTCTTTTCTTTCTAAGCCAGGATCGACAGCGGCGCCGTGAAACTGAGAAGTCCTGGGACAAAAATGTACTGGTCCTGCACGAATTTAATAAGAAAGATAAGGAGGTGTTGGAAAATATTCGCTACTTCATCTAATACCAAATAGTGATTTTGGAACGCGTTGATGTCTTTTCTTTTGGAATTTGTCTGTATGACTGTGTGTCTGTGTACAAGCGAAAATGCGTTTAAACGTAGGTACCGACCGATTTTAAAGTATCGAGATGGTTTTTTAATAGTTATTTATTATAGAGCGTTCGAGATGGTTGATAATAGTTTTTGTGTTAGGGCGGATACGATGCCGCGTTGGAACAAAATGTCGCCTGACGTCACATTTTGCAGTACTTCTAAACTTTAATACCTACGATTTATCTGCGAGAAAGTATTTGGAAAAGCTAAAATAAAACGTGTCCCATATTTTTGTGGGAATCTAAGCTAAATGATGAACTAAGTAGAATTTTCAATCACACCTATTTCCAAATTCGAGCTGATTCCAAAGTCGATTCCCATTTTTGACTGGATTCCAACCTGAGACCTTAGGGACTTATCAAACTAGCGTTTTCTCTATAGCTAATTCGTTAAAATATGTACCGATTTCTACATATATTTCTATTCTACAAAAAAAATCCTTTGAAATAGCATATAACCTTATTCATATTGTACAAAAATCTATACAAATAAAAATGAATCCCTATTTCCCTTGGTCACGCCATCACTAGTGAACGGCTAGACCGATTTCGCTAAGTCTTTTTTTAGAATATTCCTTGAAGTACGAGGATGGTTCTTACGCAGAGAAAAATTAAAAAAACAAAACATAATGCTCCGAAATTGCTTCACCGATTTTTATGGAGTCTTATATCTATATTCGATAGATCGTAATCTATTTTCGACCCCAGTGCTACCTACACTGCTTTACCGGGCAGGACGACGTCTGCGGGGTCCGCTAGTATTTTATAGATCCTCGCATAATCAGTTGATAGGATATTTGTATGGTGTTCACACAAATATCCTGGCGCGGGCGGTCTCGTTGCGGGCCCGCTCCGCCCCGCAGACGCTCGCAAACAGTTGACTGATCATATTGTAATTCAAGTATTATGTAACTACCTATTGTATGTAACCCCTGCATACCCTATTTGAAATGGATAGCGTTTACTTTGTCAATCGACAGTTATTACAAAGGGAGATATTACAACAACTACGTATACCTATATCAAATCAATGGGGTTATAAAATACAGGGGTGGTTGTATGTCTTCATTATAAGTACAAATACTATTAAAACCGTAATGTAATTGCCTTGAAAATAGCGTTAGCCTGGAACATTGGAGTTTGTTTTTATTATTGACTAATAATCTTCTTTTAAAATCCGTGCCTCGGAGAGCACGTTAAGCCGTCGTCCCGGTTGTTATTTATTACATCTATGACAATCGTTACATGTAGTCCGAAGCCAATATAATCTGACACCTGGTCTAACCATCTCGGCTACTGGTTCCCTACGGGTTTCGAGGTCTGATGGCAGTCGCTCGTATAATTCTGGTGACTGGGAGCCGACCCCAATAGAAATGGGAAAAAGGCAATATTAAGGCACCTCTTAAACCATCCCTAGACCTCTACGAACATTTCAAGACCAAGATAAGATAAATCCGTTCAGCCGTTCTCGAGTTTTAGCGAGACTTACGAACAGCAATTGATTTTTATACGGATAAATTAAGAGTTTAAACCTTAATCCACACACACTGATCAAGTGCAGTTTGGTGGATGTCAAATGTCTTCGAAAGTTCGTTTATAGATAGACCTTTTAACCTGCGTATCGCCTATAGCCAAGATTTTGACTCCTCGAGCTGCACACACAGTGATGATGATTCAAGCGATATAGATATTAGTGACGAATAGTCTTACATTACTTTTATCTGTAGTTAAATAGTTCTTTATGAGATTTAATTAATGTTTTATAACTTTGTACCTCAGATAGCGATACGCGAGTTAAACGGTCTATCTATAGGACAAGCTAGTTTCCTCACGATATTTTCCATCACCGATATTGAGCAATTACACAAAGATGTGTGGGCACGACCGGGGATCGCTCCTGTGACTTGTATTTGAAGCGGAGACGCGACTTATACAGCTGCGCAGCCGCTGCTATTAACGTATATTTAAAAATGATTATGACCACGATTTCAAATACAATAAGGATGACAACAAAACATGAATAATTTCAGTCAGTAAAATTATTAAAAAAAAAAATTTGACACGTATTTTTTGCTATATTATTTATATGTATTAAGATATAACGCATTTAAATTAGATGCGAGTGCGCTGCTACATACAGAGGTATAAAACTTACTCAAGTGTGACGTCATTCGAGATTTCACTTGGACTTATCGCTGTGATCTTAAGGCCACACAAATAAAAAAAAATACGTGAACAATATTTTTAATTTATACCTATATCTGACGGTTAAAACAATAACACACTGCCGTCATCCGTATTGTTATGTAAGTACAAGACCCCGGCTCAGCGTGATATTAGGAACATTCCTAGTTATTCCAGACTATAATCTACCTCTGTGCCAAATTTCATGTAATTCCGTCGAGTAGTTGTTATGTAAGAATACCTAACAATCATCCACACGTTTGCATACAAACTTTCGCATTTATAATAGCAGTAGGTATCCATCCGCCATTTTGTTGATACTACCAAAAACCTTTTCCGTTCTTTTGTTATTCTATAAAAGCCTTGAGCTAGATAATAGCCAGAACTTCCGTGTTGTTAAGCGATGACATGGTCTACAATGGAACACCCTTACTCAGTAAACAACAATTCACTCTTAACCTAAACACACAGATTATTATAGCTTTCGCGAAACAGATATTTCAAAATGCTAGCACGTTCCAAAATTTAAAATTAAAAAAAAACGCACTTACTTTTTAAATTCCAATCCTTTTCACACAACTTCAGTTTCAAATACGATATTTACAAGCACTTTTGTCTGTTTTTTTTTAACCCACCATTCATGGCACTAGAAAATGCAATTTTAGATGACCTAGCACTATTAGGAGTATGATTTTCACTTTTTAAATGCAAAGGATACTACTCCTTGGAACCTCTATGGCATAATGGGCTGTATGCCTTTTTGTCCCTTGCCTCAAACTAGTTTTTTTTTTATTGTCTCGACCAACCGGGGCCTACGTTATGTAGGCGGAGCTCAGTAACTAACAAAAATATGTGCGTCTCGTTTTAACGTATTCTGCAGTATCGTGCGGGAGAGAGATGGTTATATTCAGTGATTCATATAAGACTCTTGTACTTTTTTGGATGAAGGATAATTTTCGTGATCGCTGGTATATATTTAGGTATTTTATGTTTTTTTGTGAGTCTTTGGAAGTTACGCGGTACGCGGCTATGAGATTATCTAAGCGGGTTTTTACACAAATAATAATGATTTCTATAAGGATTTCGTAGTTGCTTCTAAACATATCTACAGAAGGAGGACAATCAATTCTGTATAATGGACATTGAGATCCACCGAACCGCACTAAGCCTGCGTGTGTGGATTAAGGTCTTAAATCTCTGTATTCATAAGATGCAGTAGTACTAAGCGTGTTTTACAAAACGAGTGAAGCCGCATGCGGAAGTTAGTGTACTACATGTACTATCTAATATGTTCAGTTCAATGTACTCCGTTAATATTTCGGGCTTCTAATAAATACATATATGAAATGTGGTATTCTCATAAATGTCACTGCATTAGACATCCGCTTCGTTCTTTTTACGAGACTTAAACCGCAACCGCTATCCCCCCACTGCTACTCCTGTAAGCCAGGATTAACATCAGCACTGTAAAGAATATCCCGACCTGGAAAGTTAGATTGTGGACTTCCCTCCAGGCAAAGCAAGAGACAGGGTAGAGAAAAAGAGAGCATAAAATTGCCTCATCAAAATGGACTAAACACCACGGGTTAGGTAATGTAACTCAACATTGCACATATAACTTATAACACATCTAAAGTCATTAAGTCACCTTTCTGATTCGGGCGGGATCAAGGCAGATTAGGTGTCCCGGGCATTGGGCGGGTTGTATGGGATTGATGTGATGTAAGACTGTCACGTGACATTTTGAAGGTGAATGTTATTCCCATAAATTTTGTTCTTATTTTTATTTTATTTTATTAATTTAAAGATCGCCAACATAGCTTCATTACTATAATATGAACATAATAAATAACAAAAAGAAAATCGTAAACGCATCTTCAATTACAGGCAAGCACAGCTTACAAGCAGCTTCTTTTCTATGTTTCGCTATCGCTTGGCTTTTTTTTTATTCTTCGATTAGCTAGCGCTTGACTACAACTTGCCTGATGTTAAGCAATGATGTAGTCTACGATAGGACGCGCCAGCCCAGTGTACCAATTCACTCGTGATTATCGGTGAGAAGGTGGCAGTAGAATGAGCCTCCTTAAGGTTAGAAACCTTAAAGGAGCAACAATTCTGACCCACCCTCTCTGCATGGTGTCACCAGACATCGCACCGGAACACGACAAGGCCGCTTGGCGGTGCGGCTTTGTCTGGTGGGTGGTCACTAACCACGGCCGAAGCCTACCACCAGTTGATTACCACCTGATTTGCACCACCTGGGGACCACCTGTGGGGATTCAATTAAAGGTTTACACCAAAGGACGAAGGTGACTCAACCCCCGAAAGGCTGTGTAATTTGTCTAGAGGTCAAGGTAGGTAAGCAAGTACCTACTTAATGATGAATTATATTGGGCATAAGGATTGCTAAGGCATCAAATAGGTGCTTGAGTATTCTTAATCCAGCAAGGCCAAGATGTGGAAGTCACTGCTGGCATCTCCGTTTCTCGATAGCTATGTATAATATAATCTATTATTTTTATAAACTATTACTATGTCGAAAGAGACTGGACCCTGCAACACAGGGTATCCTAGTGCGAGGCCCAATGTCACTAACATTCTACTGAACCTTAATATGAAATAAATAAATGTTGTATTTTTGTATTTTATCTGTTTTCAAATCATGAGAGAATCAGATTTAATTTGATCAAAACCACGAATGATAAAAATAAATAGACAACAGGATACTAAAATGTTCACCACCACCCCAAAATTTTTACGGGACCGATTTTCAAAACGCGGAAACTTATCAACTTATTTTTAAAGATACTACAAAATTTACTATCCTCACTTGCTAAAAAATTAAAAGTCTCAATACTCATTTAGTCCCTGCGCGGGATTAGATCCCGCAACCTCGTTGGCTAGAGACGAACATTATACGCTCTATAGGACGGTCAACAATATCTAACGCAGTGACCGCAACGAGAGTGAACCAACATTCTCTCTGTAACACAACCTACTCGTACAAAAAAGTTAATTAAAATCGATCCAGCCGAGACAGATGTTTAATTCATTTGTATTGTTAGCCCTTATACCTGCTGTGTGGAAACCGGCCTGTTTATCTCATGTGGTGAAGACTGAAGACGTTGAGTTAAACAATGTATTTTTTTTATGTTTAAGTAATATTTGTAACTACAGATCAGCGATGTTGATATCGTTTGGAACAAGATGGCGCTGTTTATATGTGTGAAAATATTATTATAATTATTATTGTTTGTTTTATATGTTCATTCACTAATTTCTTAATTAATTAACATCTAACTACACCTAGATATAAATAAACGCTTTAGTTACGTATATAAACCAGTTAACTGTAAACCACAATCGGAATTAACATTTTAAAATCACTACAATGTTGCTGATGAAAGATGACTGGCGGCCATCTTGTGTGTCATCGTGACTAACGAAATGGCGGCAAGTGAAAGCGTTTCAACTTTCCGCAGTTATATGCAAACTGGAGTTGATTAGCGCTCACGACAGTGCTAACCGAAGGTGTAGGCAGAGGCGAATATCAGTCATCCACCATTCATTTTCCACGTAATACATAGAGGGCGATTCTATTGCATTTTGTTTCCCGATAGCTATAGTCTGCCTGTCTTCAAGTCACGTGTGAATCGGTATTAATTGGGTAAGCGCTTTCCATCGCAGACTACATCATTGCTTAACAATTGACACATTGTGGTCAAGCGCAATATAAATTTTAAAAAGTACCAGTTTCATTAATATCGAGCAGCGGTGATGAAATAATTCACACAAAGATGTGTGACCACGATCGGGGATCGAACCTGCGACCTGGTAGTAGGTAATAAATTCTAGTTCAGTATGTAAACTGTAAAACGGCATAGTAACCGCGTCGTCACCGTGACGGTCGTCATTCACCACCTACTACAGTCACTATGCATCAGCCATTTTGAGTTTCTCTTATTTGAGTGTAGCATCTATAGTATTTGTACTATGCGTTTCAAATAAGAATAGGATTGAAAATCCGCCATCTTGAACTGGAATACGCAACAGCTTCACATTTTTTAGTACAGTGAGCAAAAATATTTGTTTGATATTATAATCACATCTAGATAAAAAAAAACTAAAAATGCGTATATCTTATTGCCTTTTGAGTAAGATTGGACATTTGGAGTCGAATATTTAGATACAAACATATTTTATTAACTTCCGACGGCAAGAAGCGGTGTTATAAGTTAGAACGTGTGTTTTTATGCGTGTATACGAATTTGTGTACAAGTTAAATAATATTTTGTAAAAAATATTTTTTTATTCATTTTAATTCAATTATTTCAAATTGCAATTCAATTACTAAAGTAAAAAAAAATATATATATTTCATTTTTATTATTTTATAAGAAAGTATTTTCACCTCTCGTAATTTGCTGTGCCCTAAAGGGTCCATAATTGTGACATATTACTTTGTATCATTTATACTATCAACCCAAAACATTGTGGAAAAAGCAAATAAAGTATTGAGTATTGAGTAAATTCACTTAGATTTGTAGCTGCATTGTAACTACATACTTGTTTAAAGTTTTCACATAAACCACTATTCCATTGATTTCAAAATAATATTATTATTTATGGTTTGCCATTTTTTGCTGGCGCTACTTTTGTTTGGTTTTTGGTATGAAGTTAGCCGCGAATCCAGTCCTATTCTTATTTGAAACGCATAGTATTAAACACCGCTATTTACGAAAGTTGAAACGGCTGAACGGTTTCAGATGAAATGTTACACACATCTATACTAACCGACTTCTGAAAAAGATGGAGGTGATTCTATGCTCGGTTTTAATGCTAATACACTTATTAATTACAGCAATTTTTATACGGCTTTATTTAGCTTGCCCTGTTTGTCTTGTGTCTAGGTGAAATTATCTATATTCAAGTAGGTACTTATGTATTTACAAAAGAAAAGTATTATATGAAGTATATTACCAGTTATCTGGTTTCCATTACATAGTACAAGCTCTGCTTAGTTTGGGATCAGATAACCGTGTGTGTTAATGACCCACTATATTATTATTATTAAATCTATGCACACAAAGATGTGTTGACACGACCGGGAATCGAACCCGCGACCTTATATATTAAAGGCGAGGTTGATATCGTTGCGCCGCCACTTTTCTCTCGCTATTAATCTAAACAATATTTCACAATATAGCAATAAAAATGCAATACAATAAAGATTAAAATCAAATTTTCTTAGCAACAATATTTGAATCGAAAATCAAAGTTATTATTGTAGTAACAATGGAGAAAATATTAAATAAATATAAAATAATTGTATTTTTAGTGACTTTAAATCATGTTTGGGCCCAAGACACAGGAACATCTGGTAAGAGAATGACCAATATAATTCTTTTTGCAACAACAACACAAAACCGACTTCAATTGTAGGTACCTAGAATTATGCGTTTAGGGCAATTGCACTAATAATTTTGGAAGGCTGCGCGCTTAGCGTAAACAATGACGCTTCTTTCGACAAAGCTCAATAACTTCTGGTCAGATCTTGATCAAATTTAAATGGGACCACACGGAAGCATTTACTTGCCAACAAAAAAAGAATCATAAAACATACAGTCGAATTGAGAACCTCCTTCTTTTTGAAGTCGGTTGAAAAGAAATTTCAGATACACAAAGTAAACTAAAACGCAACTTAAATATTAATGTCTGGAGGTAGTCAGTAATAATTGTGATTAATATTTTAAGACGTCAAATACCTCAGTCCACCCGTGAAAATGAAGTCTGAAAAGACTTTGAAACGTCGGGATCTAAAATCTAAAATAACCCGCGATAAAATCCGTTAAAAAGTAGTTTTATATCAATGTGTGATATTCGCGTAAATCTAAGACAATACTATACACAAAGTAGATTGGGCTATAGTTACTGTGCCCAGGTGGCAGCGGATTTCATTACCGTCCCGGACAATCTTTGTGTAACAACAAAGATTGGTTTCCGTGTCTGGTTATTTAAGAGAGAGCATGTTAAGATGTCCGTCCCGGTTGTCATTTAAAAACACCTATGGCACTCGTTAAAGGTCATAAGCCTAATATAATCTGACATCTAGTCTATCCATGTCAGTTACTTGTTCCTTACGGGTTCCGAGGTCTAATAGCATTGGCGAATATTTCTAAACCAAATTCAGTCAAATCGGTTGAGCCATTCTTGAGTTTTTGACAGACAGAGAGAGAGAGAGATTCAAAGAACTTATTGTAAAAATCGCCGATACGATTCATTATTCAAAGAATTAAAAAAGATAATGGGTGGGTCGAAATTGTTGCTCCTTTATGGGTTCTTACTAAGTATACGGAGCCTCATTCAACTGCCACCTTCTCACCGAGAATCAATCGTAATCACGGGTGAATCGGTATACTAGGCTGGCGCGTTCCATCGTAGACTACAGAACTGCATAACATAGGCAAGAATAAAAATAAAAATTATTAATACACTAGCGGCCGCCCGCGACTTCGTCCGCGTGGATTTCGGTCTTTTTCGCAATAAAAGGCAGCCTATGTTCTTTCTCAGGGTCTAAAGATTGTCTGTGCCAAGTTTCATCAAAATGGGTTGAGAGGTTTAAGCGGGAAAGCGTAACAGACAGACAGAGTTACTTTCGCATTTATAATATTAGTAGGGATTCCGTTGCATAAACCCTTGCATGAAAAGAGTTTTTCATAGGTATTCCAACAAATATTTTTTTGTCTGTTAGTTTACTCAAATGGAATTAGTTGGCCAATTAAGGTAACGATATGTGGAATTCCTACGGTCTAATTCATAAAAATATTAAATGACTCTGTAGTTAAAATGGCTTTGTCTCTTTCGTACTAGTATAAATATCACAATGACAAACAAAGACAAATAGATTTATAAACCTATTTTAGCTGTAATGAGCTTCTCAGACGTTTATGAATACGGGGAATTGTATGTAACTGACAAAAATTCTTGGAATTAAGTCGCTCTAATACAACACATAGAACAAAATGTAATACTATATATATAATATTCGATTCATAAAAGAGTTTTCTGGCAATTCTTAGTCAGTAGTTGTCACAGCATTCAATGGACGGTAGGAAAAGAAATTGGACATTTTCAATCATAATTTCATTCTCAAAATAAATATATTATTTTTGACTTTGACTGTCCAAAACTGTCTGTACACCGCTACACATCAAGCTACACAAATCCTGTATAAGCTGACCTCTCGCTGTAGGAAAAGCCTATACAATGCGAGATCAGCTTATACTGGAATAATATAACTTGTTGGTACAATAAAGAATTAAGAAAAAAATTGCAGAGTTCCCAACGAAAGTGCTACCTACAGAAACTTCTTCAACCCTCCAAAAGTCAAGGAACCCTGGTGTTGGTCAGCAAAACCCACTATTTGCTGGATTTGGCGTGGCACTTGGGAGGTTACTGATTCCAGCATTAATAAGTGCACTATCGGGCACCAAAGGTTACGATTTGACTGAAAGCGAAATAGTCAAATTCAAATTATGGCCGAACGGATTGATTCCTTATTACATTGACACGGTTTCATTCGAAGGTACGTCGACAGTAGAAAACTATACTTAAGACATGTTTAAAAAAAATAGGGACTCCAGATTGAAGTGATAACTGAGAACTCACGAGATTTCACCCATCCGAAAAGCGTCTAAAGAACACAACACACGGCTGCTGCGCATGCACTAGTCATGAGCATGTCGGTGACGCAAATCCATAGGATTTTTCCCCCACTAAGAAGTTCCTGACCAACGCGGCTAATGAAGTTTTTACTTCGAAATATGACAAAAAACGAACCGCCTTTTGAAATACGAACTCAAGACTAAAAATAAATTGACATCTGTCAATTGTAGTCGGTGGCGTTTCCCACAAATCTATCGATTCAGCACGAACTTAAATAACAGATGTAAATAATAATAATAATTATATTCCAGGACATTAAACCACACGGTTATCTGGTCCCAAGCTAAGCAGAGCTTAAGTTATGGAAACCAGACAGCCAATATACCATACATATACCACTTTTCTTTTGTAAATACATAAGTACTTAAAACAAATAATTACACCCAGTCTCGAGACAAACAAACACGTTCAATTCGTAGTGTTCATCACACATGTCTGTCTCGGGTGGGAATCGAACCCAAGAGCTGCGGCGTGAAAAGCCTTCTTACCGACCACGCCACCGGCCCGTCAAAATTTATAAGAAATGTATAAAAATTAAAAAAAAAACATTATTTCTTAGTTATGAAAATAGGTTTTGCACATTTTTTTGTGGTGCGCCCCAAACTATTATCATCCGCTAGGATACATGCTGCTACTTCCTAATTAGTAATAGCAAAAAATAACATCAAAAAATTATAAAGACTTAACAAAATATTGAAATTAAGAGCCTGAACGCACTAGCGGTTGACTAGAATGCGGTGCGCCGCATGCGGCTGGACGCTTTTCGATTTTTTGGGTATATGAAACCACATGATCACAACACACCGACATGCCGCCAACCAAGTTGAATGATGAGGCTCTAAGAAACTATTAATCTTTCAGACAAGGATATTCGTGCTAGAATTCATAAATTTCTTGATGAAGTCAATGGAGTTACAAGGCTAAGGTTTGTGGAGCTCCTAAGACCACCTACAGACGAAAAGACGAGGTGGGTCATGTTCCTCAACCGTCGAGGACAACAAGATTGTGGTAATCATTCCATCAAAAAGTTTACCAATGAAGGGGTGCAGGTACTTGTTGATTTGCATAGACAGATGTAGGTAGAGACTATCATGGTGAACATCATCCACATTTAGCCGGTTGTTTAGGTTCCACACGTGTTATGGATAATAATAATATAGTGGGACATTAACACACGCGGACATCTGATCCCAAACTAAGCAGAGCTTGTACTATAGAAACCAGATAACTGGTAATATACTACATATAATACTTTTCTTTTGTAAATACATACTTAAATATAGATAATGACACCCAGACACAAGACAAACAGACATATTTAAACAACTGTTTGCCTCGGGTGGGAACCGAACCCACGACCTGGCGTGAAAAGCAAGTATCTTACCGACCACGCCACCGGCCCGTCAGCAGCCTATTACCGTTTACTGGGCTCAATTCAAGCTACTATTAAAATTTTCTTTTACACAGCTATCTGCTCCCAAGCTAAGCAGAGCTGGTATTATGGAAACCAGATAACATGTCACAGATGTCTACGTCGGGTGGGAATCTTTTTATTTTTTTATTCTAGAATAGGCTGGCGCTTGACTACAACTTAGGTACCTGATTTTAAGCAATGACGTAGTCTACGATGGGACGCGCCAGCCCAATGTACCGATTCAGTCGTGATTACGAATGACTTCGGTGAGAAGGTGGTGAATCTATTTCCACTAAGCGACAGGTGGACCGCGGCTGCTAGCAGGTAGCCTTATAGCGACTGCGTGCGAGTCTTGTCGCTCAACCAGCTCATTTTAAAATGAATGGCGACTACTCGAGTCGAATGTTGTTTTGCAGTCGTAGGGACTGACGCGTCAATGCAAATTAGTAAAAGTATGACTGTCTGAATAATTATAAATCAGGCGCGGCCAACCGCCCGCGACTAGCCGCTTAGTGGGATAAGGTCGTTAGTGAATACACATTCACTAAAGTCTTTTTGCAGGACTTGAAAACCTCGCGTCTTAAGCAAACACGCGTACCACTCGACCATTCGACCAATAGGTTGAACTAATTGTTTTTGTTTTTTTTTCTACAGAGTGTTGTATTAGGATACGACTGCATGAGTACAGGGGGTGACCTCGCTGAAGCTGTATTAGCCATAGCTGGAGTCCCTCCACAACACAACGCACCCAATCGAGATGAATATATCAAAATAAAGGATGAAAATATTTTGCCAGGTACTTAATAAGGGCGCATTACACTTGGTCACTAGCCCGAATTCGGTTGCACGAAAGACGTAGCTCGAATTCCATCACCTAAAGGTTCAATTAAATTGGGTTCTACGCCCGAAACTTAAGTTGTACTAAATTGTTCGAATACGGGCATACTCAGATTCGTTTATATGGGTATACTAGCTTTCGCCCACGGCTTCGCCCACGTGGCACTGTTAATCCAGACTATAATCTATTTCTGTGCCAAATTTTATTCAATTCCGTCAAGTAGCATTTGCGTGAAAGTCCGTCCGTCCACACATACGACCATACGTCCACACATATTTACAAACTTTCGCGTTTATAATATTAGTAGGATTTACGCTTACAGTCACAATCATTAAAATCTTATAAGACTCTAAGCCTCTATAGTTAAAATGAATTATGTCTCATCTTGGCATTTATACTAGATAAATAAGCCAAGATGACAGACATAAACAATCAATTTATAAACATATTTTAGCTATTAAACTAATAAGACGTTTATGAATTAGGGATTGGTCGTTTGTCCGAATTCGGTAATCGAAATTCGTCATAAGACAAAAGGCTACACCTGACATTTTTTTCGTGAATAAATTAAATACACTGTCGCAATCAATGCTGATAATCAATCCAATAATATTTGTAACCAAATTATTAAAACAATATGTCAGGTCCGTCCTATTTCTTATAACGGTAGTATAGTCTACAACACAATCTGAACCAGAAACTTTTAATATTAAAGACAACCTGACAATCGCTGATGTGATACCAAATTTGATTTCCATATGTAAGTATGACACTTTGATAAAAATTAAACATTACAAAACACAATTATTTTAATTTTACTTTAAAAGTGGTTAAAACTTTCTTCAAATTTCGGTTTAGTGATCATTTAGGTATTTCTGAAAATTGTTCCCTTGAAGAGAAAGTCAACTTACAACAATTTACTGCTAAACCTAGGTAAGTGACTCATTAATAATCATTTCAGATAAGAAAATTTTTTTCGAGAAGCTTGGTGACAAGGATTGGTTGTTCCACAATGTGCCGTACGATTACCAGAGTGCTGGACATTTCCACTCGCACAGATATTCTAGAAACGGCAAACCTACTATAGAAGGCAAGGTAAGACAGACAAGCGGCTTTTATAAGCTCCTAGAACCACAATTATCCCACCTCTGGTACTCTAAGAGCGCAAACCCACTAGAATCCTAACATTTTTTTGAGGACTGAGTCACCTTTGGTCTCGATCCCCACACTTGGTACCCGGGTAGTATAAATCAGGTGACAATAAACTGGCAACAACTGGTAATAACTGGTAGTAGGCTTCCTTGACTTGTTCCGGTTCGATGTCTGGTGACCACATTTTAAGAAGGTGTGTTGGAATGGAGTTGCAATAGCGGAATTGGGGTGGTGTAACAAGAGCCAAAAGAAACAACGGGATATTCTGCTCTTTAAAATCAATCTCGGGATATGAATTATTACTAGTATTATTTTAAATTTTAAATTTAATTTGATATATTTTTCATTAATTTATGTTAAATAATATGGACTAAGTGTCTGAAATAAATAATTTATTATTATTATTATATGAAGTATTGCCACTTTAATCTTACGCTATTTACCTAAAATCAGTGCAGGTACATAAAAACTGTACCTAATTCCACCCTTTGTTTATTAAAACTTTAAACGTCCTTATGCAAAATGTTTTAATTTCCTTGTGTGTTTTAATTGCTTGTGCTTTATATGTGCTGTTAAAAACGTAAATAATAATATTTGGGACTGAAATCGGACGTCAAGGAGACGATTTTTTAAAATAAATAATTTTTGCCAAAATCAAATAAAAACAGTTCTTTACTGGAAATACTTAGATATTTCATATCAGTAGGTGCTTTATCGAAGACTCTTGCACTGAGATAAACTCTCACTACTAACTCACTAACTACCATAGCAAAATTTCCCTTAGTGCGTAAGTACCTGATCCTTGCGTAGTGACCAGGGGGCACGGACGTGTGGAGCTAGTTCATACTGACCTATATATGAGCCACGGGACGTTAAACGTGTCAAGGATAATGCACTAAATGTATGCTTTAAATTCCAGTCGAACGACCTAACAATCGGAGACAACACTAAACTAAGCTACTACGACCTATTAAAACTCAACATGCTTTACAATTTCATCACCCACGACTCATATTACAATAAACCGAAATGCGAAAAGGTTTTCAAAAAGAATCTAAAATACAATAAATACGATAACCGTAGCAAATTACCAGTACCATACGCTCTCTTCGTAGATCCTCTAGATAAACCTTCACAGTATACAGGTGTAAATATCACTGTTTACAATACAGATATTAAAAAAGTTATTGCAGATCCTAAAAAGGATAACACAGAAGAAAAAGCAGTGAATACAGATAACAAAAAAGGTACAAATGATCAGGAAAGTGTATACGATGATGAAACTGATGATGACAAACTAAAACCGCCTACAAGTGGTAAGTATCTACCGTTGGGTCGTTAGTAAGCGTGTAGCAGCTGTGGTGTGAAATATAAGGTCGCGGGTACGATTCCCGGTCGCACACACACATCCTTGTGTGAACCGTTTCATCACCGCTGCTCAATATCGGTGATGGAAAACATCGTGAGAAAACACATGTCCAAGAACTAATCATTCAAGGATATGAGATATCTACCAACTCGGACTTGGCTAGCGTGTCTGGATTTAGGCCTCAATTCTCTCAACACGTAAGATAGTTGAGAGAAGACCCGTGCTCAGCAGTGTGACACTAAATTGAGTTAAAGTGATTGGTAAGCCTGTTATTTTTTTACGCACTCTTGTATGCAAGAGTAACTGTCTGTCTGTCTGTCGCGCTTTCACGCCAAAATTACTTAACTGATTTGGATGAAATTTGGTATACCTGGATATATTCAGAGACCCGGGAAAGGACATTTTTTTTAAATCCTTAATAGGCTGGCGCTTGACTACAACTTGCCTGATGTTAAGCAATGATGTAGTCTACGATGGAACGCGCTAGCCCAGTGTACCGGTTCACTCGTGATTACGAATGATTATCGGTGAGGTGGCAGTGGAATGAGCCTCCTTAAGGTTAGCAAACCTTAAAGGATCAACAATTCCGACCCAGGACCCAATTCAGGATAGTTTTTATCCGACTGCGCAAAAAGAGGTTGATAGTTTAGCGCGATAACCGACATAAGCGCGGGCTGTAAGCTAGTAATAAATAAGCAGTCCTTTAAGTCCATTGAAGTCGTGTTTTTCATTTATAACTGCTTTTTCTTCTACTAACAATGGCCTCTGCAGAAATTACTCCGCAATTTTTCAATGTTTCAAGTTAAAATAAGTATACAAGCTTTTAAAAGATTAATAGTAAAAAAAGACTAAAAACACTGCGTCGTTCTAAGACGCCATTTTTATAATTCAATTCCGAAATGTCAGAGGTTTAAAAAATGTCAAATTCACCCTTTTTCCCTCATTACTCATGACATACGTGTTTTGTTTTCAGTGGGCGGCATACAAAAGTTGAGTGCGCCTATCACACTTCTATCGAACGTCAACCAACGTATTCTTTTAAACGATAAGAAGAGAAATAAGAAAGATAAAAATTTGGTTGTAGACAAAATGTCTGTAGACTTGACAGCTTTAAATGATAATGATAGTGATAAAAAATAAAAAGACAATACCTAAGTATAGTTTCTTTTATTTTCATTTTTAGCCACTTTTAAAAGAGGTAGTATGTACATGGGAGGAATTCCCAATGACCGACCATATTCCCATCTGCGGGGCTAACTGGGATTTTTTGGGCAGCGTGTTCACTTAATAACCGCGAGGTCTCGGCTTCGATTCCCGGTTCTAAGTCGTTTTTGTGCACTTGTTAGGAATTTTCCCAATTTTCCCATCGGATTCCAATTGGTAGGGTAGAGCAGCGATTTTTTTCGGTCGATGAAAACACCGAAGGGGAAGGTACCGTCCACGTTGCAGAATACACAGCTTGTAATAACTGTGGGCTGTGTTCCTGTGTGTGAGTAAGGTAGACAGTGACTGTGTAGGTACCGTCCACCTTACAGAATACACAGCGTGTAATAACTGTTGGTTGTGTTCCTGAATGTGGGTAAGGTAGACAGAGACATCTAAACGGTCCGTAACACACGAATTCGCAGGCTATGCGGGCTGTATGCTTGTAAAAAAAAATGTTTGACGTGATAACCCTTTTTTAGGTCCCACTGCTGGGCACGGGTCTTCTCTCAACTATCTTACGAGTTGTGAGAGTACTATAGGCCGACCGTTTAACTCGCGTATCGCCTATCGCCAAGATTCTGACTCCTCAAGCTGCACAGACAGTGATGATGATTCAAGCGATATGGATATTAGTGACGAATAGTCTTACATTACTTTTATCTGTGGTTAAATAGTTCTTTATGGGATTTAATTAATGTTTTATGACTTTGTACCTCAGATGGCGATACGCGAGTTAAACGGTCGGCCTATAATAGTCTTACGAGCGATGCTTTCGATAATTGAAAAAAGGGACTCATACATTTTCCCGCCAAAACTATAACGTTCCTACTAAACTTTTTTTGTAACCAATTTAATTTTTTTTTCTAAAAGCCACAATTTGACAAATTGCTTATCTTAAAAGCCTGTAGACATCTTTTTTTTTAAAGCCGACTACTGAAATGCAATTAGTGATGGAAAAAAAAGGTTTAAACCCTTTTTTGTTGTCTTTTGTCTATGGTTTGAGTGTTAATAGTTTTTTTTTGTCTGTGGTCGAGGTGTAAAGATGGTATTGTAGTTTATGGTCACTAAGGTAGTGCCATAAATGTAAAAATAAATACAATAATTTGGGAATTTACACTTAATAAGACAAGCTGAAGATTAGCAAAACTGTTTTTAAACCATAGACAATAATAGGGGAGGTCTGTGTATCTGCTTGACGCGTGTGTTTGTTGCCACGTAGCGCCTAACCGTTATTTTTTTAATCGAAAGCCGACGTGATCTATATGTTCTTAGCTAAAATATATTTCTAATTTAGTAATACCTACAGGTACTAGTGTTTCAGATTCTGTAGACTGGCATAATGCCCAACAGATAAACTGTCACCATAGATCACAGACACCTGCAACACCAGAGGCATCACTTTGCCTACTTTAGAAACCTTAAAGTTTTATTTCAAGGAAAGATTTTTTAAATTTCTTTTTAATGTTTTTACCTCTGCTTACACCTTCGGGTAATATTAATTATTCCGAAAATATATGTGCATTTTTCAGACACTTTTTAAAATTTAAGTTAGCAGCGGTGGCGCAGAGGTACTAGCCTCGCCTTTTTAAAAAAAAAGCCTACTGAGTTTTTTGGCAGTGTTTCTCAGTAGTTGCCAGTCATTCACTGCACGGTAGGAAAAGAAATTGGACTATTTTTAAAAAGACTCGCGTCTCAAAAAAAATAAAGCATATTTTCATTTTCATTTTCAGATAGGTATATGTGGTCGCGGGTTCGATCGATTCCCAGTCGCGCCCACACATCTTTGTGTGAATTATTACATCGCCGCTGCTGGATAGTTATCTAGATAACTAGACAACTGGTATTATACTATAGTATTGTCTTAGATTTACGCGAATATCACACATTAAAATAAAATTACTTTTCACTGGTGGACTGTCCACCCGTGAACATGAAGTCTGTGAAGACTTTGAAACGTCGGGATCTAAAATCTAAAATAAATCGCGATAAAATCCGTTAAAAAAGTAGTTTTATTTCAATGGTATTATACTACTTGAAATACTTTTCTTTTGTAAATACATACTTAGATATAGATATGTAATTACACTCAGACTCACGACAAACAGATTACTTAAATATAATATGTAGTATTTTTTTATCCTTCCGCTTGACCACAGCTTTCCTGGTGTGAAGCAACGATGCAGTCTACGATGGAACGCGCTTACCCAGTAAATACCGATTCACTCGTGACTTGAAGACCGACAGATTATAGGTATCGGGTAACATAGATGCCGGCAGCGAATTCCACAACTTTCTATACTCATATAGGTAAGTACTTACTCTTATATTAACAAAAAATAACCGCAAATATATGACGGATAATATAAATCCGTTAAACTAACAAAAAAGCATGGTCTTTCGTAATAATAACCACCCTCTTTTTGATGTCGGTGTAACATTTTATAAACCTTCGAACAGAATTCACATTCAGGTATACCTACGTATCAGTCTAAAACAAAATCTTTATTAGGTATTTTAATATTACATAAAAATCAACTTTATTCATACAACAAAAGATTCAAATTCCATCGTTCGTATTAAGGAGTTAGGGCTGTATGGAATCAATGTGAATTTTATTGATCGAATTTGAACTGGCCAATCAGAGGCCTCGGTTACACAAGATGGCGGGTAGGGTAAGTCTCCCTTATGCTGTATTACCCATCTAATTTATTACCTTTGTTCGGTCGACATTAATCTTTTTCTTACATTTATTAATGGCTGGCTCTTATTTTAATGAAGCGACGCCATTTTGTTTGGTGGTTTTTATGTTATTGATTTTGTTTTGGGAATAAATAAGTATTTGGAAATTTTGGAATGATAAAACAAAAAGGTTTTAAACAGGCATCACACAGAAATCTAGATCTGTTAATAAAAGTCAGTGCTGATATTCCACTAATCTCTGTTTTCGTCCTAAGTACAATCTAATTTACGATTCAGCATAGACTGTAAATTACACACATGTAATATAAATACGGGGGTTAATCTCTTTCTAACTAGTATAAATGTCAAGATGTCAGACAAAGACAAAAAAATTATAAACCTACTAGCGGCCCATCCCAGCTTCGCCCGGGTAGCTTCAGCCCACTCAACAATTAACAAAAAATGTGATAAATAAAGAATCGCTCAACCGATTTTGTGCAAACTTCACATAAACCATCTACTAAATACATACTCCGAACAATGCCTAAACATTTGGTTTGAATAGGTAAGCCCGTTTTTGAGTTATAAAATTACTACGAAAAGTGGCATTGATTTTTATTGCACCCTTTACACCCCATAAAGAAACTATATGCCAAATTTAGAGTTGCCAGACCCAGCGGTATGGGCTCTGCGTTGATATATCAGTCAGTCAGTTTCTTCTTTTATATATTTAAGATAGATGAGCTAAAAAAAGGTTTATTAATACTATGTAAGATCTTTGTCTCAGAAACTGTATTTTTGCTCGACTCAGGTGTCAAATCGGGACCTCGCTTACCAGTTACCAAAGCGGTAGTCACCAAAATAGTATAGTTACCAATGACTTGCTTTTAAAAGTCTTTGTAATGCTTATTTTCAATTATCATCGTGTAGACGCAGTTTTAGGAGAAACCCTTTAATATGTAGAGCAAAGTGCATAGTGATTTACTGTTTAGTGCAATTGCACTATAGAATAGACAGTCTAAGTCTTAGACTGTCTATAAAACATCTGTCTGGTTATAAAAATATTTTTTTTACGTTAGTCTAAACTCTAAGAAAAAAAATATTTGACTCGAAACGGGGCATTTGTCAATTTTGTTCACTGAACAGGTAGTCAATGAAAAACAATAGCGCAGCGGTATCGGTATCGCCTTTGAAAAATTATAATGAAACATAAGGTCGCGGCTTCGATTCCCGGTCGTACCCCGGAAGTTTGTGTGAATTGTTTCATCGCCGCTTCTCTCAGTGAAGGTATCATCGTGAGTAAACCGGCATGTTTAAGAACTAATTCGAGGACATGTGACATCCACCTACACGCACTTGGCCAGCGTGTATGGATTGAGGCCAAAACTCTCTCAACTCGTAAGATAGTTGCCCGTGCCCAGGAGTGGGGCACTAAATAGGGTTGAAGTGGGAAGAATAAAATTCAAGGCTCATTTTATTATATGCACCTTAGTCATTAACATTAAATTTGTCAATTTTCGCACGCTTTCCGAAAATATGACAATTTTGCCTTCTAAACTTCCTATTGGGAACACTGGACCTTCGGTCATGTTAAGTATTTATCGATTACGCCAAAGAAGTATTATTATTATTCAAACGGGTCTTCTCTCAACTATCTTACGAGTTGATAGAAGACCCGTGCCCAGAAGTGGGATAAAAAGGGTTGAAGTGAATGCTGTAACTCAGCTTGAAATTTCTACGTTTTATGCTGAAGAAACGCATCACGAAGTCTGCAGTATGTTAACATAGGTACCCGGACGGGCCGGTGGTGTGTTTGGTAAGATACTTGCTATTCACGCCACAGGTCATGGGTTCGATTCTCACCCGCGACAAACATTTGTGTGATGAACATGTCTGTTTGAATCGAGTCTGGGTGTAAATATCTGTATATATTTACAAAACAAAAGCATTATATGTATAGTATATACCTATTATCTGGTTTCCATATCACAAGCTCTGCTTAGCTTGGGACCAGATGACCATATGTGTTAATGTCCGAGAATATTTATAAGTTACTAGCAAACTCGGCGAACTCCGTTTCGCCACCAGATGGCTTCGTTTTATGTAACATTTTCCCGTTTTTCTGTTAAATTTTCTTTGCTATAAACCTCACGCAGCCCGAGACCTTTCCAACGAATGCAAAACCGTGGAAATCGGTTGGTGCGTTCTGGAGTTATAGCGTCAGGAAGGAAAACCCGACTTATTTTTATATAGTAAAAAAAAGAAGATTATACTCAAAGAGGCCCCATCTATTACCTGAGATTTAATAACACACATGTACTCGTTGAAGGAATTTCCTACAAAGGAATAGGTGGCTAATGAATTTAAAAAAATTCCAAATTTCTACACAGAAAATGGTTGGAACATACCACTATTGCTTACTGGGACTCAATGGGGCTCTCTTACTTGTACCAAAACCACTGCGAGCTCAGTTTGCTTAAATCGACCGCAACTTTATATAATGTTTCGTAATAGGCATTTTTGGTACCTAATTAATAAATTGGGACATTAAATACCTCAGTCCCCCGTGACCATGAAGTCTGAAAGCATTTTAAAACGTAATGATATAAATCTAAAATAATCCGCGATAAAATCCATTATAAAGTAGTTTTATTTCAATGTGTGTATGATATTCGCGTAAATTTAAGAAATTACGATGTGAGTGTGTTTGAAAATGCATCAGTACAAACAGACAACATCGCTGCGCTGAATCCAGCGTCTCTCAGACAAATTATCACAATCTTATTCCCCCATCCCCGTTCTTCCATCGGACAAGTAGAGGTACCTACGGCTATGCGCCACCGTTATATGGCGGAAATTCCAAGGGTACGCACAAAGCGCTTTGCCTCCACTTTCATTGTGCGAACTGCCAAATTGTGGAATTCGCTGCCGGCATCTATGTTTCCCGATAGCTATAATCTGCCGGTCTTCAAGTCACGAGTGAATTGGTATTTACTGGGTAAGCGCGTTCCATCGTAGACTGCATTATTGCTTCGCATCAGGCTAGCTGTGGTCAAGCGCAAGCCTATTTTAAGATTAAAAAATTACAACGTAGAATTCACCATCGAAATGTCACGTGATAATCTTATGTCAATCCCCTACATTTTGTTCTATTCATTCTTTCGATATCGCTTCGCTATGTAATTTGTCAAGAGGCCCTGATTCCGAAATACTTATGTCGCAAACTTCATGCCTCACATAATATTGAAGTGAAAACTTCTTTTTTAATCCTATAATTGGCTTGCGCTTGACCACAACTTGCCTGTTGTTAAGCAATGTTGTAGTCTACGATGAAACGCGAAGAACTAATAATAAATCTTCAGCCACGTTGAACACTTTGAACGTTGAACACGTTCGTGTCCTGTGTTCGTTATACGATTTTTGTATCGGTGAAACCTCAGTGAAGTTAACAGTTTTCATTTCTACTTCACTTTTTAAACTTTGAGAACCATAACACAAGTTTGAGAGCCTCACAAAATAATCCATATATACTTATAAATAATAACGTACCCTAGGGGATTGAGACGTCTCGCTGTACATTAATCATAACAACAATGAGTGAACTCAGAGCATACGGTTGTATAGGACGCTTATATGCGTTTTTGAGATTTCTTTGAATATAATATCATTATTAACAGATGTGAGATTTAATTGTATTTGTTACTTACCCTTGCTATGCTACCGGTGCAATAATAATCTAAAACTAGCTAGGTAAGTACGTATGAGGCCATTTCTTAAATTGGTTGCAAACCGCTGTTCGTTTTTTTCTCATTCTATACCTAGTAGGCTCGTGCTTGACCACAACTTGCCTGTTGTTAAGCAATGATGTGGTTTACGATGGAACGCGTCTACCCAATAAATACCGATTCACTCGTGACTTGAAGACAGGCAGATTATAGCTATCGGGACACAGAGATATGAGGTTTGTTTGTCTTAATATCTTCTATACTACAAAAATAAATCACTAAATGTGATGCTAAGCTCAAATCTCGAGAACGGCTAAAACGATTTCGTTAATGCTTTTTTATGATATTCATTAAAGCACGAGGATGGTTCTGAGAGGTTTATGCAGAGATAAATTTAAAAAACCAAACACCTCCGAAACTGCTTGACCGATTTTTATGAAATACTAGCGGACCCCGCAGACGTCGTCGTGCCCGGTAAAGCAGTGCCACCTACCGGGTCCGAAAATAGATTACGACCGATTCTCATACCTATCAAATAAAGATATAAAACTCCATAGAAATTGGTCAAACCATCGGGACCATCCTTGTACATCAAGGAATATTCTATAATTTAGAGGAGAATTAGCGAAATCGGTCCAGCCGTTTACGCGTGATGGCATGACCAAGGGAAATAGGGATTCATTTATATTTAAATAGATTATATCAATAACATGAGGAGCCGGTAGGTGGCACTGCTGTACCGGACAGGACGACGTCTGCGGGGTCCACTAGTAAGTAATAAAACAACTATTCGTATATTATCTTATTAATGGGGCTGGTAGACCCAGAGCACTTCGACCCAGTAGGATGTTTTGTGCCTCCCCTTGATACTATGAAGCCGAAAAAGCCATTTTCATGTTTTCTTGCGCAGTACAGCTTGTCCGCCGCTATTTGTCAGCGACATATGAGGCCGTGTTCATCAAGAGTAGGGCTGTCCATTCCTGATACATTCATTTGTTTAAGATAAACGCATTTCTTTTTTATCTAAACGTCGAACAAACATTTTTGCTCACCGTATTAAAAAAGTGAAGTGAAGTGAAGTTGTCGCGCATTCCGGTCCAAGATGGCGGATTTCCAGTCGTAGGTATTCTCATTTGAAACGCATAGTAGGTAATATATTTAATTGAAACATAACTCGGTACTACAGAATCACAATACAAAGAACTTCGACTGCATTCAAAAATATACGTGTATTATAGGAATGGTGGAAAAAAAAGAAGAAAAAAGCATTAATCAGAGAACTAAGAGAACAAGGCGGCCGATGACTTGTGGAAATGTAGCGGAGATAAGCGTGAACTGAAAATAGTAGCTCGGGTTCCGTAGTAACCAAATCTACCTTCATAATAACGTCTCAAATAAAGCTTCCTCTCTCCTACCCTATTTTGTTGTGCCCTGCAGGGTCCATAATGATGTACTATGTTATATAATGTTACCATCTTATAATACTTATGGAATAGCAATAAAGATATTGAGTATTGAGTATTGAGTAATATTGTCTTAGATTTACGCGAATATCACACATTGAAAAAAACTACTTTTTAACGGATTTTATCGCGGTTTATTTTAAATCTTAGACCCTGACGTTACAAAGTTTTTTCTGACTTCATGTTAAAGGGGGGACTGAGGTATTTGACGTCCAAAAATATTAATCACAATTATTACTGACTACCTAAAACATTATTATTTAAGTTGCCTTCCGATTTAAGAAAACTGAGCTCACAAAAAATAATGAAAAAGTAGTTTCTAATAAGTAGTCTCTAATATCGCTTCTTTGCGTTGTCGTTGCTATGAGGCGATATAGTTGGGTGTAAATATCTATTATAAGTATATATTTACAAAAGAAAAGTATTATATGTATAGTATATACCAGTTATCTGATTTCCATAACACAAGCTCTGCTTAGCTTGGGACCAGATGACCCGTGTGTGTTGATGTCCCAGAATATTTATTTATTTAGTTATAAAAATCAAGCAAAATCTCGTGAATTGTTGAGACGGTTTGGCTGATAATAGTTCTAAAGTACTTGTGCTAAATTTCAACCCTTCTTAGTGTCCCACTGCTGGCCATGGGTCTTCTATCAACTATTTTACGAGAAGAGAGAGTTTAGATATAGTAGAACCTAATAAAAAAAAACATTAACATGTGTTAATTAGATTCGGTGCTAAATCTGTAGATTTGATTAGAATGGGATATTAGTAGCAATACCAAATTAATTATTTCAATTTTATTGAAGGCGGTTCATTTTCTAATAAACATTTTTATAGAATTATGTTTGAAAGATATTTACACCGCCATGATCCAATTTGAATTTGAAGACGTTTTTGTGATTTTTTATTTTAAAGATTTACCATCAACCTACGGTACCCTAAAAAGCCCGATTTCCGATATCCAAACCCGGCCGTCAGAACCCGATAACCAGAATACGTAGATCTCTCATAGCCATCTTATTGTTGTATATTGTCTCAATATTAGTTAAAAAGGTGAGGGATCAGAGGTCACCTTAAACTGGACAATTGCTAACTCATTATTTTAGAAGCTTATAGGGTTGGCACGCAAATATCTACACTACTATATTATATTACTAATTGTCACAGCGAATTTCGTATCGTGTATTAAAATTGTTAAATTACTCATATCGCTTTTAAAAAATACGGGTAGGTGGTAATTTTTAACATGATAAAATAAAACTAAAAATTTATCCAATAAAAATAAAATAAAAATTTGAGTTTGACCACCCTTATCATTTAGGCATATGAAAAATAGATTTCGATCTATTAAAAACGCTAAAGTTTGTAAGAATGTATGGAAATATGTTTGTAACTCTTTCACGCAAAAACAATTAAACGGAATCGGATGACATTTGGCACAGAGATAGATTATAGTCTGATAGAAAATAGACAATATGTTAAATAGTGGCTACTTTCTATCCCAAGAAGATACACGCGGGCGAAGCCCTGGGCGGAGGGCGAGATATAAGTTATAATGACAAAACAAAAATTACAAATTATTTTACTTTTGATCTATTGTTGAAAGTTTCCAATCCATTTTATTCTATTACATCATTTTATCTATTTTATTACGTTTTCTTTTTAAGAAACATTTTGAACCAAAAAGAATGAATAAGAAAACGAATTTTGACAGGTTTAATGTAGTATTAGATTTCTTTTTGAGAATCGAATAGTTACTAAGTAAACTGTCATTTTGATAAATTTATATATTAGTGACAACCCTAGTACCTATCCTAGGGACATGTCTTTTCGGAAATTTCAAAGACGATCAACTTTTTTCGACTTTCGATTTAAGTTCGAAAACCTTTTTCGGTTCAATCCCGAATTCGTGAATTTTTCTATGAATATATTATTAAAAGTTTTATTACTTAAAATATGACTATTTTTATGGCCTCAGTGGATCAGTGGTAAGGGTGTTCGCTACATAACCGCGAGATCCCGGTTCGAGAAAAAATACTGTTCTAATATAGGTGCTTAGAAAATCTTATACGACCTCAGTAGTCGAGCGGTGTAAGCCGTCCGATTGGGCTATACTGTGCCCGGGAGGTCGCGGATTCGATTCCCGCCCCGCACAATATTTGTGTAACAACAAAGATTTGTTTCGGTGTCTGGTTGGTTGAGGGATTACTCTCCGTGCCTCGGTCCCGGTTGTTATTTAAGTCATCTATGACAATCGTTACATGTAGTCAGAAGCCAATATAATCTGACACCTGGTCTAACCATCTCGGCTACTGGTTCCCTATGGATTTCGAGGTCTGATGGCAGTCGATCGTATAATTCTGGTAGCTAGCCGCGTCAGGTTAGACTGGGAGCCGACCCCAAGAAAAATGTGAAAAAAGGCAAGGGGAATGAAAAAATTACTCAGAAAATCTTAGTTGCAGATCAAAGTTTGGAATTGTGCCGCCAATAACCTTACTTCCTATTACGTATTAGATCTTTTTATTTGACGCTTTTAGCGCTTGACTACAGCTTGCCTGATGTTAAGCAATGATGGAAGACAAACGAATTATAAACCTATTTTAGGTATAATGCGCCTGTACGACGTTTATGAATACGGGGGTTAGAGTGTGAAAGGTCTGGCGCAGGACCGACGGCTTAACGCGATCTTTAAGGCACGGAACACATAAACATACACAAATATTCTAATTAAACTTATAACATACTCTTTTTTTGGCGGTGGTTTAAAATCTTTACTTCGAAATGTCCCTAAGCCGAAACAAGCTGACTCATATGAGTAATGATTGAGTCTCTAGGGGATAGGCAGAGGTAGAAACAATACGAAACGAGGGGTTGGGGCACAAAAAAACATTCTATACAACTAATATTATAAACTAGGGTGGCGCAGCGATATCAGCCTCGCCTTTGAAATATAAGGTCGCGGGTTCGATTCCCGGTCGCACACACACACATCTTTGTTTCATCACCGCTGCTCAATATCGATGAAGGAAAACAAGGTGAAGAAACCGGCATCTAAGAACTAATCATTGCCATCGTATGTGGATTAAAGCCTAAACTCTCTCAACTATCAACGGTTGAAATGAAGAGAATATTACAAATACGAAAGTTTGTACGTGTCGGTGTTTGCTACTCATTCACATACAAACTACTGGACGGATTTTGATAAAATTTAGTACAGATATAGATTACAGTCTGGAATAGCACATAGGCTAATTTGTACCCAAATATAACGCGGGCGAAGCCGCAGGCGGTAGATAGTTTACACTAGCGTACTAGAACAAGTATTTATTTATTTGCAGGCCGGTGTCGTGGTCGGTAAGATACTTGCTTTTCACGCCGCAGGTTGTGGGTTCGATTCCCACCCGAGACAAACATTAATGATGAACATTTGTGTTTGTGTCGAGTCTGGGTGTAAATATCTACTATAAGTATATATTTACAAAAGAAAAGTATTATATGTATAGTATATACCAGTTATCTGGTTTCCATAACACAAGTTCTGCTTAGCTTGGGACCAGATGAACGTGTGTGTTAATGTCCCAGAATATTTATTTATTTATTTATTTATTTATTAAGTCGCTAAGCAATGAGAATGATTGATCGCTGATTATAGCAACCAAGCATCAGTTTTAAAATAAGCTACGCCTTTATTAAAGTCGGTTGCGGATATAGAAGGTTCTCCCCTATATAATTAAGCGTATCGCCTCCCTTATATATTCGCCCCTATTACCTAAGGGTGCCACCAACCCCTATATAAACCTACCCTAATATTTCTTCGTTTCATTGATATACAGCTATTTAATGTTGATAGAGCAGCGGTGGCGCAGCGGTACGTGCCTCGCCTTAGAAATATAAGGTCGCGGATTCGATTCCCAGTCGTCGCCACAAATTTTTATGTGATTTCTTACATCGCCGCTGCTCAATATCGATGAAGGAAAACATCGTGAGGAAACCGGCATGTCTAAGAACTAATCATTCAAGGACATGTGACATCCACCAACCTGCACTTGGCCAGCGTGTGTGGATTAGCCTAAACTCTCTCATCACGTAAGATAGTTCAGAGAAGACTCAAGCCCAACAGTGGAACACTAAAAGAAGGGTTGATTAAAATATCAAATATTAAAACTAAACAAAAATAAAAGCTTTTGTTTCAAAAATCTTAGATTAATTGTATTCCACTTTTCAAGCTCTTTCATTTGATACCCATATTGAAGGGGTTGTTATGAAAACGATAAGTCGCCATTTTGTACCGTCCGCCATATTGGTATCAAAATGGCGGCATTTATAAAATCTTGTATTGTCATCACAACTAAACGTGTATGCAAAATTTCAGCTCGATAGCTTTAGTGGAAGTGGGTGAAATATTGTTTGCAAGATTCCAGGACATATAATACACAGATACATACACGTGAAGTTATATAAAAGCTTTTAATTAAACCGATTAAAAATACCGAAGTCAAGAAAGAGTGTAATATTAATGCATATAGTTTAAAAAATCTGAAATTCAAAGCTTAACTTGTCGCCCTAAATAGGTTCGACCGCCAATTACATTTGGTCGGGACAGCCCCGAAAAAATGTTACTTACCTTAGAATGTTTTACAAAACAACAAAAAAAATCAAGAAAATTAAATGAAAACATTAATAAATGTAAATATTAATAAATGTGAACATTAATAAATGTAAACATTAATAAATGTGAACATTCATAAATGTAAACATAAATATTTACATTACGTTACATTTCCAGAGAAAAGACCGGCCTTTCAATCAATATACCTCCTAACAAAATCACCAGACACCCCCGCTCTCTTGTTACCATATAAGCTGGAAACGAAAAGCACCCGAAACGTCGTTACAAAAAACGATAGCTAACCGCAATAAAATCCGAAGTTTTATTAAATAAGTGTAGATAGCTGCTGTTAAAAGTCTTCTTTCAAAAACCTGTCAAAAAAAATTAGCTTACCTGTCTCAGTGTCCACGGTGTAGGAGAGCCCTGCCCATGGGTCATCCTAGGATAACAAAACAATTAATTAAAAAAAGATTTTTAAAGTGAAAACTTCTGTAGCCGCGTTGGGAACTTTTTGGTAGGGAACCATATGGGTTCACGTCACCGACATGCTCATGAGTGGCGCATGCGCAGCGGCAGTATGCTGTGCGCGTACGACGACATCTTCAACCGAAATCCAAAAAAGACGAAATTGACACCGACATCAAATGATATCAAATACTTATTAAATACTAGGTATATCATTTATATCTTTTTTTGCAGTCGGATAATACTATCCTTTCCCGGGTCTCGAACTATCTCCATACAAAATTAGTTCAGTATTGTAGGCGAGTAAGCAACATTTTAAAATTGGCAAGCTCCCGTAGGTATGTTCATAAATTCCCTATACTTTATCCCCTATCCTCTATAAGTACATTTCATAAAAAATATGTCTTAGTTGTCACACCGGTGAAGGTCGATTTCCTACGGCTCTTTTTCATTCAAATAACAAAGAACAAATAAAGTTTAAATTTCGAATTCTATTCATCACATTGAGTTATCAAACATGTCATTGTGTCAAAATAAAGAGTAATTTCGATCTTTAAAGCACGAAGGAATATTATTATCAACTTCGAAGAAAATCACCCTCAGAATAATTTCTCAGTCTTCGCCCGCGTAGTATAAAAAAAAAATTGGGAAAATAAAAAACACGTGTTTCATTATTTGTTTTAAGCTTTATTTATACCGAATTTGAAGTGAATCAGACTATGGACTAAACAGTTTTGGAATATTAAAATTTAAAAAAAAAACTCATTTAACACACTTTTTAATGTCCTACACCAGCGGTGAGACACTAAACAGGGTCGAAGCGATCTACTTTTTATCCCAATAAGTACCACGCGAGCGAAGCCGTGGGCGGAAGCTAGTAATAAATGAAAATGGCATTTACGTAGAAATTTTATTAGAACTGGCTACGCTCATTGTAACCTAGAAAATTTTACCCGACTGGTTAAAATGGAGTTTCTTTAAAAACCATATACTATAAAAAAGTCTTAATAAAAATAATATATTCACACAAACACACAGCGCCATCTAGTTCCGAATTAAGCAATTATATTTGCTTGTGTTGTAAGTACTAGGAACTTTTAAACTACTTATTTAGATTTAATTTTTTGAAATACATACATAATCTTAGATAAATTACATCTGTATATATATATAATTGGAATCTCGGAATCGGCTCCAACGATTTTCATAAAATTTAGTATATAGGGGGTTTCGGGGGCGATAAATCGATCTAGCTAGGAATCATTTTGAGAAAATGTCATTAAAAAAAAATACCGGTCATCCAGATATTGTAATGTATACGGAAAAAACAATCATGCTCATCCCACAAAGATTTGTCCTGAGTGGGAATCGAACCCACGACCACCGGGTTAGCAGTCAGGTTCACTAACCAGTACGCCACCACGCCACTCGTTTAACTTACCTCTTTAATTTCCTGGTTGAGCAAAGACGCCTTCACCTTTTCAATCTCAGCGTTGGCTTCGTTCTTCATCACGATCTGCTGTTCTGCCAGCTTCAGTTCCTTCTCGATTTCTTCGCCGAGGACTTTCGTTGCTTGAGGACCCTCCTGCAATACAAAAAATAATAATAATAATATCTTAGCTCCCGTATTCATAAACGTATTTTAAGCTCATTATAGCTAAAATAGGTTTATAATTCGTTTGTCTTTGTCTGTCATCTTAACATTTATACAAAGATCGGGAACAGGACCGACGGTTTTACGTCGGTATCTCTGTTTTCAGATAGCTATAATCTGTCTTCGAATGAATCAGTATTCACTGGGTAAGCGAGTTTCATCGTAGCCACATCGTCGCTTAACAACAAACAAGATTTGGTAATGCGCAAGCACATCTTAGTTATACAATTCTTCTATAAGAAATATTCATAAAATATTCTTCTATATTTGTCACCTAAGTAAGAGACTGTTTAACTGATTTAAATAATTTTAATAGGCTCCTGGATGATTCCGGAAAGTCAATAGGGTGTCGCTGCTGTCGGTATAAAATCATATTTGTCAAAATAAGACAGAACAAAGTCTGTCGGGTTGTATAACAAAGAAGAGATGTAAAACTGCACTTACCGGTTGCATCGGGTCGTCGAGCGAGAAGCCCATGTCGACGTCTTGCTTCCATAGAACCTGGATGAGGTCCATATCCTGGAGACAAGGAAACAAAGTGGTTATTATATGAAAATAATCGTACAAAGTCGTCAACAGTCCACAATTATGGTCAAACAAGTATAAAAGTACATCAAAATTCGTTTAAACAATCTCATCTTATCAAATTTAAGGCAATAATTAAAGACTGCAATTATCATTATAAACATAGCCAATAGATAAATTTCTACTAGTAGCGACATCTATTTTAATATGCAAGTCTTAGTGTAAATTTTTATATCAACGCCATCTATCGTATTTTTCTTTAACTAAAACCACATAAGAACCACAAAGTTGTACTACTCGACACTAGATGGCGGTATTAGGAAATACTGTTTCTACACTAGATGGCGCTGTTTTGGTTCATTAAAATTAATGGTTCTTATCAAAGGTCATTATTTGCTTTTTGTGCAAAGAACTAACTAGAATCTGTGTCATTATATGTAATTATTACGCAACACTGAATTTACTGAATGATGTCATAGTTTAAATAAAATAGTAGGTGTCAATCTGTATATCTATATAAAGTTGAGTTTTTGCCCTAAATTCCCAAAATATAACTTAGTTTCTTTATCTACTTTGGAAACCTATTGCTATAGGTTTCTAGTTATTTATCTATGCTTATAATTAGGAATAAATGGTAGTTATATTTTACCACAACACGCAAACATCTATTTTTAACCTCAAAAATAAATTTAACTGTTAACAAATTCTAAACGAAAACAAATATAGTTTCATCAGATTTCAACAGATGGCGCGTTATGTATAATTATTTATAGCAGACAGTATTCTGGTACATTTCAAGGAAAAAAGATAATTTCGCAATTGAGGTCGGCAGCGGTCAAGGTGCGACAAGGTCGAGGTGTTTTCTGCCGAAACAGATTACTCCCCCGCATACTGTTTTGAGTAAAACACAGCTGTACATCACAGTAAAGAACTTTCGCAGTAGCGTGCGTCGCGACAACGAACTTTCGCAATAGCGTACATCGCGGTAAAGAACTTTCGCACTAAGGTACATTGCAGTAATGAACTTCGCAGTAATGATTATGGACTGAGTTATGATTTTTGCGAATAAAAAAAAGTATAATTCAAAGTATAGTCCCTTAATTTCCTCTAAAATTATACCAATTAGAGAGATATTATTTGTGTTATAAACTCAATAAGGGACTACACACATTTTTTCAGCTCTATTTCGCTTTTTTAATAGAAACCTCCAGCTGACGTACTATGATTGTATAAAACGCTTATGATTCCCTCAAATGAAAGGGATGCGGTTATACAATGCGTATATCCTCATCCCTTTCTTTCAACAGAATCACAACCGCTTGAAACACTCATAATACGGCACCTGTTTTATATGAGAAATGACAGATTCTTCAGCTGCGAAAAGCTGAAACTTATACGTCATAAAAAATTGGACATTAACTAATTTTCTTTGGACTTAAAATGATTTAAAAATACTATGCGTTTCAAATAATGATAGGACTAGATTTATGACTAACTTCAAACCGAAAACCAAACAAAAGTAGCGTCAGCACAAAATATCATAATAAATTTATGTTAAAATGTATTGGGAAGTGATTTATGTAGGAAAGTATTTAGCTACCTACCTCAGTTACGTCACACGACCACAAGTTTATTTAAAGATAAACACAATTACTCTATATCATCCCTATTTTGTCGTTGTTTTATAATAAAACTAGCGGACCCGGCAGACGTCGTTCTGCCCGGTAAAGCAGTGCCATCTACCGGGTCTCAGACCTACCGAATATAACCAATAATAAATAATAGGTATCTAACCCGGTTTTCGGCACTTCTTCCCTTTTTAAATTTTCTTTTTTTTTAATTTTTCTCTGCGTAAGAACCATACACGTATTTAAAGGAATATTTAAAAAAAAGATTTAGCGAAATCGGTCCCGCCGTTCACGCGTGATGTCGTGACAACGGAAAAACGGGTTTCATTTTTATATATATACTAGCTGCCCCAGCGAACTTCGTACCGCCAGCGGACAAAATTGTGAATCTAAACCATTCCCAGATCCCCTTGAACACACACAAAAAATTTCATCAAAATCGGTCCAGTCGTTTGAGAGAAGTTCAGTGACATACACACTCACAGAAAGATAGATATAGATAGATTACATTGTTAATATTCGATCGTTTCCAAAGGTTTACTCTAATGGCAATCAGATATAATTATTTTAAAAATTTTCATTTAGCTGTGATTTTTATTTTGAAAACAGTTTTTGACAAAGTACTATAAAAAAAAAATTGAAATTGTCGCGTATTTCGGCTCAAGATGGCAGATTTCCAGTCGCCTTCTTATTTTAAACGCATTGTATAAATCATAATCGGAAAAGATTCTTCATGTCCCTCCACCTCCTCACTTATTTGAATTACAAAATACAAAATGGCGAATCGAACAGTTACACTTATTTTGAAATTATAATTGGCACCTCGTTCGTAACTAGGTACATATTCTAATAAAATAAATAAGTATTTTATTCGTCTGCTTTATAATAAGTTTCATTAAAACAGTACATTAACCCCGAAAGAAAAACGTGCCTTCCAAAAATATGAAATTTATAAATCTCCGAGTTACTCAGTGGCCTATTAATGTTAGTCGAATTATACGCGTATAACCCTGCCAAAATGATTGCTTCATACACGATGTAATTTTCGTAGTCTTACAACGTCGGCCTACGATGTGTCATCATGTCTCGTGTCCACAATACACACATACAAAGACACTATCATAACAACACTTTCATAACCTATATCTCTGTTGTCTAATACCTTCAAACGATCAACTCTTCATCACTACATAGTATAAAACAAAGTCGTTTTCTCTTGCCCTATAACCCTATGTATATTTAAATCTTTAAAACTACGCAACCGATTTTCATGCGTTTTTATAGGTATAATACATGCATAATATAGTAGAGAAACACTGATAATTTTAAAGCTTGCTGATGTTATGTCGTAAATAATCACGTTTTTTGCGCTTACATTGCAAACGCTGGCTAAACCCTACGAGATATATCAAAATAATGTACCTACTACAGTATTACAGACCTTAAAAACGTCAACAAAAAAGTCCACGATGGTATATGTCTATCTCTCAGGGATAACCCACAATAACTATTTTTGAGCTTTTACTTTTAACCAAAACTAATGGCTTATTTACGAAGCGATTTTAAGCAATTCAAATATATTTTGGGAGATCGTCGTACTACAAATTCGCAAAGCCATAATGGGATCATATATCTAGTCAAAATTGTCATATGCATCGAGATAGGTGGTCTTGCTTTACGACGCAGTGGATTCCTAGAGACGGAAGACCACGGAAACGATGGTGTGATGATCAAATTTTTGTCGCTTCTTGAACGGGAGAAGCGAAATTGGAAGGATGTGAGGAAGACTTTCGTTCAGCAGTGCAAATTACAGACAAATAAAAAACAACAACACACAAAGTACATAAGCGTCGCGACGTCGCCACTGTTTCCTCGGCGCCATATTTTCTTGAAACCTATTTAAGGACCATCTCTATGGCTTCATTAATTAATTACACAGATACTCATAACACTCCTCTTTTATTCTTGTTTCGTACAACTACACATATATGTCAAAAAATTGGCAACTTTAAGTCGTGTTGTAAACTGGCAACACTAAGAAACGTCACTTTATTTTTTTAACTGGTAGAATAGCGGTTCACGATTTGTGCTCCAATAATTATTTTTATAATTTCCTAATAAACTCTGTTGGATAAGTGATATCTTTGATTTCTAGACTAGAATCAGTGAATCCGAATTTAATTTTCTTTCTAAATAAGTATGTACACAACTTATTTATTTTATTAAGAAAAAGAAAACAAATATTTTCCGAAGTATAAACGAACATAACGCTCGCTGCGATTAGGTTTACGTCTAACTAAGCGTTTTCACTGCACAACAAAACATGACACAAGCACAGTTTTATCTTTTTCTACTCATCTCTAAGTGATAGAGATAGACAGAGCCTGCAACATGTTTTCTTCGGAATGTTTCGCCAGTGGATACTAGGGGTTAGTGCGAAATTCAATTTAAACTTTTAGGCGTTACATAATATACTATTAAGCACGTGTAATATTGACCATTTCCTAAAGGGAAGCCGATAGGAATGGCTTGACTGGCCGGTGTGGCGTGGTCGGTAAGATATTTGCTTTTCACCCGAGACCAAACATTTGTTTAAATATGTCTGTTTGCCTTGTGTCTGGGTGTAATTTTATATATTTAAGTATATATTTACAAAAGAAAAGTATTATACGTAGTATATTACCAGTTATATGGTTTCCATAGTACAAGCTCTGCTTAGTTTGGGATCAGATGACCGTGTGTGTTAATGTCCCACTATATTATATTATATTATTATGGACTCTTCGCTACTACCGTATTATTATAAAATACCTACGCTCAAATAACAAAAGACTTCCTTGACAGTCGTGTAAAAGTGATTTAAATGTTACTCAGCTACATGAGAGCTCTCATTTCTATAAATCACTGATTTATTATTATATTTTAATATTTCAAATACCTTCAAACATTGTATATTTGATTTGTTTATTTGTTTACAATCTATTCACAACGACTACACGTGCTAGATCACTTTTGGTTTCAATTACACACGATGTTTGTTTCGTAATTGGCTATCATTCAACTAGATATAAAGCTATATTGACTGTTGCTAAATTGTTTCAGCCAGCTTTTGCGGGAGGAGAGGTATTTACGTAACAGTGGTGAAGGAGGGAAATTTATTATTTAATTTATTATTATTTATATATATAAAAATGAAACCCGTTTTCCGTTGTCACGACATCACGCGTGAACGGCTGGACCGATTTCGCTAATTCTTTTTTTAAAATATTCCTTTAAGTAAGGATGGTTCTTACGCAGAGAAAAATTAAAAAAAAAGAAAATTTAGAAAGCGAAGTAGTGCCGAAAACCGGGTTAGATACCTATTATTTATTATTGGTTATATTCGGTAGGTCTGAGACCCGGTAGATGGCACTGCTTTACCGGGCAGAACGACGTCTGCCGGGTCCGCTAGTCGATAATAATATTCATCTAAATCGGTTTTGTTTAATCCCACGCCACTCGTGTTCGACGTTCACGTCATCACAAACTGACTTAAGCTCCTGACGAAATCTGACTCATCGAATACCAGTCCATACCAGGGTGAAAATTTAAATAAGGAAAGACAAAATAAATATCCCGGGACATTAACAAACACGGTCAACTGGTCCCAAGCTAAGCAGAGCTTGTGTTATGGAAACCAGATAACTGGTATATACTATACATATAATATTTTTCTTTTGTTAATATATACCTAAGAGATATTTACACCCAGACTCTACACAAACACAAATGTTCATTACAAATGTTTGTCTCGGGTGGGAATCGAACCTACGACCTGCGAAGTGAAAAGCTAGTATCTTACCGATCACGCCACCGCGGCACCGGCCCAGCAAATATTTCTTGGTTACCCACGTCGACTTTCAAACTTATTAAGAAATATGTACTGTATTTAGATGCTATTCAATCTATTTTACATATTATTTAATTAATGCCGGGCCGGTGGTGTGGTCGGTAAGATACTTGCTTTTCACGCCGCAGGTCGTGGGTTCGATTCCCACCCGAGACAAACATTTGTGTGATGAACATGTCTGTTTGTATCGAGTCTGGGTGTAAATATCTATTATAAGTATATATTTACAAAAGAAAAGTATTATATGTTTCCGTAGCACAAGCTCTGCTTAGCTTGGGACCAGATGACCGTGTGTGTAAATGTCCCAGAATATTTATTAATTTACTTATTATTATTTTATTGATTTAGTACAATAGTGGGAATTGTGTAGACTCTTTGTCACTGCTGCATACATAGGTCCAACAAACAACAACTCGTGTTCTGCTGCTAAGTATCCTACGAAAAATATCTAACATCTAACAGGTGTAGCAGCGATAGCGTAGAAGTACAAGCCTCGCCTTTGAATATAAGGTCGCGGGTTCGATTCCCAGTCGTGTCCACAAATCTTTGTGTGAATTGTTTCATCACCGCAGCTCATATGAGGAAACCGGCATGTCTGAGAACTAATCATTCGAGGGCATATTTTTGTATTAACGCCTAAACTCTCTCAACTCGTAAGATCGTCGGGAGATGACCCGTGCTCAGCAGGGGGACTATACAAAAAGGGTAGAAATGAGCAGGTGTAAATATGTCGTTGTAAAATTATCACTTTAACCCTCATTAGTGTCCCACGGCTGGGCACGGGTCCTCTCTCAACTATCTTACGAATTGAGAGAGTTTAGGCCTAAATCCACACACGCTGGCCAAGTGCGGGTTGGTGGATGTCACATGTCCTCGAATGATTAGTTCTTAGACATGCCGGTTTCCTCACGATGTTTTTCTTCACCGATATTGAGCAGCGTAGATGAAACAATTCACACTTAAGATGTGTGATCACGACCAAGATTCGAACCCGCGACCTTATTTTTCTAAGGCGAGGCCCGTACCGCTGCGCCACCGCTGTTGCACCGCTGTAAAATGATATTAACTGACAAAGAGGGGTGAAAGGTTATTCACTTGCGACCTAGGCTCGTGTCCTGGGGAACAAAGAAAGGTAACGGACCTCCAGGATGCAGACGTCTGGAGAGAGTGTAAACGCACTGCAGTTTAGTGTTTTTGTACTCTATTAATCCTCAAAAAAGAAAGGTTTTTAAAGATATTATATTTAACTTTAAATATAAATAGCAACCCACCCCGGCTTCGCACGGGTGCAATGCTGGTACTAAATATAATCTACAATAATATAATTTGTTTTCATTCTAATCATTCGAGGACATGTGACATCCACCAACCCGTATTTAGCCAGCGCGTGTGGATTAAGGCCTAAACTCTCTCAACTCATAAGATAGTTGAGAGTAGACCCGTGCCCAGCAGGGGGACACTAAAAAGGGTTGAAGTGAATATAATTTGCTTTAATCGAAGCACGTTCATGAAATGTCCGAAAAAGTTTTAATTTGACAGCAAAATCTATCTATATATATAAAAATAGAAACTGACTGACTGACATATCAACGCAGAGCCCAAACCGCTGGGTCTGGAGACTCTAAATTTGGAACATAGGTTCCTTATGAGGTCTAGGGGTGCACTAAGAAAGGATTTTTCAAAACTCACCCTTTGAGGGAGTGAAACGGGGTTCCAAGGTTTGTATGGAGAAACAAGATTAGTGAGATCAATTTCGCGGGTGAAGCCGCGGGCGGAAGCTAGTCTCTAATAACAAAATGATCCGCCATTTATTAAATTCATTTGTTACAAAAAATGTGATTAATGAAGAACCGCTCGACAGATTTTGTGCAAACTTCAAATAAACCATCTACTAAATAGTTCAAATACAGCGTAAACATTTGGTTTGGATAGGTGAGCCCGTTCCTGAGTTATAAAATTACAACGAGAAGTGGCATTGATTTTTTATATATAGACTAGCGGCCCGCCCCGGCTTCGCCCGGGTAGCTTCAGCCCACTCAACAATTTACAAAAAATGTGATAAATAAAGAACAGCTCAACCGATTTTGTGCAAACTCCACATAAACCATCTACTAAATAGTCCGAACAATGCCTAAATTGACATGAAATGACATTCATGAAAACGATGTACTATGCGTTTCAAATAAGAATATAAATGGACTCGCGGCTAACTTCATACCAAAAACCAAGCAAAAGTAGCGCCAGCACAAAATATCAAACCACAGACAGTAATATTATTTTATTTTAAAATAAAAATTACTCACAAACAAATGTTTTGTTTGTGAGTACCTAGCTTTTATTAACGTGTGCACAGACTGTTCATGTCCCTCGGCGAAGGGGAACGCATGCGCTAACTGTTCCTGTGTTAAATATTCTAAGATAGCAAAGCACGTGTTTCCGTGACGTCAGTTTGATTGATGCAATGTTGCCGCTCTCGTGTAAAAATTTTCAAAAGAGTTACGTAGTTTGAAGTCGAATAAAGTTCGAATTGATTCGTAATTCGTAATCAGAAAGAAAAACTGAGCAAGTGCGAGTCGGACCCGCATATAAAAGGTTCCGTACAATAGTCGCATATTTACATTTTATAACTCTGCCGACTATCACTTGTTAACCTATAAAACCAGCTTAGTCGTGATCATTTTCCTTTTCAATTCATCATATTATACAACTAGCGTGATTTTTGTTTAGCTAGTAATGGGAGGAATACTTGATTTTAACTAAAATTACAACTTTTAAGCTTATTTTTTTTTAATTGGAACATTTAATAGTAAAAATGATTGTGTGGTTTTATGAAACTATGGTAAAAGTGAAACTTCTTTTCACATTATAGACGTTTAGCGTATCTAACAGCGATTGTCAAAATTACTAGAATACGAAAAGTGTTGTTTTGATCGAAACTTAACTGCAACTGCACTGCAACTGGACTTATTTAATTACGTCAATTAGGCTACAGTACCAAGCGCCTCTTAGCTAACCCGCGATCGGATGGACAGACGTACAACATGGCGAAACTTTAAGGGTTCCTAGTTTACTTACAACGGAACCCTAAAAATTTGAAATAATTGAATTTCTTCCAAGATCTGCAAACCGATAATTAAATACTTGTTTGTTTTTATATCCTTTAATAATAGGCTTGCGCTTGATCACAACTTCCCTGATGTGAAGCAATGATGTAGTCTACGATGGAACGCTTCCCCAGTAAATACCGATTCACTGTTGCAATACACGTGCTTTCGCGACGCAATTTTGAGTGAAGCAATAGTTTTGTTCTCGTGTAAAATATACAAAGTTACAAAATTTACCAAAATGATTCTTATTTGTAATAGGGAAAAACTCGCTTTCATCACCCAAGGGAAGTCTCGGGGTAACTTTAGCAAATTGTATTTTTTTTTGCTTCCCACAGGTATAACCTAGTCCTTCCTCATGGGTCACTCTGTCTATTGGTGAAGGCATTGCATTATGCCGGTCACGAGACCAGATGGTCCCTTTCGTGAGAAAAGCTTCCACAAAATAACAAGCAAAGCTCGTTCATCCAGGTACTGACCTAGCGGTCGGTCTAACAAGGGTTAAAATGATTATATGTTCTAAGACGCCATATTAGATCGAAGGTTGACTTAACAGCTGCGTAGATATGTCTAGTTGACCTAGTTCGATGACCTTGTCACAACATATGATACACCAATCAATACTTATTCTGTGTTATTAAATCTATTATACACTTTCTAAACCTTTCTATACCACCTACCACCGGCGAAGGGTAGAAGTCTGTAAAAGGGGCTGAGTCACCTTCGCCCTACGCATCAAGATATAGTACACAGTAGCGCAGCGTGCCTTTGCGGGGCCACTTATAAAAAAATGTATGGGAGCCCATATGAAGGGTAAAGATTTCTCAAAAAAGAAAAAAATATGTTTGCATAAAATTAAAATGAATATTTATTCAACACTAGCGGACCCCGCAGACGTCGTCCTGCCCGGTAAAGCAGTGCCACCTACCGGGTCCGGATATAGATTACGGCCGATTCTCAGACCTACCGAATCGGTCATGCCATTTCTGAGGAGGCTGTTTTTTTTTTATTTTTCTTTGCGTAAGAACCATCCTCGTACTTCAAAGAACATTCTAAAAAAAGAATTAGCGAAATCGGTTCAGCCGTTCTCGAGTTATGCGCTTACCAACACGTTTTGTGATTGATTTTTCTATCTTACTTACTTAATATTATAAATGCGAAAGTAAGTGTGTGTGTGTGAAGGTTTGTTACCGCGTATCTCCATAACCGCTCAACCGATTTTATTGAAATTTGCAATGTAGGTAGTGTATACCCTAGAATCGGACATAGGCTAATAATATTTTTAAAAATCATCCCCTAAGAGGGTTAAGTAGAGGGGTGAAGTTTGTATGCAACTTTTTATTCCTTGGTCCTATTCATTTAAAATTCGGTACACATAAACTTTAAGACAAATAATGAGATACGGGTTTTTTATTTTTCCATAATTACCCCCATGAGGTGTGGAAAATGAGTTTTATTGGTAAAAATTAAAGTTTCTCTGGATCTGTATAGTCTCAAGTCCGATTCACTCCAAATTTGGCACACATATACCTTAAAAGAAATCATGAAACACGTGTTTTTTATTTTTTCAAAACTACCCCCAGGGGGAGTGTTAAATGAGCTTTTTTGGAAAAATTAAATATTCCAGAACTGTTTAGTCTGTGGTCCGATTCACTTCAAATTCGGTACAAATAAAACTTAAAACAAATAATGAAACACGTGTTTTTTATTTTTCTATTTATTTTTATTTTTAACCTAATACTACGCGGGAGAAGCCTGCGAAATTATTCTGAGTGTGATTTTCTTCAAAGTTGATATCAATACTCCTTCGTGATTTTGATCTAAATTACTTTTTATTTTGACACAATGACATGTCTGATAACTCTGCGCTGAATAGAATTCGATATTTAAATTTTATTTCTTCTTATAAGTATGGTCTAAGAGCCGTAGTATTTTTTAAGAAACACCTGTTGATTTATGGATATACCTATGGGGGCTTGCCGATTTTAAAATGTTGCTTACACTCTTACACTACTGAACTAATTTTGTATGGAGATAGTTCGAGACCCGGGAAAGTATAGTTTTATCCGACTGCGAAAAAAGGGATTAATGGTCTAGCGCGTTAACCGACATCCGCGGGCGAAGCCGCGGGCGGAAAACTAGTTAAGAAATATGTACTGTATTTAGATGCTATTCAATCTATTTTACATATTATTTAATTAATGCCGGGCCGGTGGTGTGGTCGGTAAGATACTTGCTTTTCACGCCGCAGGTCGTGGGTTCGATTCCCACCCGAGACAAACATTTGTGTGATGAACATGTCTGTTTGTATCGAGTCTGGGTGTAAATATCTATTATAAGTATATATTTACAAAAGAAAAGTATTATATGTTTCCGTAGCACAAGCTCTGCTTAGCTTGGGACCAGATGACCGTGTGTGTAAATGTCCCAGAATATTTATTAATTTACTTATTATTATTTTATTGATTTAGTACAATAGTGGGAATTGTGTAGACTCTTTGTCACTGCTGCATACATAGGTCCAACAAACAACAACTCGTGTTCTGCTGCTAAGTATCCTACGAAAAATATCTAACATCTAACAGGTGTAGCAGCGATAGCGTAGAAGTACAAGCCTCGCCTTTGAATATAAGGTCGCGGGTTCGATTCCCAGTCGTGTCCACAAATCTTTGTGTGAATTGTTTCATCACCGCAGCTCATATGAGGAAACCGGCATGTCTGAGAACTAATCATTCGAGGGCATATTTTTGTATTAACGCCTAAACTCTCTCAACTCGTAAGATCGTCGGGAGATGACCCGTGCTCAGCAGGGGGACTATACAAAAAGGGTAGAAATGAGCAGGTGTAAATATGTCGTTGTAAAATTATCACTTTAACCCTCATTAGTGTCCCACGGCTGGGCACGGGTCCTCTCTCAACTATCTTACGAATTGAGAGAGTTTAGGCCTAAATCCACACACGCTGGCCAAGTGCGGGTTGGTGGATGTCACATGTCCTCGAATGATTAGTTCTTAGACATGCCGGTTTCCTCACGATGTTTTTCTTCACCGATATTGAGCAGCGTAGATGAAACAATTCACACTTAAGATGTGTGATCACGACCAAGATTCGAACCCGCGACCTTATTTTTCTAAGGCGAGGCCCGTACCGCTGCGCCACCGCTGTTGCACCGCTGTAAAATGATATTAACTGACAAAGAGGGGTGAAAGGTTATTCACTTGCGACCTAGGCTCGTGTCCTGGGGAACAAAGAAAGGTAACGGACCTCCAGGATGCAGACGTCTGGAGAGAGTGTAAACGCACTGCAGTTTAGTGTTTTTGTACTCTATTAATCCTCAAAAAAGAAAGGTTTTTAAAGATATTATATTTAACTTTAAATATAAATAGCAACCCACCCCGGCTTCGCACGGGTGCAATGCTGGTACTAAATATAATCTACAATAATATAATTTGTTTTCATTCTAATCATTCGAGGACATGTGACATCCACCAACCCGTATTTAGCCAGCGCGTGTGGATTAAGGCCTAAACTCTCTCAACTCATAAGATAGTTGAGAGTAGACCCGTGCCCAGCAGGGGGACACTAAAAAGGGTTGAAGTGAATATAATTTGCTTTAATCGAAGCACGTTCATGAAATGTCCGAAAAAGTTTTAATTTGACAGCAAAATCTATCTATATATATAAAAATAGAAACTGACTGACTGACATATCAACGCAGAGCCCAAACCGCTGGGTCTGGAGACTCTAAATTTGGAACATAGGTTCCTTATGAGGTCTAGGGGTGCACTAAGAAAGGATTTTTCAAAACTCACCCTTTGAGGGAGTGAAACGGGGTTCCAAGGTTTGTATGGAGAAACAAGATTAGTGAGATCAATTTCGCGGGTGAAGCCGCGGGCGGAAGCTAGTTATAAATAAATATCTATTTTTACAAACAATTCAATTTAAATATATGTACACTCTATTTGTCTTTATTTCGGAATACTGATTTATTAAATCACACCTGATGGTGATTTCTTGACTTTTGGCATTTCTACATAATGTTAAAAAGACCTTTGTCTGTGTTAACTGTCACCAATTTTTAAATACTGTTGCACCCCGTACGAGTCAGACGTCCGCTGGCGAATCAAGAGACCAAGTAGAGTGGTCGTGTGCGCGGCTAACCCACCTTTTACCTTAGTTTTACTTAATGAAATGATGAATGTTACTGTATAAATAATAGTTATTTGATAGGTGCTTATCAGTATAACTACTCAACGATTTGCATAACTAAGTTAATATACTAATATTTCACATACACAGCGCCATCTAGTCCCTTAATAAGCAATTATATTTGCTTGTGTCATGGGTGCCCGGAACGAATTGTATACATTTTGTTGTTGTAAATACATACTTAAAATAGAAAAAATGCACCCAGACGCAGAACAAACAATCATGCTCATCACACAAATATTTGTCCCTAGGTGGGAATCGAACCCACGACATTCGAATTAGGAGTCAGGGTCACTAACCACTACGCCACCAGGCCAGTCAAAAAAAAGACCATCCTGACATAATCACCGAACCTACATCTGATTCGGGGTTCCTGTAGTTGACACTCCCCTCAAAGTTTTAGTGATATTATACTACGAGTATACTGCCGTCTTGATATCATCCGAATTACTATCTTCTACTGATTCTGACTATGTTAATAACTTCATTACGAAAAAAAATGTCAGATGTGCCCTTTATCCTTAAGACGGTAGTATAATGGACTATGAACACCGCAACGAATCAGTATTCTGTTAAAATACTAAAGTGTTCAGTGTTTAATTACAGGTCGATGGCCTCTTTATGGACCGCAACGCTTTTGGCATTGTCGAAATTCAGATGTTCACGTAATAATATCTATTTTGCTATAAATTGCGTGTAATTTTTTACTAGCGACCCGCCCCAGCTTCGCACGGGTGCAATGTGTTATACTTATAAACCTTCCTCTGGAATCACTATCTATTAAAAAAAACCGCATCAAAATCCGTTGCGTAGTTTTTAAAGATCTAAGCATACATAGGGACACAGGGACAGAAAAAGCGACTTTGTTTTATACTATGTAATGATTAAACGTTTTTCTGTACTATTTTTTTTTTTCAATATCTAATTTCACATCTTTGTCAACGCTGTTGACAATGTTGTTGTTATCATGCCAAATTGCAGCTCTGTAGTCCACACGGATATACATCAAGGTATAAATTTCCAGTATAACCTGACCTCTCGTTGTACGGAAATCCTATACAATGCGAGATCAGCTTATACTGGAAAATTAGATTTACGTGTAGCCCTGTGTACGAAGAGAAATCCTTTAGGCGAGTAATAAGTTTTTATGAATAAAGGGGCATATCAAGTTATATATTTCTAGTATAAGCATCTAAAGGCTAGATGTGTATAACTTATATGAATAAGGTAGTTTTTACAGACTTCAAAAAACAGGAGGAAGTCTTCAATTCGACAGTAGGTTTTTTTATGTATGTTACCTAATATCTTTGTTATACGGGAACCGAATTATATGTTTTTTTTTAGTTTGTAGCCTAGTGAATTTCGTGTGGTCCCATTTATATTTGATCAAGATCTGACCAGTATTTTTTGAGGTACATATATCGAAAGAAACGTCGTTGTTCACGCTAAGCGCTAAGCGGCCTGCCAAAATTATTACAGCAATTGTCCTAAACGCATAATTCTAGGTACACACGTCTGAAGTCAGGTTTGAAGTTTTTGTTATGAAAAGAATTATTTATTATTGTAACACCACAATGTAAAGAAAACGGATTCATCATCATCCTTGCCTATAGCAGTCCACTGCTTGACATAGGTCTCTCCCAATAAGCGCCATTTCATCCTGTCCTCGGCTTGTCGCATCCGAAAGCATCGCGAAAGGTAGCCAGCAGTAGCTGGATGCGACAAGCCGAGGAAAGCAAACGGATTATAATATTGAATTTATCGCGGATTCAGATTGTGTGTCAGTGAACTGTAATAAAACATTGACAATGACATACGCAAATGTCAAACTGCTGTGAAGGTCAAATGTATTTGTTATTTATCTAGTTTCTGTGAGTGTTGTTTCAAAACAAAGTTAGATAACTATATCTTGGAAGCCGGTATATCCAGTTATATTGGCTGGTCTGACTAGCCGCATTATAGTGCACAACTGGGTATGTCAAACGGTGAAACAAACATCAAAGTCCATTCAGTAGGAACATAATGACATAATTATACATATGCTTCGACAATGTACAAGCATTATCTGTGGCGCTATATCATACCGGTCTTGTTGCAACCGGTTGCAAACCATTTTAAGGACGACCTAATTCAACAAGCCAAGGGATTCGGACTTTTTTCGGTGAGAAAGACGTCCGAAAACGATGTGATGAGAGCGGTAACGCTGCGGCAATCTACCAGTTGCGTGGTGCTTAGTCCATTTTTATGAGGCAATATTAAACCTCTATTTTTCCTTTATGCTGTCTCCCGTTTTGCCTGGAGGGAAATGGACAATGTAATTTTCCAACTCCTCTTATTATCTTTCTCCTTAGCCGGGTTCAAAGCCGGAGTCTCTCCACGGCGTCGTTGTCGATCTTGGCTTACAGGTCTAGCAATGGCTTAGTGGGTTTAGTCACAAATACGCTTGAACAGTTTATAAAAAAACTAAGAAAGGCTACCACTGTCACCCACTACTACACCACACCCTCTCCCCACTGCCTATCGTTTGAGAGACAATTAGTACATAAACTACCGTTCTATCACCATAACTACCTTCACCTAGTCGCGTCGTCCATTTTGAGATACCGAAAAGTGGTAATGTGATTGTCATGTCGCGACATTTACTAAGGTTGTCACGATAGCTACCGGTAGCTCAGGCGACGCAGTTCAACATTAATCGGAACACACGAGTGAGGTAGCCCCGCATATTCGATCGGATGTCCCCATCATCGGCGCTAAGGCTGGTAGCACATGGGCGTTGTCTATGCGTTGCGTTGGCGCTGTGTTGATTGAGCGGTGACGCTTTGTCTTTACGGACGACCTATACAACAAGCCGGAGGAGTATTGGACATTTCGGTGAGACGTCCGAAAACGAACCGATGAGAGCGGTAACGCTGCGTCAATCCATATAATCACATATAAATCTGGAAGACGTGTCGAACGATGCGTATAACTACGGACGGCGAAGACACACACAACGATAGGAAGGACACTAGGGGAGAAAGGAGTTGAGTTAAAACGAGGCTGAACTGCGCGCTGTATTTAATAGCAAATCGAACGCGTTGATCGATTCGACAGTCCTTGGGCGGTTCACCGAAAAAGCCCGGTGAACCAATAAAGGCCCTTCGGGTTATTGGTTGATTAGGTCATTTTAAAACAAAGCGTTGACGCAGCAGCTCCGGTACAGCGCTCATGTAATATTGAGACTAAGTTGAAATCATTGAGTTGCGACAACGACGCAGCGCAGTCGCAACGCCCGTGTGGCAGCAGCCGTATCGTGTAATTGCTTCGGGCAAATACTACAGAACTGGAAATGCCTGCTTACATGTCACTTCAACCCTTTTTAGTGTCCCACTACTGGGTAAGGGTCTTCCCTCAACTATATTACGAGTAGAGAGAGTTTAGGCCTTAATCCACACACGCTGACCAAGTGCGGGTCGGTGTATGTCTAATGTTTTCGAATGATTATTTAGACATGCCGGTTTCCTCACGATGTTTTCCTTCCCCGATATTGAGCGGCGGCGGTGTTACAATTCACACAAAGATGTGTGGATGGATATGACTGGGAATCAAACCCGCGACCTTATAAAACTAAGGCGACGACCGTACCGCTGCGCTATGCGCCACCGCTGCTTATATGTAGCGCCCTTTAAAGACAAAGGGGAGACGTGCAAATGGACTTAAGAATTACTCCTTTTATTTTACTTGAGCTGGGCAGTAAAGTAACATAAGTAGGTGTCTTTAAATTACGTTTTAATTAACTTTAAAAGTACTTTCGCATGTCAAGCGACTTCATTTTAATTGCTAATATTAATTTACATATTGTATATGTAAATGTTTGGAAATGTTTATAAACTGTATTCGTTCAGGGTACGGATCCCAGTTTAAGCCAAATACACTAGTAAAAAAGTGATCAAATCAATATATTACGTCATTTGTCAACTTTGACACTGACACTGACATACTGGTTGATGTCTCCTCAAATATTTAGTTAAACTTTATCCTATAACACAGCAATTTCACGATATAGAGCAACAATGAAGTAAAAAAATATGCGCGAACGCAGTCACACGGTACTAATAAATAATTATGACTAAAGTTAAATGAAAATTGAGGCTTAATGTAACCTTCTTAAAGTATATGATTCTAATCTACTACTCACCTCTTGAGTAAGCTCGTCTCCAGTGTGATGGCCCTCATCAGGCTCCAACTTAACATCAGGAACATCAGTGGATACGTCCATCTCACTCACACCACTAGAACTGGCCGTAAAACTTGTACTAGCTCTTTCCCTTTTCACATTCAACACCAACTCTTCCTCAAACATTGGAGCCAGTTCGTAAACCTCAGAATCCAAAGGCGTGTTCTCCAATAAATATTGTTCCAAATTTTCCTGCTGCTGTTTCACATCTAAATACTCCAAATCTGGTTTTTCTTTTCCATCATCAGGGTATGCTCTTAAATCCGCTAAATTCTCCTGAAATACCGAATGGCTTTCCCCCAAATCCAACTCAGATTTCGCGGAAAAATACGGCATGAAATCTATAGCATTATCATCTTCGTACAAGTTATCTGTCTCTTTCTTAACGCGGACTTCATCAAATTCTTCCTTCTTTATTTGCATTGTGGATGGTTGAACTAAAAACTCATTGACATCAAATGACCGTGTCGCTATTTCGGAGAATATATCCTGTTCTGTATGGTTATTGAGGAAATCTGAAGAAAGGGTGACTACCGCATCTGGTTGCGGTATTTCTTCATGGTTTGTACCTTCTTCTTCTTCAACTTTTATCTCTTGAGCTACGTTGTCATCGGCTGAGACGGCGTCGTCATTTTCAACCGTCACCTCCGCCAGTGGGGGCGCAACTGCGTCAGTAGCGACATTATTTACTAAATATGTATGAACTATCGGTTGCCTGGCATATATCCGGTCATTATATTCTAAATAGGAATTTGCATACAGCCCCAGCGAATTAAGCTCTTCAAATAATTCCCTCTCGTAGTTAATAAGTATATTATCCAAAGACTTTGGGTGGACAAATCTTGGACGAATCAAGGTCCTGGCTTCATACTCTGAAGACCAATCGGAACCGTTTGTGAGACCCGTTATGAGAGGTTGGGTCTCGTTTTCTAAATAACTATTCGGGTCCACTTTCAACAAGCTTAGGACTAAAGCCAGTCTTAGCAGCTCATCACCGTATAGCTTTTTAAGAGAAATCATTGTTGTTTTGAGCACTCTTGAGATCAAAATGGTAGTAAGTTAGAATTTATAGTTTTAAAGTTCTAATTTTAGCAATTATTGTTGTCTTCCTCTTCCGTTTCTCCGTCATTTTGGTGTTATGTCACTTACACCACATGTCTTTCGAAGTCCAACAATGCTTTATGGTACACATTTTCACTGTATTTATTTGGAACTGGTTTGAATTTATCACTGGCTGTTTGCCAGAACACTTTTGTTTTTTTTACACTGAAATTTGAATTGAGAGTCTTAACTGCAACAGTCTTATTGGTATGTTTTTTAATCTTTAATTTTGCTTGTTATGTCCTTTGTACTTTGGAGTACGTACTTAATAATATTACTTAAAGTTATTTAATTATTCCTGGTTTTAATTAACCTTATATTAATTATACAGATAGTAATAAGTACAATATACTCGGTAGACTGTAAAAAATATTTTTTTAATGAACTTTAGTTCATTATGTCGCCACTTGAGGCATTGTATTAGATCTCATACAAATACTAGTTTCCTATACGATAAGGAGTTAGAAAGCTATTATTTTTGTAATGAATTTTAAATGGATGCAGTTGCCGCTAAGGGCAGTACTGTCGTACGAAAAAACATACTTTAGTAAGTACTCTACAGCAAGTATACTATGACATAGGCATTGAGTGCTACTGTAGAAGTGAAAATAACCTGATTTTAACAAAGTCAGGAACTTGGAGAACTAAAATTTTTCATTTTGTGTGGCATTCTCATTGATTTCGTACTCTTTTATTTCGTACTGTAGACACGGCTTCACATCATGCTATATACATTTCCAGTATAAGCTGATCTCTATTATAAAATTTCCGTACAACGAGAGGTCAGCTTATACTGGAAATGTACAGCTTGATGTGTAGCCGTGTGTACCTAGCTGTGTGATTCTTACCGCCTGCACATTTATCCCTCCCGTGTGTCGTGCCATGCCATAAAATTTTCATCCATTTACTATGGTTAGAGGCCAACATACCGACCCAAATGTCGTATCGCCAGTAGTGATGGTAATTAATGCGAATTCAAATAAATTTCATAAGAATGCGATTTCATGAATCTTAGCACGCTAATCGCTATTACTGAGCTAATTCTGCTTATATTATAAACGCGAGAGTTTGTAAAAATGTATGGATGTTTGTTACTCTTTCACGAAAAAAAAAAAAATTTTGCACTGGGCAAAAATTAAAGTAGAGTATGGCTACTTTTGGCCGTGGGCAGAAGCTATTACTAATCATAATAATCATAATCATAATCATTTATTTAGCTAGCATTTAGCATTAGCTATTACTAATATGACGATAGCAATTATTGTTAAAATGCGAAACTGCTAATATTTTCACTCGCGAACGGTCATCAAGGTCACGTGAGACACAGAAATATAGTATTCGACTTCCCGTTAGTGCAACAGAGAATGCACTCTGCCGGTAGGTTCCCGTCCAATGTGTATGATACAGAAGCAGTTATAAAACAAGTGGTGAATTCGCTTTATACTTCACACAATTTCGCAACTACATTTTATTTGTGAAATACTAATAAAGCATTAGCATGCTAATAATTAATGCGAATGCTAATTACCATTCGCTAGTATGTCGCTCTCTTTTTAACCGTAGTTTACGTATGACACCGATAGGCTTGTGGCACGAGTCGGCGCGACACGACACTCGGGGCGGGGTAAATGTACTCGAGGCTGAAATGATGACTGAAGGTAAGAAATTACAACGCATCTGAATCAAACACTACCATCTTTCACGCAGTGGGTTAAATGGTTGTAGTTAATGGTGTTATATCAGATTTTTTAGAGTTCAAACTATCTATACTAATTTTTATAATACTGAATTGACAACCAAAATACGCCCCGACAGACTGACGTTATTCGTTTCCGACCCTATAAATGTCGATGGCAGTGGCTACCTACACCGAAGAACATACGTATTCTTAAACGTCTTTTATGCTCAATATAGTTTACAATTTGTTTGTCTTTGTCTTCCACAATGACATTTATACCAGTAAGAAAGAGACAAAGTACATTTTAAATAAAGAGATTTAAGATTTTTATGAATAAGACGGAAAGTTTATATCCCGCGCTAGAGAAATGAATCTAAAATGACGTGTATTAATTTGTGCATTATACACACGTGGTACCCTCCGTGTATTATTCCAAATTTTCGACATTGACATATAACACGATTTTGAATAACTTTTTAAGAACATCACAATGTTCCATAACATTACAAATTCAAATGTTTCATAGAACGTCGCGAACATAATTTGAATTACAAATTTAATTGTCGAATATTGTCTCGACGATACCTAAAGAAGAAAAAAATTATGTCACCTCAAACGAGAATAAAAGTAAAAAAAAAAGAAAAGAGAGGTGTTCACAGCAATTTTCTTTTCGCCGTGTCTGTCAGACCGTCCGTCTCGGAGAAAAGTGCAGATTTTTATCACGTATAAAACAGAGTTACAATTCATATTTGGACAGGCCGGGTGGCGTGGTCGGTAAGATACTTACTTTTCACGCCGCAGGTCGTGGATTCGATTCCCACCCGAGACAAAAATTTGTTTAAATATGTCTGTTTGTCTTGTGTCTGGGTGTAATTATCTATAATTAAGTATATATTTACAAAAGAAAAGTATTATAGTTATGTAGTATATTACCAGTTATCTGGTTTCCATAGTACAAGCTCTGCTTAGTTTGGGATCAGATGACCGTGTGTGTTAATGTCCCACTATAAATTATATATTATATTTTATTATATATAAGAGAATTAGGTTTGTTCTCAGTAAAAATAAGTGACATGTAAAAATAAACCTTATTACAATGACTCAAAATTCTGTTTTGAACGTAATAAAACCCTGGTCTACTCTCCGAGAAGGTCTGTGTGATCGATCGGACACTAAGAGCGTTTGCCCACCGCCACTGACGGCACCGATTTATCGGTACATACATTTACTATGGCCGTCCGTCAGTACCGTCGCGGCGTCGTCACCCGAAACGAGAGCCGTCATCCCGTCGTCCACCGAAATATCGGTTCGCGCTTAACTAGAACTCGACTCAAGATTGTGACACGGGCCGAAGTGGCGGCAGTACAAAAACGTATAAACTTCCACCTACGCCGGCGCTGTGATGTCTTAGTCGCTAACCGAAATTATCTCGTTCTCGGTGACGGTGACAGTGGCCAAACGCTCTAAGGCACCCTGGACTGTGAATGTACCTTCACCTTACAAAATAGATACACACATTGTTTCTAGGGTAGGCAGTGCTCGTCAAATTCTAAAAGGTCGGCAATGTACGAGATATTTCTGGTGTACCAATCGTCCATAAGTTTTTGTGACCACCAGGTGCCATTACCCACCTATTTTAATAATATAACGCCGCCACATATTAAGAAACTTATACAATTAACTATTTGTTAAACAATAATAACTGATTTACCTACTCGTAATGAATTATGTTAACCTCACGACATTACAACACACAAGCGATATCGCACCTTATCTCCACACATTTAAGCCACATAACCGCATGTTACACTGTGTGAAAATATTTAATCTATTACAAAACTAGCTGAATTATATTTGTATATGATTAAAACTAAGTTAAATGACCTCTTTCGTGAATTTAATTCTATATTTTCGTGTTCAGAAAGCGTACATTTTTTTTTATACCACCGAGCAACAGTCTGCCTTACTCATTTTTTTTAACCTATAATAGGCTTGCGCTTGACCACAACTTGCCTGATGTGAAGCAATGATGAAGTCTACAATGGAACGCGCTTACCCAGTAAATACCGATCCACTCGTGACTTGAAGCCAGGCGGATTATAGCTATCGGAAAACATAGATGCCGGCAGCGAATTCCACAACTTGGCAAACAACAGGAACACAACCAAAAGTTTACACTGCGTGTATTCTGTAAAATCTGTAAGGTGAAGGTAGGTATATATTACGAGAAAAACTATCGCTAATCGCTACACCGAGCCTAGCACTCTGTTACGTGTTCTAGAAATACCTTTAGCTGATAAGTTGGTCTTGAATTCTATATTCAAAATGATAAGATTCAAACAACTAGACAAGGATAAAATGTCATAATATTTTAAAAACACAATTTTGTCAATAGAGGACAAGATAATTTTTTTAAGATTGTTTTTTATTCACATTTTGCCTATTGAGCCATCTTAGAATCACACACAGCTAGATTTAAAAAAGGCAAAGACACCAATTCGTAAAAATCCGTAAGACAATTAATGAAGTCTTGAACATAAATGCATCCACTTGCAACTCACTACAAAAAATTATTCACTTTCGTAAACAAATAAATAAATCGACTGCAATTATTTTTTTAAATTTAGAATGTACCTGTAACTAGTTTAAGGTATTTGAGGTGATGAATAAAAAGTTTTTACTTATTTTAGAATAACGATCTTAGCTAGCAGTCCACAACACGAATTATTCACTTTCGTAAAAGAAACGAATAATAATCTAAATTTTTAAATATAGAACGTTCTCACTGTACAGACAGTTTTTGACATAAATTATTGTAACTTTGAGGTTTTGAGTAAAAAGTTTTTATTTAGCTATTTTAGAATTACGTTCTTAATTTGAACAAAGTTCTTTGTTTGAACAGAGAGCGAGCGCGCGCCCTCTGCCGCGCTCGGAATCACACTGCCATCCAATTGCACTTGAAAGGCCAATGATTCATTCGCATCTGCGTTTTTCGTCGAATTTTCATTTTGTATGTATTTTAGGTCGGCAACAGATCATCACATTCTTAGTCTCTGTCGTTTTAATTTCAGGTTATGTTACGAATCACGTTAACTTTTTAACCAACTTCAAAAACGAGGAGGTAATAATTCGTATGTTTTGTATATATTTTTTATATTTCTCAAAACTCCGTCATTCTTTATACGGATCTACAGTTATTTTTTGTTGGAAAGGGGTTTCGTTTGTTCCGGTTGCTTTTTTTGTTATTTTCAACGTTAAAAATATATTCTCTTTTTCTATCTTTTTAATGGCATGCTACGATAAAGTTCCAAGTTTAAATATCAACAAGGGGAAAATAATGTGGGCTTTATTTTTAATTCTGTAAATTTTATAAAAAGGTTAGCTTTGTTTTTCAAGGATATTTATGGATGTGCCATATGTCAGGACATCTGACAGCAAAACAATTTAAGCCTGACTTGAAATTTGTTTTACATGATAAAGAGATGTAGGGCTCTTTATGCAACCTGACTGGGAAGGTACCTTTAGTTGTGCAGTGTTCATGGGTGTATAGCTAATGCTAACGACATCTAAGAAGTTGCCAAGGAGAGTGATGCCTTTACTATGGCAAGTGTTCATAAGACACAGATGGGCCGTACTTAACTTGTTAGCAATAGAAAAGTTTGGTTGGTATAAAACTAGATACCTACCTAATTAAAAAAAACCATTGACAAAATTCAGAATATTTGTTTATGAATACAAAGAGAATAATTGAAACAGTTTTAATATCTTTCTAAGATTAGATATCAATAATTTGTATTGTATAATGATATCGGAAGACATTGACTTTGAAATACACTGACTCATAAGTACATAGGACAGATTACCTTGTAAATGATGGCGTAACAAACAAGAACGGAAGTAATCACAGTACAAATATAGCTAAAGCAGTAAGGAAACTAGTGAAAAATCTTTTTAAACGGCAACCTGACAGAGAGGCGCGTAATGACATGAGTCTCTGTGTCCCTCGAAGTGCTGTCATAAGTGTGTCGCGTTGTAATAACTATATTTTCTCCACTTGCACTTGAAACGTTTTAGTGCTCAGATGTGATACTTCAGATATTTTGTTATATTGTACCTGTTAATCAATTTTTGTAGCTGACTATATATGTATTAGACTAACGGACTTATTCATAATAATCTTATAAGACTCTTTAGTTAAAATAGACTTTGTCTCTTTCTTACTAGTATAAATGTTAGGATGACAGATAAAGACTAACGAATTATAAACCAATTTTAGCTATAATGAGCATTTATGACGTTTATGAATACGTGGATAAGTGTGCATAATTAAAAAAAAACTTTCACGTTGAGCGTAAGCGCCCAGCAGGCTAATTCACGTAATTAAATAAGTTCAGTTGCAGTGCAGTTACAGTTAAGTTTCGATCAAAACAGCCCTTTTCGTACTCACGTAATTTTGACAACCGCAGTCAGATACGCTAGTGTCAAGTTCGCGTCACGCGAGCGCTTCGACGTTCATGATATAAATATGACAATTACAAGAATACTATCATGAACTTAATTGAAACTGCACCGCAACTTGATTGGCGCTTCAAGAAATTACTAGAATTAGCCTACTGGTTATGGGGCTTATACAGCAATTAAAAGTTAAATTTACGTCGAAAAATAATAATAATAACATTTCATCCTACCATATTGTTTAGGCTATAAAAATATCCATGCAAAATACAAAAATAACCGAGGATTGACCAGATATAACTGGATGTCTCCAAATATGGCGTCGATCGCTGATTCAAGACTCGAACTGAGGTCGCGCGCCATTTTTGAACTTCGGTCGCCATATTGCCCATCGCAACTGTTATAACTACCATAAAATAAGCTGTATTAGCATACCAGCTGGTCACTAAGCATTGGGTTTTTCTCTCGATTGGAACGAAGGTTTTTATTTCATTGTTTTTTCAACTATTGTTCCAATTGGACGGGACGGTGGCGTGGTCGGTAAGATACTTGCTTTTCACGCCGCAGTTCGTCCAGTTATCTGGTTTCCATAACACAAGCTCTGTTTAACTTGGGACCAGATGACCGTGTGTGTTAATATTTATATTTGTTTATATTTAACTATAGCAATGTGGTACACTTCAACCCTTTTTAGTGTCCCACTGCTGGGCAAGGGTCTTCCCTCAACTATCTCACGAGCTAAGAGAGTTTTGGCTTTAATCCACACACGCTAGTCAAGTGCGGGTTGGTGGATTTCATATGTCCTCGAATGATCAGTTCTTAGACATGCCGGTTTTTTCACGATGTTTTCCTTCACCGATGTTGAACAGCGGAGATGACAAAATTCACGCATAGATCACGGCACAACCGGGAATCGAATTCGCGACCTTATATTTCTAAGGCGAGGCCTGTACCGCTGCACCAACGCTGTTCTCAATGCAATATAATACAGTGAGACAATATTATCAAAAGTAGAAGTAATGAAATCAAATGGAATTTGGACGGAGTCATAATGTCAATGTCACATTGACGGTAGCTATAAATAATACAATAACCAAAACCCCCTTGTTTAGCTATGTAAAAATACCCGAAAATAGTTTTATAAGACCGAAAGCCGCGAAAGTTAGAAAAACACAGGTGAACTTGACCTGTTGCCATAAACAAGTCGTAAAAACTTTTTAAACGCACTGATTACAAAAAACCGCGCGCAAATCGTAACACTAAGGCAGTCAATAGACAGCAAGCGGTCTAGAATTTAGTTTCTTGTTGACCATAGATTTACCGCGGAGCATAGGAAACATCGAAATCATAAAGTGAAAAGGTATCGATAACAGGAAAGGAAACAAGATAAATAATAAGATCGGCTTCCTCACTGTAATTTTACCCTAATGCACCTTATCCTATACCATTATTGATCAATGGCATTCACCTGAAGGCGGATGTGAATATCGGCCACTTTTCGCCAGCTATATTAAGCCCCCATAGGAGGCGAGAATATTTTCACTACGGTGTATGTAACTTCGAACTTCCTTACAGAACGCACAACTCAGAATTTGAACGCTCCTCGTGTGCACCATAGAGCCAAAAATAGCAAAAAGTATACATTAAAGTCTTTCAACCTGCTTTGTTCCGGACGTCATTGGGATGACATAAAGGCCATTTCCCGCCCATGGCTGCCATCCAAATGATAAACCAGTGCATAAGACCTCTTTGCACGTGCGAAAACAAAGCACTGCAAGGTCAAGGCAGACTGGAGGCAATAGTAGTAAACATTACGTTCTTAAATTGTGTTTTGAAGATTGAAGAGATGATGGATTTTTGCGGTAATTAATTGGTTTAAATATTTAAATTAAGTATTATAGGTATTGTTTTCTATCTGATAATATAAACATATTGTGACAGCATTGTAGGTTATTTGTGACATAATGTTCGACAACTTCTGTTGTCAGGCGGTGTACTATGCGTATCAAATAAGAATATGACTGAAAATCCGCCATCTTAGACCGGAATGCGCAACAACTTCACATTTTTCAGTACGGTGGGCAAAAATGTTTGTTTGTTATAATAATCACATCTAGAACATAAAAAAATACGTATATCTTATTGCCGATCCAGTGAAATTGGAAATTGGGAGTTCAATATTTAGATACGAATATATTTTATTAACTTCAGACGAAAAAAACCGAGTTATAAGTTAAAACGTGTGTTTTATGTATTTGTGTACAAGTTTGTGTCATCCTAGCGCGTAAGTTACATAAGTCACTTTTCCATATATTTTAAAAAAAATTGGTTGCCTGTAAATTCGGTATACGGGCGAAAGTTTTACGTGACAACGACTTTGAGTGGTAAAATAATTTTAATGTGAATATTCATTCGTATAGTAGGAAGAAGGATGAAACATAGTTGAGTGGGAGAGAGACGCAAGGCATTCGGCGGGCCTCTCTCTCGTTCGGTGACTCATCGTAACGTTACCGAGCGTTACACTTTTTCATAAGTGCCTCCCAGCCGCAACCTAATTTAAGACGTTGTCACGTCAATAATATTATTGTCTGTGGTTTGATATTTTGTGCTGGCGCGGCGTTACTTTTGCTCGGTTTTTGGTATGAAGTTAGCCGCGAGTCCAGTCCTATTCTTATTTGACGCATGGTAAGCTGTCCGGTTGGGCTATACTACACCCGGGAGGTCGCGGGTTTGTTTCCCAGCTCCTGACAATCTGTATTTCAGTGTCGAAACAAAGATTTATTTCAGTGTCTGGTTGCTTGAGGAACTATTCTCCGTGTCTCGAAGAGCACATGAAGCCGTCGCTGCGTCGGTCCCGGTTGTAATTTTAAACATCTGACAATCGTTACAAGTAGTCAGCAGTTTAATATAATCTGACACCTGGTCTAACCAATTCGGCTACTGGTTCCTTACGGGTTTCGACTCTGATAGCAGTCGCTCGTATAATTCTGGTAGCTAACCACTTTAGTTTAGAATGGAAGCCGATTCCAATAAAAATGGGAAAACGGCAAGGGGAATGGGAATACGAAATTATGGATCGTATCATTGTCTCTTTCAATCACGGGGTCCTGAAGGCGCGCCTGACACGAGCCCGTAAGACGAAATGTATCGCGCTTCTTAAAATAAATATTTATAATCTCATCTATAATATAAAAATGAACCGCAAAATGTGTTGGTACGCGTATAACTCGAGAACGGCTTAACCGATTTCGCTAATTCTTTTTTTAGAATATTACTTAGAGTACGAGGATGGTTCTTACGCGGAGAAAAAATAAAAAAAGAACAATCTTCACCGAAACGGCTTGAACGATTATTATGAAAACTTATATCTATATTCAGAAGGTCTGAGCATCGGTCGTAATCTATTTTCGGACCCGGTAGATGGCATTGCTTTACCGGGCAGGACGACGTCTGCGGGGTCCGCTAGTCCTATTATAAAATAATATCTGGTAAGCTAATATGAGCAGCGGTGGCGCAGCGGTACGGGCCTCGCCTTAGAAAACTAAGATCGCGGGTTCGATTCCCAGTCGTGCTCACAATCCTTGTGTGGATTGTTTCATCTCCGCTGCTCAACATCGATGAAGGAAAACATCGTGAGGAAACCGGCATGTCTGAGAACTTATCATTCGAGGACATATGACATCCACCAACCCGCACTTGGCCAGTGTGTGTGTATTAAGGCCTGAACTCGGAAGCGGGGTATACCTATAGGAGTCCCTGCCCACACTGGTGGGCTCGGGCTACCCACTAAAACACCACAGTAGCCAGCCTCTGGTGCTTAAAAACCCGGTCCTGGGATCTCATAGATCAACAACCAAGACCGCCATCACACTTTTGCTTTTCAGTAGGCTTATACGGTTTAATAATTTAAATCTCGGCCTTATTTAAGTATATGTAGGCAGTATGCGGCTACAGCAGATAAAGAAATCTTAACTAAAGAGGCACCTACAGGAACGGCATAGTGCGCTTGCTTACGTAAGTCTTTATTTATTTATTTATTTATTTATAAGGCATGTCAACAGTATAAAGCACCAACATTACAATAAAATCATTGGCAAGTACAAGGGCTTGTGCTTATGCCAATTATAGACATGCACAACATTATCATTAAAATTATTATTTTTTACAATAAAAATTATTACAATACAAATACTTACAATAACGAATAATTTAATAAATCGCATTATTTACTGTTCAGTGCTTTTATATGGTATAATTATAATTTACGATTATTGTGTTTTAATAATTTCATCCGCAAGCGGGTGGGGTGGTCATTTGTTATGTCTAAGTTAAACCTACGCCAGCATTGGTTGTACGCCGCAGTGAGTCTTGCAACGGGGGTCTGAGATCCCAGGTTAGTTCTTACTACTAAATTTCCTCCGATCACAAACTAAATTTCAAGGACAAGAACTTAAACGAACTAATCAATATTAGCTACCTTTCCCGATAGATACCCAACTTATAACGATTACAATTTTGTACAATACCTACCTAAATAAAAATGAAACCCGTTTTCCGTTGTCACGACATCACGCCTGAAAGGCTGGACCGATTTCGCTAATTATTTTTTTAAAATATTCCTTTAAGTACGAGGATGGTTCTTACGCAGAGAAAAATTAAAAAAAAAGAAAATTTAGAAAGCGAAGAAGTGCCGAAAACCGGGTTAGATACCTATTATTTATTATTGGTTATATTCGGTAGGTCTGAGACCCGGTAGATGGCACTGCTTTTCCGGGCAGAACGACGTCTGCCGGGTCCGCTTGTTTTAAATAGGCGTCTAATAGGTAAATATGAATGGAACGGTTAGTCTCCACTCACACACTCAAGAGCAGCGAGGAAGCCCTTGCGAAATCCGAGAAAGTTCGCAAAATATTTCGTGTAAGTAGAAAGCGTTAATTTTTATGGCGCGCACAGTGAACGAGCCACTAGTGTGACCATAGATAATAAACGAAAACAAAAGAAAGTCAATTAAAAAAGTATATACTTTTTTTTCTAAGAGAGTACCTAAATAAGCGAACGAATGAACGAAATGAACGGTCTCTAACTGAAAAAGTAAGTGACAACCTACAGAAGAACCTCCCCCTATTTTTAAAGAAGAAGTTTAAAAAGTCTTGTTGATTTGGAAGTCATTTAAAAAGTTAAATAAATCAAAATCTCTGTTTCTGCATAGAATGAATCATAAAAACCAGTTCTTTACGATAGGTATATTTATTCATAATCTTAGCGTTGGACTAACCTTGAACTTATAGGCGGTCAAAACAATAATACATGACGCGTAGCTGACGTAAAATTTGGCGGGAATTACGCAGTTTTCCGACATCACTTTAGCTCTATGATTTTGTCAATATAAAGATTGTAGTTTACCAAAATAAAATATACAAAGTTAGTAAAATGACACAAAACTAATACGTAAATATTAAAAAAAAAACAAATAATTGAACTGATTACTTAATGTACCTAGCCAGTGTCACTCACGACTAAAACGAATCTACTCAAGTTCAGAGGCGACAAGCTATACGTTTCCAGTATAAGCTGATCTCGCATTGTATAGGATTTCCGTACAACGAGAGGTCAGCTTATACTGGAAATGTATAGCTTGTAGTGTAGCCGTGTACACCTCGAAAAACCTACTTCTGGCGCATGTAGGTAAAAACATACTCCCTTATTCATTTTACTGTGGGTACCTAAATGTTTTTTTTTTAAACGATGAGCGTTGGGTTAATTTACATGAATGTTTCTGTTTTTTTTAAACATTTTTTTTAATTGGTACAGACCATTGGTTGTCATTGAATTGACAAGTCGAAAATATTCATTGTTCTTTTGGCGACTAGTCTAATTGTCTATTTTCATCAGTAAGCATGCGTGTTCGATTTATAACCGCGAAGTTCGAATCCCGAGCAATGTGCGTGCCTAATGTACTTAAAAAAAATCGCATATCGATTCGAAGTTTGGAATTGCGCCAGATTGGAGCAATAGACTCGCTCCCTATTACGTACGGGACCTAAACATACTCGTAGCCCTGCTGTACTTACGAGTACGCTAAACAGTTTTTTTTGCAACAAAACCGACAGACAATACATCATCTTCAACATTATTATGTAGATTAACGGGGCTGAGGCGACGCCCTTTGTGAAATAACACACTATATTTTGATCTTTATCTATTATATAAAATTTCCATGTCACAATGTCTGTTACCGTACTCCTCCGAAACGGCTTGACCGATTCTTATGAAATTTTTTATGCATATTCAGTAGGTCTGAGAATCGGCTACTATCTATTTTTCATACCCCTAAGTGATAAGGGTTGCCCATTTTTTTAAATTTTTTTTTTATTATGTGGCATTAAAAAATACATACAACCCTAAATTTTCACCTTTCTATCACCAACCTCTATTTATCAATAGCGAAATTAGTAATACGCGGTACGAAGTTCGCTGGGGCAGCTAGTGTATTTAATAAAAATGAATCCCTATTATATTCGCCATCACGCGTGAACGGCTGGACCGATTTCGCTAATTCTTTTTTTAGAATATTCCTTGATGTAAGTACGAGGATTGTTCTTACGCACAGAAAAATTAAAAAAAAAGACCAATCTCCGCAACGACTCGACCGATTTTTATGGTATCATATATCCATATTCGATGGGTCTGAGAATCGGTCTTAATCTATTTTCGGACCCGGTAGGTGGCACTGCTTTACCGGGCAGGACGACATCTGCGGGGCCCACTAGTAATATAATAATATTGAAATAAAACTACTTTTTAACGGATTTTATCGCGGTTTATTTTAGATTTTAGATCCCGACGTTTCAAAGTCTTTTCAGACTTCATGTTCACGGGTGGACATCGGGGTGAAACGTCGGGATCTAAATTCTAAAATAAACCGCGATAAAATCCGTTAAAACGTAGTTTTATTTTAATGTGTGTATTCGCGTAAATCTAAGACAATTTAATAATACTCTGGGATATTAACACACGCGGTCATCTGATCCCTTACTAAGCAGAGATGTCATGAAAACCGGATAACTGGTATATACTATACATATACTACTTTATTATTATTATTTTTCACCTCTGCCTACACTACAGGCGTGAGCGCTATATAGCTATGATCTATGTTGCTATGTGATGTTACTGATTACATTACCCATGTTTACCTTGTCCTGCCTCTATACACACCGAGATGGCAGTGAAGCGGACAGGTTTAGTGTCATATGATTTTATACTTTATTCCTATTAACATAGTACATTGTATCCCTTGAGAAACGTAAAGGTCTCGCGGCCGCCCGCGTCTACGGTTCACTTAAGGCGCTGCCGCGCTGTGTAAATTTTTAATATTACTTCAATTGTATTGTAATGTAATTGCGATTAATTCCAGGGTATGAAAATCAAAGTATGTACTATTAAGTCCGTCTTGAAGATTATTCAAAAACTGGATTATAACTTTGTAGGTACTGCGTATTGTATTTCACACCTGTTAGACCTTCCTTCGCATACATCTTTGTATGGATTGTTTGGTGAAGGAAAACTTTGAGGGAATCGGCATGTCTAAGAACTAATTATTCGGGGACCTCTACTTGTCCGATGGAAGAACGGGGATGGGGGAATAAGATTGTGTAATTCCAACGCACACTCTCCGAAGTGTATCCGGTATAAGACCGAAAGACTAGCAACTATGCGGCAATGCTCGAGGCTTTGCAGTTAAAACAGGAAATGGGCTGGTATATTACTTTTTTCCTCAATCAGCCAACGATCAACAATATAAAAACAAATTTCAATGACTTTAAATCAAAAATTTCGTTACGTTTCATGTTCGTTTCGTTTTGTTATTCTTTAACGAATAGCCACCTCTATCGCGTCATTGTTTGGAAAAAAAAATTGCTTCTTAATGGTACGTACGTAGCATCTAACTGGCGTGGTGGTCAGTGAAATTCTCGCTCTTCACGTCGCTGGTCTTGGGTTCGAGACAGACATTTGTGTGATGAACATGTCTGTCTAAAATAAACTGCGATAAAATCTATATATATAAAAATGAAACCCGTTTTCCGTTGTCACGACATCACACGTGAACGGCTAGACCGATTTCGCTAATTCTTTTTTTAAAATATTCCTTTAAGTACGATGATGGTTCTTACGCAGAGAAAAAATTAAAAAAAAAGAAAATTTAGAAAGCGAAGAAGTGCCGTAAACCGGGTTAGATACCTATTATTTGTTATATTCGGTAAGTCTGAGACCCGGTAGATGGTACTGCTTTAACGAACGACGTCTGCCGGGTCCGCTAGTCCTTTATAAAATAGTTTTATTTTAATGTCCGTTTATCTCGACTGTAAATATCTATTATGAGTATAATTTACAAAACATAAGTAGTTTATGTGTAGTATAAATAAATACCAGTTATCTGGTTTCCATAACACAAGCTCTGCTTAGTATGGCACTGGATGACCGTCTGTGTTAATGTCCTAGAATATTTTTAATATTATTATTATTATTATTATTATTAAACTTGTACACGGATACACACGTCGAACTCATGACACTCAGTTTTTGTCGGCGGTTAAATTTGTAGCTATCGCCTTAAGCTAAGGACATCTACATTACTCTGTTAGGAAAAAGGCGAGTTACATAAGTTTTTCTCGTAAATTGAAACCCATGTTGTTATAAACAGTTTGTATAGTTAACAGTGGCGAAGGGTGGAAGTCTGAAAAGGGAAGCCGGAGAAAAACAGTTCTTATCATTTTGTACCGTCCGCCATATTGGATTCAAAATGGCGGCATGTATAAAATCTTGTATTGTCATATTCATAGCTTTAGTGGAAGAAAAATAAATAAAAATAAAAATATTTTTTTAATATCGATTGCAAGATTCCAGGACTTAAGTACATACATACACAGATACATACACGTGAAGTGATATAAAGGCTTTTAAAAAGAAATATAAATAACAAAAGACTGCATGTTTTTTTTGTCGCACAAAAAGGAACACGTGCGGTAGGTACCGAAATATTTTCGCACACAATACAGATAGTTAGGTTAAATCTTTTGTCAAGGGTTAATTATATTCCAACTACCTCAGAATCTTTCAATACACCAAAATTATGATAATAAGAGCTAAATGCATAATTATTATTGACGTCATGCCTCTTTGTTGCAACAAAAATAAACGACAATTTCGCGCCATTTCTCATTCGTCCTCCCAAATTAATTTGAGGTCATTCGCAAGGTAACGTCGCCCCATTTTCCTGAATGACAATTAATTAAACAAAAACATTTTATTAAGAAAATCTGGCAAGGTAATTTCAAGTTTTCTTAAGCGTAATGGACAATGGCGGAGTTCAAGCGTGGACAAATAGACCCAGGTTGGACGGGGACGAGTGACGAGGCACTGTTTACGTCACTCCGCGTCGTCCCAAACAGACCTAGAGTTTCCAGTTCTGTGTTAAAGTCTCTTAGTCTGTTTGGGACAGGTGACAAGGCACTGTTTACATGACTCCTCGTCGACCCAAACAGACCTAGAGACTTTATCACAGAACTAGTATTGCGCGCGTTCCCCTCTGCCGAGCTACATGTACGTACAGTTTATAGCGGGCGGGCCGGTGGCGTGGTCGGTAAGATACTTGCTTTTCACGCCGCAGGTCGTGGGTTCGATTCCCACCCGAGACAAACATTAGTGATGAACATTTGTGTTTGTGTCGAGTCTGGGTGTAAATATCTATTTATATGTATATATTTACAAAAGAAAAGTATTATATGTATAGTATATACCAGTTATCTGGTTTCCATAACACAAGCTCTGCTTAGCTTGGGACCAGATGACCGTGTGTGTTAATGTCCCAGAATATTTATTTATTTATTTATTTATAGCATAAAGCTGTTTTTAATGTTGTTTGTGTGTAGCTTTTATTTACGTGTGCTTATGTAATGATGCTTCAACTTTTACATGTGCTGTACGTGGTTACCTCCCCTCCCCCAAGAACTGGCAGAACAATTATTACTAGAGGTTGAGTATACCTAACATCTCCCGTGTTAATTGATTTAAGGCTAGAATTCTCAACCAGCACCCACAAATTTCTACGCTCGCGGCGCGTTTATCAGGGATATTTCGAGCACTCATTGGGAACTTAAAAAGTATTTCCAAATCCATCTTTATATGACGCAGTCACAGCAACAATCATTAAAAAAAAAGATTCGAATTAATAATTTCCTCTATTTTCAAGTAGGTCACTCTTCACGGTTCCACTCTGCTAGTGTGCACTTAGGTTTAGTTCCTACTTACTAGGTATTAAGGTCAGACCACACCAAGTAAGGCATAGGTACTGGCTTAGCGCCAAATAGAATATGTCTAGAGGAGAATTCTCTGTTGCTAACTAATAACTTTAACCCGTCCTTTCCTTGCTTCAAGCGATCATAGGTTTGATTTGCAACGGAGAGATTCAATGCAATCGATGTCAAATATCAATCGCATACATTTTTAACCGCCGACAAAAACAGTGTCCTCTAATGATTACTTCTTTGACATGCCGGTTTCCTGACGATCTTTCCCTTCACCCATATTGAGCAGCGACGATGAAATAAAATTCACAAAAAGGTGTCTGAGCGCGACCGGGGAAAGAACCCGCAACCTTATATTTAAAATTCAGACCGCTGACTTCATAATAAAAGGTACCTATAAGTATACCCTGACTTGAAATATACACTAAAACATGTATTTAATATTACAGTCGCTTGCGCAGATCTCGCGCATTCCGTGTTACAGGAATGAAGGCCCTTATGATAATTCCGTTAGACGCCATTTCCGAGACTTAAATATAAATTACCTTGATAAAACGCATCACATGAAAATGTTGCATTATTATAAACTAGATTCCGCCCACGACATTCCCCGCGTAGTACCTATTAGTAGGCTATGTTAATCCAGACCATAATAATATAATATAATATAATATAATATAATATATAGTGGGACATGAACACTAGGGTGGATCGAAAAAAAAATTTTTTTTTTTCTTAGCATGGGGGTAGAATTTGTAGCTTATAAAAAAAAATTAAAAAAAAAATGTCTTTTTGAAAGCCAGAATTAGAATAAGTCCATTTGATCCATTATTTTATTAAAAAACGAGTGGGCTATCTCTAAATGTTGCGAAAAAAATTTTTTTTTGTTTGAAAAATTTTTTTTTTATAAGCTACAAATTCTACCCCCATGCTAAGAAAAAAAAATTTTTTTTTCGATCCACCCTAATTAACACACACGGGCTTATAGGTAACCTGATAATATACACGATCTCGAAATGCCCCCCAATCCCCTAAAACTAGTGTCCGGCAACGTCCTGAGCCGAGGTTCGTCCCCATATCGCGAGCCACATGGCGAGCCCTCATGGCAGTTGCCAGTGTTGCCACAGTACTTGATCGGTTCGACCGTCCTCGGATGGCTCACCGAAAAAGTCCGGTGAACCAATAAAGCCCCTTCCGGCTAATTGAGTTAGGTCGTCCGCAAAAAAATTATAATATACTATAGTAACAATCTTCTGTTGTAAATACATACTTAAATATATATAATTACCACCAGACTGACAACCAGACATTTTCATCACAAAAATGTCTGGGTAGGAATCGAACCCACGACCTGCGGCGTGAAAAGAAAGTATCTTACTGATCACGCCACCGGCCCGTCAAATAATACAAAATCTATATCTGTACTTAACTTCATCCAATTCCGTCCAGTAGTTTTAGGGCGGTTCCCACTAACGATGTAACGGCAGATTGTCGTGTCGTTTTAGTGTTATGGCTTACATATTTAAATGGAGGTGTTAACATATAGAACGACACGATTACCTGTCGTCTACAACTTTTTTGCTGTGACGAAAGATTGTCGTGACCAGTGAGAACGGTTAGCACGACAGTCGTGAAACGATAAAAAGTCGTCACGACTAAATGGTGACGGCAAATCTTGTGTATAAACGATAAAATGTCGTCGTGTTCCAATGGGAACAGCGAGATACGACAGCCGCTAAACGATAGAATTTTTTTACGACAAGCAGTCGTTACAATGGGAACAGCTAGAGACGATAGTCGTGCGACGATAAATTAATCGTCACGACATAGTGGGAACGCACATCCATGCATTCTTACAAATTTTCGCGTTTATTAGACCGTGGACTGTGGTTTAGGTGCACCAAGACCTCGCTCAGCTCACTACGCGTCCAATATAATAACGTATTCAGAATGATGTTGAATGTTTCCCGTTTCTGTAGTGCCTCCAATATGTCGCACAGAACCGACATCACTGCTTCCATGCAGTCATTCGGAAATAAGTTGCATCACTGTTGAGAAGAGTGCCGGGGAGTAGCAACATCTTCTTGAGTACATTAACAGATGATGATGGACTCTTGCGTACTATGCGTTTCAAATAAGAATAGGACTGGACTCGCGGCTAACTTCATACCAGAAAAACCTAGCAAAAGTAGCGCCAGCACAAAATATCAAACCACAAACAATAATATTATTTTGAAATGTATGGAAAAGTGATTTATGTGGAAAAATTTACTTAGCTATGTTGCTACATACAGATGCCTACCTAAATATATTTACGCGCTGGGATACCACATACTACACAAATACATAAACACGGATATAAACACACGTTGTATCTTATAACACCATGGAACAGCAACAAAATACCCTTTTTTTATATATATTTTTTCGTCTAGATGTGATTATTACATCGAACAAACATTTTTGCCCACCATACTGAAAAATGTGAAGTTGTTGCGCATTCCGGTCCAAGATGGCGGATTTCCAATCCTATTCTTATTTGGAACGCGTAGTACGCACGTTATGCGGACGATGGTAGAAGAGAATAATGAAACTTTAACCTCCGGCTCTCGTCCGCGTGGGGTGCCTCGCAGGTACATACATGGTTTATTGATTACATAATGGGCGTTTTCACTGCACAGTGAAACATGATGTAAGCACTCTTATCTCTTTCTACTCATCCATGCGATCTCTGCCCTGTATCTGTTTCACGTAACCTTGATTGACATCGTTCACTTGCGAGTGAAAATAGTCATATACTTCATTATTATGAATTCATACTAGCAATTAGCTTAGCAATATCAGCCGCACCGTCAAGCGGCCTTGCCGTGTTCTGGTGACACCATTTAAGAAGGTGGGTCGGAATTGTTGGTCCTTTGTTTCTAACCATATGTAGCCTTATTCCACTGCCACGTCCTCACCTAAAATCATTCGTAATCGCGAGTGAATCGGTATATTAAGTAGGCGCGTCCCATCGTAGACTACATCGTTGCTTAAAAACAGGCAAGTTGTAGTCAAGCGCAAGCCTTTTGCAGAATAATATTAAAATAGCAATTAGCGTGCTAAGACTCAATTAATTCGCATTTTTCGCATGCTTATGAAATTTATACGAATTCGCAATAATTTCCATCACGGCTTGGTAAAGTTGGTAGGTCAACAACTTGATGCCCACACGCACTTCTAATTAAGGCAAGAACAGTGTGGGGTTATGTGACGCATACTATTATAGAGATATAATATAATTAATGTAGGTACTTTGCAAATCAATAATATTTATTTATTTATTCACTAGCTGACCCTGCGAAGTTCGTACCGCTTAACAGCCTATTAAAGTTCAAATTGACTTCTATGTATTATTACGAATCGTTTGTATGGGAGCATAAAATAGTGTTGTATTTAGACTTTTTCGGGATTTTTTTTCTTCTGCGTAAGAACTATCATCGTACTTCAAGGAATATTCTAAAAAAAGAATTAGCGACATCGGTTCAGTTGATAGATTGATAATCAACAAAGAATACACTACACAGATCACATAGGTACATAGCCTTATTGGTAGGTAATATGACTGTATCATTGCTCTGTGTTTCTTCAGTTATAGGACATCATATTTAATGTTAATAAATCTATTAAGATATTATTGTCGTGTCGTTTTAGTGGCTTATAATAATATTTAAATGGAGGTGTTCACTTAAAGAAGGTGTTCACATAAAGAACTGTCGTCTGCAACATTTTTGCGGTGAGGACAGACTGTCGTGACAAGTGGGAACGGCTAGCACGACATTCGTGAAACGATAAAAAGTCATCACGACTAAATGGTAACGGCAAATCACGAGTATAAATGATAAAATGTCGTCGTGTTCCAATGGGAACAGCTAGACACGACAGTCGCTAAACGATAGAATTTTTTCTACGACAAGCAGTCGTTACAATGGGAACAGCTAGAGACGATAGTAGTTCGACGATAAATTAATCGTCACGACATAGTGGGTTAATAAATAAATACACCGACTTTAAGTCTACTATAAGCCGCATTATTCAAATCCCTACTAATATTATAAATACGAAAGTAACTCTGTCTGTCTGTCTGTTACGCTTTCACGCCTATACTACTAAACCGATTTGGATGAAATTGGGTATGGAGGTAGTTAGAGACCCGTGAGAGGACATAGGATAGTTTTTATCCGACTACGCAAAAAGAAGGTAATGTTTTGGCGCGATAACCGACATACACACGGGCGAAGCTGTTGTCGGAAAGCTAGTATTGTATAAAATTGAATTTGTCAAATGTTGGGTATCGGGAACGATAGCCAATTTTGATTGGTTCGATCAAGTATGATTCTTGTAGGATGATATGTAATAATAATAATATAGTGGGACATTAACACACACGGCCATCTGATCCCAAATTGAACAGAGCTTGTACTATGGAAACCAGATAACTGTTAAAATAAAAATATGTTAACGGATTTTATCGCGGTTTATTTTATATTTTAAATCCCGACGTTTCAGTGTTTTAAGACGTCATGGTCAGGGATGGACTGAGGTATTTGACGTCCAAACTTATTATTAAAGTTGCGTTCCGATTTCAGCAAACAGAGCTCACAGTGTCTTGAATTCTGAGTTGATTTTGCTTGGGTTTTGGTACAAGTAAATTAAGCACTCCCAGGGTCCCAAGCA